>JAANYP010009580.1:0-278237 GCA_020465985.1 Centrapalus pauciflorus | reverse complement strand
TTGTGAACGTATGTTCACAGCTAAGCATGTTCACATGAAATTTTTCACGTTCACATGACTTTTAAGAGGCTAGAAAGTGTGAATGTGTGTAATCTTTTACGAATAGGCTTATATTATTTGTATCTAAATTAATATGAAAAAAATTACAAAAAAAAAAACTTTTTTTCGGAGCATGTTCACATCTTAAACCCGTGTGTTCACAGGTACTCACGGTACTCCGCATTTTTTAGGTACTCACACGAACCATATTCTATATATATATATATATATATATATATATATATATATATATATATATATATATATATATATATATACATATATATATATATATATAGACACACACACACACTCTTTTACGCTCTAATTTTGCATCCTATATATATAGTCTATAATTTGTCATTATTTTAAGCACTAAACATATATCATGTTTCAATAAAATCCATTTAGCACATAAAGTTAATTTTTCGCTAATCACCCAAATTTTATAATTTTAACAATATATGCACATTTAGGCAACCAACTTTATAAATCCAAATTAATTCTTAGAAATTAACCATGACAAATTAACAAACTTAACAAACAAACACATATCTCATAAAACATATATCAAGGTTATCATCAAATTCATGCAATTTCACATACTTTGACTCTAAAAAGTCAAAATCACCATGAAAACTCACTCCATGGATGACCATCAAGCTCAAGCTTTCATTTTTGCTCAAAAAGATGAAATAAATTGCAACTACTTAATAAAAACACTAACCTTAGTGATTGGAAGCTTAACTTGGTACAAATCTAGCTTTTTTCTTCACCGCTTTTTCTACCCAAAATCTTCAAAATGGATGAAACTACCCACAAGGAGGTGATTTCTAGCCTAGATCTTTGAGATTTATGAAAATGTAGGTGTTTTGGAGTTTAAATTTGCAAATTTTGGGAACAAAAACAGGGTTTTTTCGATGGAGCCGCACACCAAAGCGTAGAACAAACTTGTTGGGTTGTGGAAATGACAAAGTGAGGCTCAATTCTGCAATTTAACTCGATGGGACGCAGGGCCAGTGAAGGCCTGCCCCCCCCCCCCCCCCCCTTGCGCCTAACACTTCTAAAATTTCAAATTTTTACTGTTTTGGTACGCGGGGCTGTAAATCTCTCTAATTTTAAATATAGAATGTAGTCTAGAAAATTTTTTTGTGAGGGCTAAATTAATTAGTTAATCTACTGTTATAACTTACCCTCCCCAACTTAGAATTTTGTGACGTCCTCGTCACATCAATTAATTTATCGGTTACGAACATAGAGAGATAGATCGGTACTCATTCCTTATTCATAACAATTAAAATTAAACAAGCAAATAATAATCAATCAAAATTTTCAAGTTTTATAATTTCAACTTAAGAAAATAAGAACATAACACTTTAAAAATAAAAATAAAGATAAAGTACGATTACAATTCAAATAAATTAAATAATCAAACCAAACAAACAAACCATCACATCAGAATCAAATTCAAACCAAATTAAATATTTATCATGCACACTTAAAACATAACACTCAAATAATAAAATCAACATTCAGCCGGAGGTGCGACAATCTCTTCCAGTTCGCCGATAGTGATCTGAAGATTGGTGAGCCAGTCTAAGTGCGTTTGAAACAGTTGATCGTTCTTCTTTTAATTTTCCCGAAGCATCTGGATCTCTTTAGGCAACACATTGTTCGTGTTCACTAAGTCTCCAACAATCTCCCTCAGCTTATTCACTTGATCCCAAACAACATCAACGGTCTCCACCCTCTTCCATGGTCTTTGATCTTCCTCATCAACTTCCATTCTGGCTTTTCCTTTATTATTTTTGTCCTTTAGGTACGGGTTTAGGGGCTTTGACAGGGGATCAGTGCCTTCTTGTCCCTCCTGGCCTGCTTGCTCTTAAGACCCCGAATGGGATTTGGATTAGAGAAGCCAAGTCGGAGGGATTCACTGGTCCCTTTAGCAGATTTTGGACAGCGGATTTGGAAACCTCTCTCAGTACGCTCAAAAACTATCCCTATGTAAGGTCACCTACCTACGGATCCAATCTTGACGCGACACCGTACAACGAGTGCGGAATCCTTGTTAGCAGTTTAAGGGATTGATCACACACACGAAACACGGAGACACACACGATGATAGACGTAACAACTGACGTCTCGACACGTGATTCTCTCCAAGCACACACTGAAATCTCTCTGCAAGTTCGTAATCGCCCCTAAGCTTAATTCTGCAAAGATGTTAATCAAAACTAATTAACTCTTAATTATAGCCTCGGATTCGAACTTGCTCTGGACAAGTTCGAGAAGGCCCAAGCCCACGAACTTGTCCACCATAAGTTCGAATCTAGGCGTTTGAACTTAACCTAGAACTTGTCTTTGAACTTGTTCTAGAACTTATGTTTGAACTTACCTTTGAACTTATGTTTGAACTTGTTGTAAAACATCAATTACAACCAAGTTCAAACATATATACAATCAATACAAATATCAAACATATATCAAACATATAACAAACATATATCAAACATGTATTAATATGCAATTACGAACAATTTGACTATTACAAAATATCATTTATACTTAGACTGCTATCGTCACACAGGATGCACTAACACCCTACCATAGTAATCCTTTTAAACCAAGTGGTATTTAGGTTAAGGATCCTTATGGGCAACTCCTCGGACACATCCTTTTCTATTACGAATAGTTCAGTCAACATTCTACAATCAAGGTAATTTAATCCTTGACCTAAGACATGGCATTCCCACAAATTCTGCATAATAATGTACCCTAAAGATACAGTTGGGTATCCAGTCATTAATACGGTCGGGTATCCTGCCTTCAGATCTCCAGCCTTCGTGAAAGAAAATCAGCTAATCATGAAGCTTTTTCATGTCATCCTTGGATAGGTAAATTAGATGTAGCGGATCGTATACTTTCATAATTGTCTTTTCTTCTAGATCCTCCATCACTGCTTCAGCCGTTTCATTGTCTACATATCACCACTTCATGTTTCAAAGTACTACCTGTGGCATAGGCTTCAACGGCACTCTCTTCAAACATCGGACTGGCTTATAAACCATCCTAGCCCAAGGTTTGCCAGTGTGGGGATCAATTCTCGTCTCATCTTCAACCCTTATTCCTGACCACGGCTTTAGCTTTTCAAACTTCCCAGATCTGCCCTCTCTTCTGATGATTTTTGCTATCACTTCAGCGTAGGGGTCATCTCCCATGTTAATAAGCTCCTTCCAGGCCAGTTCCTTCACTTCGCATTTGGGCAATGTATTAAAAACCTTTAAGGTTCTCCTCAAATACTGAATCTCGTCTCTTCTTTTAAGCACGAATGGCTGCAGTTCCCTATCAAAGAACCAACTCAGAATCTCCCATGAGAGCTTCTTCTTTTGTTTGTTCCTTTTCAGCTATATCAGATTCTGATTCATCCCTAGATGCTAAGTTAAGCTCATCTAGATCTATCACATTCTGATCATTACTAACATATTGTTCAGTGATAGGCTTCTTTGGGATAACTACTTCATCAACATCATCATCCTCACCTTCTACAACTTCATCATCTGATTTCCAGTCCACGACGTCTTCCGGAATGAATTTCCCTTCTTCCAAATCTTCTTGATCAAACCCAAAATTGTCTTCATCATCAAGATCCATTAATGCTTCGATCATTTCATGCTCAACATTCTTTGAAGCTTCACCTACATCTCCTTCTCCCATACTAGACTGACTAGGCTCCCCCTGAATGATTGTTAGCTGAGCAGTCTTGTGGGAAAGGTCTGCTAGCTCACCTTCTCTTTGGGCATCTGGATCATTGCCTTCGTCATCGTCTCTCCTCACTCTCAACTGATTTTCCTAGCAACTACTCTCCCCCAGAGCTCGTAGATCTTTAAATATTTGCTCAAGGAGAGTCTTCATTGTCGTCAGCTCAGACTGTTGATCAGCCACAGTTGTCCTTAACTCTGCATTTTCTTGATCTAGTCGAGCATTATGCTGCTGCAGCTCTTCCACAGCTGTTGATAGCTGGTAAATTAGGACTATTTGGAAGTCCACTTTTCCTTTCAACTCAATGAACAGCTGATTTTCTTTGAAGGAAGTAGAAGTTGATCTTCTTTAATGTCTAGGAGACTAGCATTATCTGATTTTAGTGATTTTATCTGAGCAGTTAAGTTATTATGTGTTTCTAGAACTAAGTTCAATCTATCATTGGAAGTAGCACATAAAACACATAGGTCACGAAATGTAGAAAAGTTCAGAATTACCTTTTTGTGATCCGATTCCATGTTAGCCATTTGTGCGGCAAACTCAAGAATGGTTTGATTGTCTGACTTCTCCACCAACACAGGACTTGTATCACTCTGTTCATTGTCCTCTGTTACTTCCTCTGCTCCGTCATCCCCAGTCTCCTTCACTTCAGCCATGAAGGCTCTAGCATTAGACTCCGGATAAGTAGACCAATCGTAGGTTCCATCAAGCTATCTGTCATATGTCACATTAGTTAACAGACCAGCGATGTTTGCTTGATTACTCGAGCTACCAGACTGATATCTTCCTTGAGATTTATTCTGATAGTTCTCAACTTTGGGGCGTTGACACTCTCGTGCAAAGTGTCCTAATCCTTGGCAGTTATAACACTTAACCTTCGATTTGTTGAACCCAACTTTGTTGTTGCCTACGCTCAGATTTCTCCCTGTTCTTTTCATGAACCTCTTGACTCGCTGAGTCACCATTACCAGTTACCATTGAAGATCCATTTCCTCCAAGTCATTAGGATCCACCTGATCGTAGTCTTCATCCGATAGCGCAGGATCGTTTATTTTCCCTTGAACGCAATTTCCGTACGCGGCGACAAATGAAGCAAAATGATTCAGAAGATATTCAGCTGATTTTGCGCTCATAGGCATTTTTGTGTATCCTTGCGACGTAGATGCTGATTGAGTTGGCTTTTCTTCCTGTTTTGAAAACCCTAAGAATGCCTGACTACTCGACTCTTCTACAGCTATTGGAATTGTTTCTTCTCCTGAGAAGAAAGCTGTGGCACTCGTCTTTACATCACCACCAATCGATGGTTTTGTCTTCCCAAAGTACATTTCCGGATCTTGAACCTGCTTAACCTCCCTTTCCTTTTTCTATATTTTGAAATTATAGGCCCTCAGCGTTCCAACTACTCCTTCAGGAGTGAGAGTCTCGAACTTCTCTTCATCATGCTTAATTAAAGCGGTGTACATTTCCCATCTCGCCGGTAAAGCATCTAGAAGTTTTTCAATTTTCTCAGTCTCTTGGTAAACAACATTGTGATTATCAAGCTCCGTTAACAAATGAAAGTATCTCGTGATTGTCTCATCAAGTGTCTCGTTCTTCAGAGCTTTGAAAATTGCAAAATGTTGTTTCAGCATCTCCATCATACTCTTGCGAACCCGTGGATTTCCCTTACACCTTTTCTCTCGAGCATCCCATAGCTCTTTTGCACTCCTATGATTTCTCATGGTGTGTAGAATTTCTTGAGGTAACGCCATTCGAATAATCGAGAAAGCTCGGTTCTCGGCCACATATAGTTTCTTATCATCATCCATCATATTTTGATAAGTTAAGACTCTTAGACGGCCTTCTAATTCTTGTGTAGGTGGCACATATCCCTCATTGATACAAATCCACATGCGCATATCCTTGAAACGAGCAAAATCGGCAAACCTATCCTTCCACCAATAGTAGTCTTCCAACCTCATCAACTTTGGCGGAGAATTTGCCTTACCGACCTCGTGATCCATTTCAATGAACTTCTGCAAGCTTGACATCCTGTCCAAACTTTTTGTTCCCGAACTTACTTAATTTAATCTGAAATTAATTTAATTTAACTCCTTCGGTCTTAGGTAAGTTCGAATTAATTTAATATTAAATTTGTTTGAAATTAAATTCGAATTTAAGTAAGTTCGAATTCAAAAAGTTCGACTGACTGACAAGTTCGAAGATTCTGACAAGTTCGAACTACTGACAAGTTCGAATTGAACTTAATTTTCTGACAACTTCGAAATATGACAAATTTGATGCTAGCAAGTTCGAATTTCAAGAAAGTTCGAAGGAAGCCCTAAACCAAGTTCGAGAGGAGCGTATTTTCTGACAAATTTGAGATCTCTGACAACTTCGAATAAACCCTAATACCCCCTATGTTCGAGAGCCGCATGTTCGAGAAACTGTCAAAAATTCGATTTTTTCAAGTTTTCAGATTAAACCTATATTTTTAAGGTTAAAAATAATGATTTCAACTGTAAAAGTGGAGCAATAAGGATTTTTCTCCGTTCTTTTGCTTGTATAACTTGAAAAATTGATTAAAAATGTGATTTTTTCCGTCCAAAACGCCATGAAACCAAGAATGTTTAATATGAACGCGAAGAACACGATGAACAACCTTATGGCTCTGATACCACTTGTAAGGTCACCCACCTACTGATCCAATCTTCACGCGACACCGTCCAACGAGTGCGGAATCCTCGTTAGCGGTTTAACGGATTGATCACACACACGAAACACGGAGACACACACGATGATTGACGTAACAACTGACGTCCCGACACGTGATTCTCTCCAAGAACACACTGAAATCTCCCTGCAAGTTCGTAATCGCCCCTAAGCTTAATTCTGCAAAGATGTTAATCAAAACTGATTAACTCTTAATTATAGCCTCGGATTCGAACTTGCTCTGGACAAGTTCGAGAAGGCCCAAGCCCATTAACTTGTCCACCATAAGTTCGAATCTAGGCATTTGAACTTAATCTAGAACTTGTATATGAACTTGTTCTAGAACTTATGTTTGAACTTGTTGTAAAACATCAATTACAACCAAGTTCAAACATATATACAATCAATATCAATATCAAACATATATCAAACATATAACAAACATATATCAAACATGTATTAATATGCAATTACGAACAATTTGACTATTACAAAATATCATCTATACTTAGACTGTTATCGTCACACAGGATGCACTAACACCCTACCATAGTAATCCTTTTTAAACCAAGTGGTATTTGGGTTAAGGATCCTTATGGGCAACTCCTCGGACACAGACTTTTCTATTACGAATAGTTCAGTCAACATTCTACAATGACGGTAATTTATCCTTTGACCTAAGACATGGCATTCCCACAAATTCTGCATAAGAATGTACCCTAAAGATAAGGTCGGGTATCCAATCATTAATGCATGAACTAGGAGGATTTCTTGTGGTCTCACGTAACTGGTGTCTTGGTGACGCGGAAGTATGTTAAAGATAACAAACTTCCAAATAACTTTGGTTAATGAGCATAAATCACCTCTATTGAAGGCGGTGTATGTTCTAATAGGAATTCCAAAAATAGTTGCTATCATGTGATGCCATTGATTAGTCCACTTATTAACCTTACGCATTCTATACGCCTGGGTATTAGTCAATGTACAGAACTCCCTAGGATGAGGTGTCTCAGTGTCAATTAAAAATTCAACATACAATTTTTCTCTAGAAATTAACACCTCTTTGTTCCCCACCATCCCCACTAATTCGAAATCATGATCCTCAGACCTCTCAATCCTACGCATCGTGGCGAACCACTGTCGGATTAAACTAGTATGGATATATGGTAATTCCGACATGACAGCCCTAGCCCATCCCAGACGCTCAAATGACTCAATGATCTCAAAATCATCAAAGTCAGACTATTTCGGGGTACGCTCTATGAGAAACCTAGGGGGTTTGCCATTATTGGTATTCGGGGGAATTTCAGGGAACTCTGCATTGAGGGGTTTCTCAAAGCGGACGTTCCTAGGGTCGTGGGTTCTCATCCTAGGCTTTTGGGAATTTCCGGGACGGTTACCATTTGCGTGGAACTGGGTTGACATATAAAAATAATGCAAAGGCAAATGATTATAAACATGGGGTTTCTACGTAAATGATGCATGAAAATTTAAACACCCTTTTTCAATAATAAACAAACTAATCCTAAGTCTCACCAACAATATGAGCCCAATCTAACCCTATCAAATGCATGAACTTTAATAATAAGTAATTTTACAATAAAAACATAACCTTTTACGAATAAAAAGTTTCAAAATATATTAAATACGGAAAAAGCCATAGTTTTTACAAAATTTTTGCAAAAATAATTTATATTATTTAAATGAGTATTTAGAAAATTATTAATAACCCTTTTTTTCAATAAAAACCATGTAACTCTCAAAACCTCAACCCGTGCATGCATGATAAATCTATACAAAACTACTATAGAATGATGTTATGAGTGTTATAAGGCATATATCTTGCTAACCTTTGAGATAAACAAGCGTGGGATCGAAGAATTGACGTAGAAAAGATGAATATTTGAAGTTTTTAGGCTTAGAAAATCGAACTCGCCATTTTCTGGAACTGGAATTAGGGTTTTATGGTTATGGGGACGATCAGTACTATTTTTATAAACTTTTTAGCGCGTCGGGCCGCAGAGCCAACGCAAGCCTGCGCCCCCTCTGCGCCCGGGCCTCTGGATTTGTGATCTGGGTCGTGCACTGGTCTCGAAACCCTAATTCTTTAATTTTTTTAATTTTTATGGGTATTCTCCCCAACTTATGCTTGTATTATAGGGTTAAAACAATTCTGCTACGTGCTTAAACTTTTTATTTTTTGATGTGGGGCTTTTTATTTAATTTAAAACCTAATTTCTAAACACAACTAAGTTCAGAGGACAATCCTCTCCAACTTAATTGGGTACACACAAGTAACAGAAAAGCACATAAACACACTAAAAATAATTAAATTCAAATAATCAAAATACTCTGGGTTACCTCCCAGAAAGCGCTAAGTTTTACGTCTTCAGCCAGACGTACTGCTCCCAAACTAATTAATTAACATTAGGATCTTGTAGTCTGATGAGTTCAGATACTAACATATCGTTGGTGGCCCATTGAACATATAATTTATGTCTATGTCCGTTTACTTTGAATGGCTCACCACCTTTTAGGTCCTGCATTTCTACCGCACCGTGTGGGTAGGTATTAGTTATAATGTATGGACCTGTCCATTTACTTTTTAATTTACCGGGATATAATCTAAGTCTTGCATTAAATAACCAAACTTTATTTCCTTTAGTAAATATTTTATTTTTAAGCATTCTGTCGTGGAAAACTTTAGTTTTCTCTTTATAAATTCTGGCGTTTTCGTAGGCTTCTCTACGAATTTCTTCTAGTTCATTTAATTAAATTTTCCTATCAACACCGACATCATGTAAATTAATATTTGTGTTTTTGATTTCCCATAGAGCTTGGTGTTCTAATTCCACTGGAAGGTGGCAAAGCTTGCCATAAACAAGTCGATAAGGGGATATACCGATAGGTGTTTTAAATGCGGTTCTGTACACCCACAGAGCATCCTCCAATTTTTGTGACCAATCTTTACGATCAGGTCTGACAGTCTTTTCAAGGATTCACTTGATCTCTCTATTAGAGATCTCGACTTGTCCGCATGTTTGCGGATGATAAGGCGTTGCTATTCTATAGTTAACTCCATACTGTTTAAGGAGTTTAGCAAAATATTGAATATTAAAATGTGACCCTTCGTCACTGATGATAGCCCTTCGAATACCGTGTCTTGCGAAAGTATTTCTTTTAACAAATTTACACACAACCCGGTTATCATTAGTGCGTGTAGCTTCTGCTTTCACCCATTTGGAAACATAGTCTACTGCAACTAAGAGGTATTCATATCCAAATGATTTAGGGAAAGGTCCCATAAAATCAATGCCCCACACATCAAATATTTCGACAATTAATATCGGGGTCATAGGCATTTCATCTCTTTTTGTGATGCCACCAGTTTGCTGGCATCTTATGCACCCTTTAACAAACTCATAGGCATCCTTAAATATTGTGGGCCAGAAAACCCACACTGCAGTATCCGGTGACTAGTTTTATTTGCACTAAAATGGCCACCGCATGCATATGCATGGCAGTGTTTTAGAATATCATCGTGTTCCGAGTTAGGGACACAGCGGCTTATAATTTGATTTGCTCCTATTTTAAATAAATCAGGCTCATCCCAAATGTATTGCCTTGCTTGAGCATAGAAAAATTTTCTCTGTAGTGCGTTCCAGTGCTCTGGCAATCTTCCTGTTACGAAATAGTTAACTAGATTCGCAAACTAGAGAATTTTGTTGGGATTAAGTGAAAGAGTCCCAGATTTGTTCAGTTGAGTTTGTTGGGATTAAGTGAAGCCTTGATAAATGATCGAGAACAACATTTTCTCTGCCTTTTTATCTTTAATTTCTAGGTCAAATTCTTGCAATAGAAGGATCCACCGAAATAATCTAGGCTTGGCGTCCTTCTTCGCCAATAAATGTTTTAAAGCACTGTGGTCTGAGTACACAATTACTTTTGCCCCCCAAATATATGATCTGAATTTATCTAGGGCAAACACTATGGCTAGTAATTCTTTTTCCGTGGTGGTGTAATTGATCTGTGCCTCATTAAAGGTTTTACTAGCGTAGTAAATGACCACTGGCTTTTTCTCAAATCTTTATCCTAAAACAGCACCAACTGCATAATCGCTAGCATCACACATGATCTCAAAAGGTTGAGACCAATCCGGAGATTGCAGAATTGGCGCTTCAGTTAATTTTGATTTAAGATTGTCAAATGCTTTCATACAAGCATCTCATAACTAAACTCGACATCTTTTGATAGAAGATTGCATAACAGCCTTGAGATCTCAATGAAATCTTTAACGAATCGCTGATAAAAACCAGTGTGGCCTAGGAATGATCTTATTCCTTTAACGTTGGTGGGGGTGGAAGTGAATAAATTAATTGAACTTTCGCTTTGTCTACCTCCATTCCTCTTTCGGACACAATGACCTAAGATTACCCCTTCTTTTACCATAAAATGGCTTTTCTACCAACTTAACACTAAGTTGGTTTCAGTGCATCTCTTTAAGACATTTTCTAAATGTCCCAGACAATCTTCAAATGTTTTATTGAATATGGAGAAATCGTCCATAAATATCTCAAGAGAACCACCCACCATATCTGAAAATATAGCCATCATACAACGCTGGAATGTGGCGGGCGCATTACATGGTCCAAACGGAATCCTTCGGTAGGCAAAGGTGCCATAGGGACAAGTAAATGTAGTTTTCTCTTGATCCTCTGGATGGATTGGGATTTGATTATAACCAGAATATCCGTCGAGGAAACATTAAAACTTCTGTCCTTCTAATTTTTACACTATTTGATCTATAAATGGTAGTGGAAAATGATCTTTTGAAGTAGCAGCATTGAGTTTTCTGTAATTTATACAAACTCTCCACCCCGTTACAGGGCGAATAGTTATCTTCTCTCCTTCTTCAGTAATAATGACTGTAATTCCCGATTTCTTGGGTACAGTTTGGGTTGGAATTACCGACTTACTCTCAGATACAGGATCTATAATTCCAGCGTCCAACTTTTTTAATAATTCTTTCTTAACCACCTCTCTTAAAATTAGGATTCAATCTCCTTTATGCATGGTTTAGCTTCTGGATCAGTAATGATTCGGTGCATACACAAAGTGGGACTGATTCCTTTTAAATCAGCTATAGTCCACCCTACTGCTTCTTTATATTAGACTAATGCTTGCAGTAGAGCTTTCTCTTGCTCTTCATTCAGATGTGATGAAAATTATGACAGGCAAAGTGTCATTCTGACCTAGAATTGCGTATTTTAGATGAGATGGCAGCTCCTTCAATTCTAGAACTGGTGGTTGCTCTATTGAAGGTTTGGCTGACTGAGGGAAACCAGTAGATAATTTTTCAGTTCTATGGACGGGTCCACGATGGTTGTTTCGACTCTAATGTGGATTCCATGACTACTTCTAAGTTATCACACTTAGTAGGATTTAATTTGGCTAATTCATTCTCAGCAAAGAATAACTCAGTAGCATCTTTGGTGTTGATTAACGAACTATGTTGCTGTGCAAGTTCATCCACCATGTCTATAAGATAACATTCTTAATCAATAGTAGAGACACTTGAAGAATTAAACACATTCAGTCCTAGTTTCCTATTACCAAAGGCAATATGCACTGCTCCTGTCCTACAATTAATTTGTGCATTAATCGTGGCTAAGAAAGGTCTGCTTAGGATAATAGCCGGTTGATTATCTCCTATTGAACTTTCAGTGTCCAATACCAGGAAATCAACTAGATAGTAAAAATCTTCAACTTTTACTATGACATCTGATAAAATGCCTCTTGGGCACTTGGTTGACCGATCTGCCAGCTGTAAGATAATATCAGTTGTCTGTAACTAGCCAAGATCGTGTTTATCACCAGATAAAATATTAACACTAGCTCCAAGATCAAGCAGTGCCTTTTTAATCTGCACATTGCCTATTGTCACTGGAATCAATGGTGATCCAGGATCTTTCAGCTTAGGAGGTAGAGAACCAGAAACTACTACACTCAACTGTTCATTTAAATTTGATCTGCTTTGCAGAGATCCTTAAAAATTTTGGCATAAAATGGAACCTGTTGAATGGCCTTGATCAGAGGGATATTGATCTTAACTTGATTGAATAAGTCCCACAGATCCTCTGGCTGTGGGCCTCTTTTGCCATAATGGGAAGATTTTGGATTTTTTAAAGCAGCAGGATAAGGAGGAGGAACTTAAGTGTCCTGACTCTTATCGGCCTCCCCAACTTTGGGCGTTGGAATATCTGCTTTAATTGGCTCTTTAAAAGAGACTTTCTTAGGACTCTCCTTTTTCTTTGGATCCTCTTTCTCCTCATACACGACTTCAATGTCGGTATATTCTTCTGCCTCTTTCTCTTTAGGCATCTCAATTTTATTGTCTACCTCTCTTCCACTCCTTAATGTGGTTATCTTAGATTATTCAATAACTTTGTTGATCTCATGTTTCTTATCTTTATTATTCTGATGAGCATGTGAAGGATTGGGAACAGTATTGCTAGGAAGCTTCCCCTCCTCACGTCTAGTAAGTGATTCAGCTATCTGACCCATGTGGCGAGTTAACATCTCCATAGTCTTAGTACTGATAGCTGATTGCTGTTTCATAAATTCAGCAAACTCTGAAAATTGCGAAGAAGTCATAGTTGTTTCCACTTGAAATTGTGGTTGACACGATGATTTGACTTATAATATCACTCATCCTTAGCTGCTGAAGTTGAACCATATTGATACTCTCTTTTTGGTGGTTCATAACTCGGTTTAGATTGATGATCGGTAGGCTTATCATTTTTCCATCGAAAGTTGGGATGGTTTCTCCACCCCAGATTGTATGTTTTCGAAAATGGATTATCCCTCTCCCGATGAGCTCTAAATCTGTAAACTTCGTTAGCGAATTCCTCAGTGGATTGCACTTGAGGACGTGCGTCAGAATGGTGCGATGGATCTCCGCATGTAACACAGTTAATTGATGCACTAGGGTTTGAAAGACTCAATTGATCCATTTTCTTGCCTAGTTCTGAAACCTCACTTTTAATATCACGTTTCCAGACATTATCTATGCCCATAACTTGAACTCCTATGCTATTTTCAGAACCATCTTATACTTTAAGACCTTTACCGAGTTAACTAAGCAACTCCCATGCTTCGTCGTCTTCTTTACCTAGAAATGTGCCTCCTGTGGCAGCTATAATCATATTACGCCTCTCTTGACTCACACCATCAAAGAATGTTTTGTTAAGCATCCATTTCGGTACCGCGTGGTGTGGACAAGCTCTAAATAATTCGTTCATACGATCGAACGTTTCGTAGAATTGTTCTCCCGGTTTTTGTTTAAACCCGGTGATTTCCTTTCTTTTCTCGGTTGTTTTACTAATGGGATAATATTCATTTAAGGAATTCTCGTTTCATTTGATCCCATGTTGTGATGCTATTGGTCGGTAAGGATACGAACCAATTCTTCGCTTTCTCTTTTAATGAGAAAGGGAATAATCGAAGTTTTAAACCATCGGTGGTTATACCTCGAACATGGTTGGCTTTACAAATAGCTGTGAACTCAGCTAGGTGTTCGTAGGGTTCCTTGCTTGGCATCCCTCGAAAGATCGGAAGAACTTGAATTAATTGAGGACGAACTTCGGGTTCGTTCTCATTTTTGGGATAACGAATTGGAGACGGGTCGGGCACATCACCTGGGAGGTAATGCGACTCAACCGTACGCCTCCATTGATCACCCATTCTAGCAGCTTTGTGCTCGGGTTCTTCTTGATCACGATTTCGCGGCGAAATCGGAGGGCTTTCTAAATTAGGTATCTCTGAATTGGGAATTTCTAAATTAGGAATTTCTTTCTCTTGTGAGTTTGAATTCTCTGTGATTAATTGTTGATTTTTGTAAGCCCCAAGATTTCTCAAAGGTCTTAAGTCTAGGCCCCAGTAGCAATGCAATATCAATCAGGAAACTAAGATAATAATTAACAGTGCGGAATTAAAATTAATTACAATCAGAGACAATTTTTAAGTAATAGGGTACAGACTTCTAGACTATTACATCAAAGCACAAAATATAAACTAGCCCCGAACCCCAAAGCTCTATCATTTGACAATACCAAGGTGTTGGAACAGGTTCTAAAGCACTTCAAGCTCTTTCAGAGACCTATGAACTAGGTCCAGCCAATCCATTCCCTTTACCTGAAAAAGATAATGCAACAACGGGGTAAGCTTTATTGCTTAGAGAGAATGTAGAATTTCACATTTAACATGCAATTATGAACGCGGAAAGCTCATGCACTGCACTCGGCTCATGCACAGCTCAGCTCTATTGCTCATGCAGTGCACTAGGCTCATGCACAGCTCAAATCTCGAAGGGACATTGGCCAATTAAATGCTCTTTGATTTTGTTGACGTAGTTTAGCGTGTATTTTCAGGAAATTAAGGCAAGTCTATCACATCGGTAGTATTTTCAAGCTTCCGCATTTAAGGAGTCGCACTCAGTTTCAAACCGTCAGAGATTTATTTGCATTATTTTGGATGATGTAATTATGTTTTTAAATCTCTGTACCTTGTGAACTTCTCTTTATCATTTTGGGTTATGTAAAACATTATATATTTTAAAGTCATACCGATGTATTTTTGAAAACGTCCATATAGTGGTCGTTCGTTATGATTATGGTTATGCTTTCGCGACGTCACGCTTCGTTGCCAACCGGGGTAACGGGGTGTGACAGCGCGTCTTTGCTCAGCTCCCAGTTATAAAACTGTTGTTGCTCTTGAGACTTTTAGACAAATTCATAAGGAATGCTCGGATAATGATAACACCATACACACGCATCATTAGTGGGGATCAGCCACGTACTGGGCTAGCTACCAGTAATTGCTGTATGGGTATCATCAGAATGCTCAGCTCTAGCTACCCTCTGTGCTTTCATCATGTAAATCAGCACATCATAAGCCTAACATTAACCCAACACCGAGCGATAGTGTTGGTATTAAGCTTAACAATCAAATGACTCATCAATGAATAAAAGCTAGAAAGAAATGCTCAGCTTAACAAATCATAGTAACATGCTATGATAATATATCAATATGTTCAAGATCAGAATGTCAATCAGAATAAAGCAACAAAAGTCTCAATTCACATAATTTGCAGTTAAAGTAAAATCTACAACTCACTGTTACTGGTTAATTGCACTTTCTGGCTCTGGCTCTGTTGCTCACAATCTGTAGTGGGTTAGAACCACTATCTGACTTATACCAGACTTACAGACGGCTTGCCACTTTGCTTTAGCCTTCACTGATGCTCTTTTAGCTTTGCTTGTTGCTCAATCTGTTAATCATATCATTTCTGATATTTATTAGCCTTTATATCATTTGAACAGTATATTCAGTGTTCGTTGATTTTTAATCCCAAATTCTCATACTTTAATTGTATTGAGATGAATATGGACATCAATCTCATTAAAATCTTTCATTCAAGGTTCAATGATTTTGCTTATCATATATAGAATATGCTTTAATTGACTTATAAGCTTTTATGTCTTTTTTCATGGACATGTGTGACTTCCTCAAGTCTTTTAAGCTTTCATTTGTGTATTAAATTCACATAAAGGTATATAAAAACAAACCATAAGCTTAATTGATGCATATATGTTCATAGGATTTCATGTACTTTCACTTAAGCATTTATATATGATCATGACATTATACATTATGCAATATGATGATCATCATGCTTTTAAATGTATTTCATTCCTCAATATACATAAACATGTGCTTAATTATGACCTTTATGTTTTATTGTCTTTATTTGCATTATAAGCAAAGTGTCATGAATTGCAAGTCTTGTGTTTATTACACATAAACGTATACTTGTTGCCCTCTTTCTGTAACAAACTTATAAATCTTACATTCAAAAGTAACATGATCAAATTAAAATAAGCTGTTAAAAAGGCTGCACATTATTAGAACATGTAATATGGTTATATTGGTGCTATTTCTGTCCAGAATTCATGCAACACACACATAACATATACTCAATTCATGAAAAGAAAAGAAACTTAGTTGCTGTCTCTATCTTTCTGTATTATATTTCGACACACACACACATTGTTGTTTAATATATACTGCACACATATTGTGCACACACTGCACACACATTTCACACACTGCACACACATTTACTCTTTTTATGATAAACAGAAAATAAGGGTCTTGACATAAAAGAAAACAATTTAAAAGGAAAGGTTGCTGTAATGTTTCTGCTTTCTCTTTCTATACACGCATACTGCACATACACTTAATTATGCACACTCAATAAACACATATATACATACATGGTGGACACACACTGCACATATATTCTGCACACACACACTAATTTCGTGCAAGGAAGCTGTGACTGTTAATATTGATTCTGTTTTCTGTCTTTATATATCAACATACACATACTGCAAGAGTTAAATATATATATATATACATATATATATATATATATTCCTATTGTATCTGTTTTTGTTTCAATCTGCACTGAAATAGAACAATTAATAGAAATGGAACTACATGGTTTCGGTAGTGTCTGTATCTGTTTCGGTAATGAGATTACCGAAACCTTCAATGGTTTCGGTATGTCTCTATCAGCTTCAGTATCTTCCTGTTGTTCTCAGTACTATGGCTGTCACTAAGTGTGTTTCGGTATTTATGTAGTGTGTTAAAGTTTCAGCAGGTTTCAAAATGCATCAATACACATACGAAAGCCTTATGTAACTAGTTTAGATTGCAGGCTGCTGCATGGTTTCGGTAGGTAACAGAAAGGTCTCGGTAGTTTTCAGTTTCAATATTACCGAAACCAAGCAAGGTTTCGGTAGTTTCATTAAGGTTTTGGTAGGCTTCTTATGGTTTCGATACTGTGGCTTCAGGGATTACCGAAACCTTTTCAAGGTTTCGGTATTGCATGGTGGGTTTCGGTACATAGCACATCACATACGCACACTTGCACTTTCTGTTCCTTCCTGTTTTCTTTAAAATACAGCAGCAATTCAAGGAGATCTAAGGGAGGTTTTTAATTCTTTTAAATGAACAAACACACTTATATGTATTCAAACTCTGGCCGAAGGCCAAAGGGTCCTCTTTGGCCATTAAACCAATTACATGCAACAGAAAGAAGAACTTCTTGGACAGCAACTTTGTTCACTAATTCAACAAAATTAAGATCTCAAATTGTTAACATGCTTAATCAAGCACATAATCAAGACATGCATGGACCTATTTTGACGATTGAAACTCGTATTGATCATAGATTTTTAAAATGAAAGACATATTTTTCCCAAGAAGCCGTGGACTTCAAATAGGATTCCAAGATCAAATTATCAAGATAAATTACCATAAATCTTGTATATCATGTTGATTCATGCTCGTTTGTTCGATTTCTTGGCAAAAATCTCGATTATTAGCTGCTCCATTGATGATTCTTGGTGATTTATGAAGAACCATGAGTGATGAAAGAAGCAAAGGTGAAATGGGTTTGTTTGGTGAAATGAGCAGATGAAATAGTTTTTAGCCTATTTATATTCTTTCAAGTTTCAATTTTCACCAATTCACCACATAAGTTGTTTTTCTTTTATTTCTTTTACATTATTATTACAACTTTAAAATTAAAACTTATGACTTAATTGTAAATTTTATTAACTTATATTTTTAATTACCTAGTACAAAGTCCAATTAACTAACTAATTTACGTTGATTAAAGTTTAGGTCGTTACAGAATGGGCTCCACCACGCATAACTTCGTCCCCGAAGTTGTCTACGCTCAGATATATGTCATTAGGAATTTCAAAGTGTGCATGAATTCCAAATATCTGACACAAACTTGTTGGTGATTATTGAATGAGCACCATCTGTCTTTTCATAACTTCATGTTTCTTTGGCTTTTTCAACCAATACATTCACTGATTTTTCCATATTATACAGCTTATTAGCTGATTTATGCACTGACTTAAAGCATTTGAGGAAGTACTTCTTTTATTGATGATGTCATCACCATCAATCGATTAACTATTTCTGATTTGCGCTGACTGTTGTGAAGACTTGTAATTTCTTTGCATTGACAAGCAAATGGAATTAGAATTCCATTTGAATTATACATACAGACTTATGTTTGACAATTCACCGGTAAATCTCTGAATTTAAGATTTCTTCACTCTCTTGGCGAAAGCTTTTCATTTTATGTACAATTAGGTGGAATAAGAATTCCATATTAGATATCTCACTAGTCTCACATTGACGTAATGAGAATCCAACACTTCATTTATATTGACATATACGGGCATTTCATTGGCCATTTTTGACCAATCTCTTGTCTTTACAAAGATTTCGATCTATTTCCTTGCCACTCTTGCTTTGTGCCTTTGACTTCTTTGATTTCAATTCAAGTTGACATTGGGTGCCTGACAATTTGGTTCAAAGACCATCTTCTCATTGATTTTTTTTATTGGATTAACAACTTCTACCTCTGCCTCCTTAAGAGACACATTGTAATCATTCAGATTACTAGGATTTACGAAGAAGCTTGTGTTCAGGATTTAATTTTCAATTTCCTTAGGGCTTTTGAATCACACACGATTCAGGATACAATATCTGTATTGTTTGTAGGTATATTTTCTGATTAGAAAGGTAATTTTGTATCATAATTTGAACTAATACAACCCATATATCATCCGCATTATTCATTATCGATGACAGGGTTGTACAGTTAACTCAATACTTATTTTGGAATTGAAATTCATCTGGCAACGGAATTAAATCATTATATCATATAAGAAACTTATCATTAGTTACCATTGTGGTCTTTTGGCGTTTCTGGTGTTTCCTCAGCATCCTCAGCAGTTATATGGAAAGCTCGCACCTTTGCTATAGGTATCATTGTAGTAGTCTGTTGGATTGCTCTGCCACCTGGTTGTTCAGGATTAGTAATCATGCATGCATTTTGGCAATGCTTGGCATAATGTCCATGCTCACCACAGTTGTAGCATACGTCATTTCTTTCTGGGCACTCATCACTTCCATGTCCAATCTGTTTACCGGTGTAACAGATCACATCTCTAGGGTTGCAGCGTCCACTATGAAATTTACTACAACGCCTACACGATCGTGCTTCTGACTGTATGGAATAGACTCTAGTCTTCTGAGGCATAGAAGATGCTTGTGATTGTTGCTGACTGGGCTTTGATGAACTGAAAAATCTTCTGGATTTCTGTTTCTTAGGTGGAGATGGACAAGTAGGACTTATAGCCATCATAACAGGTTCACATGTAGAATCTGTGAATTCCCGCTCCACCATTCTTGCTACTTCCACTATACTAAGATACGTTTTGAATTTTATGCTACTCATTTGTCTTCTATATGTTGGATTCAAACCCAGTCTGAATCGGTTTCTCTTACGTTCTTCTGTTGCTACTTGATATGACGAGTAGCCACAAAGTCTTGAGAACACATGCTCATATTCATCAACGGTTTTTGTTCCTTATTTCAATTCCATCAACTGCATCTCGAGTTCATCTTGTTTGTCTGTTGGACAGTATTTGGCGTTGAACATTTCCAAGAACTGCTCCAAGTCGAGTGCCTTAATTGCTTCCTCACCATAGATGCTCTTTTGCGTCTTCCACCAGGCTCTAGTAGCTCCAACGAACAGTGCTGTATCAAACTTAACTCTATTGCTGTCCAGACATTCTGAGATACTGAAGATCTCTTCAGTATGACTTATCCAATCTAACGATTGTATTGGGTTTACTGTGCCTTCAAACGTTATGGCACCACTCACTTTGAAGTCTTTAAATCTACAGCCTTTTGGCTGCTCAATTCGTTGATTGACATGCACATTATCAGAATCTGATTCGCTTGACTGTTCAGTTTGCTTCTTTTTATGTTTATTTCTCTTTTTAGTTTTCCTTATTGATTCAATTAGTTCTAACATAAAGTTGTTTTGTTGCTCATTATTCTAGGTTATTAGTTGTTGCATCATTTTTAGGACTTGCTCTGGGGTCATGCCACCTGATGGTCCACCTTCTCCTGACATAGCTCTGAAATTCAAATCACTAAATATTCAACTCATTAGTCTAGCACTTTGTACCCTTTCATGCCTCGTCCTACTCGTCTCTGAAACCTATCTTAGTTCAAGCCATCCTGTCATGATTGATACTATAGCATTGCACTAGTTTGAGATCATGTATTACACGTAATACAATGATTCACTCAAACTATTTGCTCTGATACCATCCCGTAAGACCCAAGATTTCTCAAAGGTCTTAAGTCTAGGCCCCAGTAGCAATGCAATATCAATCAGGAAAATAAGATAATAATTAACAGTGCGGAATTAAAGTTAATTACAATCAGAGACAATTTTTAAGTAATAGGGTACAGACTTCTATACTATTATTACATCAAAGCACAAAATATAAACTAGCCCCGAACCCCAAAGCTCTATCATTTGACAATACCAAGGTGTTGGAATAGGTTCTAAAGCACTTCAAGCTCTTTCAGAGACCTATGAACTAGGTCCAGCCAATCCTTTGCCATTACCTGAAAAAAATAATGCAACAACGGGGTAAGCTTTATTGCTAGTGAGAATGTAGAATTTCACATTTAACATGCAATTATGAACGGGGAAAGTTCATGCACTGCACTCGGCTCATGCACAGCTCAGCTCTATTGCTCATGCATTGCACTAGGCTCATGCGCAGCTCACATCTCGAAGGGACATTGGTCAATTAAATGCTCTTTGATGCGCGTCTTTGCTCAGCTCCCAGTTATAAAACTGTTGTTTCTCTTGAGACTTTTAGATAAATTCATAAGGAATGCTCGGATAATGATAACACCATACACACGCATCATTAGTGGGGATCAGCCACGTATTGGGCTAGCTACCAGTAATTGTTGTATGGGTATCATCAGAATGCTCAGCTCTATGTTGGTACACCCTGTGTGACGATAGCAGTCTAAGTGATCGACCATTTTGGTTCAGGTAATATTCTAAGTATTGGGTTTTAACGAGTGTTAGATATATATGTTTATATATGTTTGATAGTTATTGATTATATGTTTGAACTTGATGTAATGTATTACAAGAAGTTCAAACATAAAGATCAAAGATAAAATCAAACATAAGTTAAAGACATAAGTTTCAAATATAGGTTTAATATGTGAAAGTCGAATTTAGATTAAATTCGAATTCACAAGTAAACAGGATTCGAATCTATAGCAGATTCGAATGTGTTCCATTAGGCAGATTCGAGAGTGTCAAGGGGGACAAACTCGAATGGGCCTTGGGCCTGATTCGAGTTTGGCCCATGACATACTCGAATGAGCCTCTATAATTAGGGATTAACTCGAATCATTAGCAGACTTTTGCAGATTTCGTGTGAGTGATTAGCAAAAGGCGATCTCGAGTTTATCAGCTTTGTGAGTGCTCTTTCGGAGAGAATCTTCTAGTAGGTGCATTCGTGTTCGTCCGTACAGTTTGTTGATAGTCTCCGTGTTCCGTGTGAGGGTTGTTTCCGTCAAGCCGTTAACGAGGATTCCGCACTCGTTGACGGTGTCGCGTCTAGATAGATCTGTAGTGTGTAGACCTTACAAGTGGTATCAGAGCCTACGGGGTGTTCTTAGTCTTCTTCGTGTTCATATAGATACATCCTATGTTTCTTGACGCTTTTGGACGGTTATTCTCTCAAGTTTTTGTGTTTTTCGAGCTTATCAAATAGGGATCCGGGAAATACTACGTGTTTTTCACGTTTTTGATCGAAATCAATATTTTTCGTTGTAAAAATATTGATTTAATCTGCAAAACGTTAAAAAATCGAGGTATTAGCCTTTTTTCGAGTTTGCGGCGCTCGAATCTATTAGGAGTAATTAGGGTTTTGCTTAGTTTCAAGTCTAACCAAAAATCCGCTCCTTTCGAGTTTGCTTTCGAGTGTTTCGAGTTTAAAGAGTTCGAGTTTAATTCGAGTTTGTGCTAGAGTCGAATAGGAGCTTCGAGTTTGCTGGGGTTCGACTTTGGTTGTTTCGAGTTTGCTTGGACCTTCGAGTTTGAGACCTTCGAATTTGTCACCCATTTCGACTTTAATTGAATTTCAGAACTTAATCGAATTTAATCCCAAATAGGTTTAAACTTAATTATATTCGAATTTACCTAAATTCGAAAGAATTAACTTAAATTAATTTCGAATTAAATTTATTAAGTTACAATTCAATTACTTTTGAAACAATGACAGATCTTCAACGGTTTCTTGAGATGGATCATGAGGTCAGGCTAGCCAATACTCCGCCTAAGCTGATGAAACTTGAAGACTATTATTGGTGGAAAGATCGGTTTGCCGATTTTGTGCGTTTCAACGACATGCGAATGTGGATATGTATCGACGAGGGATACATTCCACCAACTGTTGAAATTGAGGGAAGACAGAAGGTTGTTACGTATTCGAAGATGAAGGACGATGACAAAAAGCTGTTTGAAGCTGAGAACCGCGCATACGCTATAATACGAATGGCGTTACCTCAGGAGATACTACACACATTCCGCAATCAAAAGACTTCTAAGGAGCTTTGGGAGACGCTGGAAAAGAGGTGTGAGGGTAATCCGAGGGTTCGGAGAAAGCGTATGGAGTTGTTGAAACAGCAATTTGCGATTTTCAAGGCTTTGAAGGATGAAAAGCTGGACGACACCTCCACCCGCTCAATCTACCATTCCGCCACCAACACCACCTGTTGAAGCATACATTCCATCACCAATCATTCCAACCCCCATACAATCCATACCATCCACTTCATCCACTTTCATGGAGAATCAATAGTTTTCTAAGTTGAAAAGCAGAGTCGACTTCCAACAAGTCCAAATCTTTGGTTTGACAACGGCTCTTGGCGAAATACAGAAGCAGAATGCCCAAATAGACATCGAGAATGCCGAGTTGAAGAAGATTGTGGGCAAGGTTCAGGAAGAAAACTTGGAACTTAAAAGCTTTGTTTCTGATCAGGCGGCAGAGATTCGAGCAATGCGATCCCTGATTGAGCAATTATTGCAAAATCTAATGGCTCAGGGGGAGACAAGCTGCCGGGATTAAGTAGAGCTGCCCAGGGATGAAGATAATGATGGAGATAATGACGGCAATGATCCCAGCACGCAAAGAGATAATGAGCTAGTAGATTTTTCTACTACTCAGCATGCTGAAGTTCAGTGGGAGCCAGGTCAGACAGGAGCTGCAGGAGGTGAAGCCAGTTCCTCAAAAGTCACTGAGTCGGAGATACACGAAATGATCGAAGCACTAATGGATATTGATGAAGACCCTTTGGACATTGGATTTGATTTCGAGGACGAATTGGAGGATTTAGAAGAAGGAGAATTTATGCCTGAAGACGTAATTGACTGGAAATCTGATGATGAAGTTTGTGTTGATGAAGATGATGAAGCGAATGAGATCATTGTTCAACAAAACCCCATCACAGATACATACGTAACCGAAGGAAATCAGGTGATTGACATAGAAGTAGTAAAAGCTGCGTTAAATGTAAAATCATCAAGTGAAGAACCTGCCAGAGAGCTTACCAATGAAGAAAAAAGAAAGCTATGGTTTAGGGCAGAGAAAAGAGAGTTGGAGCTGAAGCAGAAAATGCGTGTGTCGGGTGCTAGAGATTTATCAGGAAATATTCTAAGCTGGTTCTTTGATCGAGAACTGCAGCTATTCATTATCAAACGAAAGGATGGCCTCCGATACCTCAGAAGAAGTCTAAAAGTCTTCAACTCCTTGCCAAAGATTGAAATAAAAGCATTAGCATGGAAGGAGCTTATCAACATCGGTGACGACCCTTATGCTGAAATAATAGCAAAAATCATCAGAAAAGAAGGGAGGTCAAGGAAATTCGAGCGGCTCAATCCAAGGGTGGGTAAACGAGTGATGGACAATACTCGTATTGACCCTCTAACTGGTCGTCCGTGGATGAAAATTCAATACAAACCAGTTAGATGTCTGAGGAAGGTTCCTCTCAAGCCAATGCCACAGGACGTCATGAAAAATCTCAATTGGTGGTATGTGGAGAGTGAGACAGGAGAAGCAGTGATGGAAGACTTCGAAGAAAAAGAAATTCTTAGAGTCTGTGATCCGCTACATCTAGTGAACCTTTCAAAGGATGACATGCAAGTGCTGTACAATCACAAAATCTCAAGTGATGCACATATGGAGTCTGAGGCTAGAAAGTATCAGAATGTAATTAAAGTATGTGTTGAGAAAGGTTTATATGCTGGCAGCAGTTTAAATAAATAAACAAAGTACTTAATCAAATGTGTAAATTGTTAGAAGCTATCGTCAAGGGGGAGTCTGTTGGTACACCCTGTGTGACGATAGCAGTCTAAGTGATCTAGCATTTTGGTTCAGGTAATATTCAAAGTATTGGGTTTTAACGAGTGTTTGATATATATGTTTATATATGTTTGATAGTTATTGATTGTATGTTTGAACTTGATGTAATGTATTACAAGAAGTTCAAACATAAAGATCAAAGATAAAATCAAACATAAGTTAAAGACATAAGTTTCAAATATAGGTTTAATATGTGAAAGTCGAATTTAGATTAAATTCGAATTCACAAGTAAACAGGATTCGAATCTATAGCAGATTCGAATGTGTTCCATTAGGCAGATTCGAGAGTGTCAAGGGGGACAAACTGCAATGGGCCTTGGGCCTGATTCGAGTTTGGCCCATGACATACTCGAATGAGCCTCTATAATTAGGGATTAACTCGAATCATTAGCAGACTTTTGCAGATTTCGTGTGAGAGATTAGCAAAAGGCGATCTCGAGTTTATCAACTTTCTGAGTGTTCTTTCGGAGAGAATCATCTAGTAGGTGCGTTCGTGTTCGTCCGTACAGCTTGTTGATAGTCTCCGTGTTCTGTGTGAGAGTTGTTTTCGTCAAGCCGTTAACGAGGATTCCGCACTCGTTGACGGTGTCGCGTCTAGATAGATCTTTAGTGTGTAGACCTTACACTCTAGCTACCCTCTGTGCTTTCATCATGTAAATCAGCACATCATAAGCCTAACATTAACCCAACACCGAGCGATAGTGTTGGTGTTAAGCTTAACAATCAAATGACTCATCAGTGAATAAAAGCTAGAAAGAAGTGCTCAGCTCAACAAATCATAGTAACATGCTATGATAATATATCAATATGTTCAGGATCAGAATGTCAATAAAATCGTAATAAAGCAACAAAAGTCTCAATTCACATAATTCGCAGTTAAAATAAAATCTACAACTCACTGTTACTGGTTAATTGCACCTTCTGGCTCTGGCTCTGTTGCTCACAATCTGTAGTGTGTTAGAACCACTATCTGACTTATATCAGACTTACAGACGGCTTGGCACTTTGCTTTAGCCTTCATTGATGCTCTTTTAGCTTTGCTTGTTGCTCAATCTGTTAATCATATCATTTCTGATATTTATTAGCCTTTATATCAATTAAACAGTATATTCAGTGTTCGTTGATTTTTAATCCCAAATTCTCATACTTTAATTGTATTGAGATGAATATGGCCATCAATCTCATTAAAATCTTTCATTCAAGGTTCAATGATTTTGCTTATCATATATAAAATATGCTTTAATTGACTTATAACCTTTTATGTCCTTTTTCATAGACATGTGTGACTTCCTCAAGTCTTTTAAGCTTTCATTTGCATATTAAATTCACATAAAGGTATATAAAAACAAACCATAAGCTTAATTGATGCATATATGTTCATAGGATTTGATGTACTTTCACTTAAGCATTTATTTATGATCATGACATTATACCTTATGCAATATGATGATCATCATGCTTTTAAATGTATTTTATTCCTCAATATACATAAACATGTGCTTAATTTTGACCTTTATGTTTTATTGTCTTTATTTGCATTATAAGCAAAGTGTCATGAATTGCAAGTCTTGTGTTTATTACACATAAACCTATACTTGTTGCCCTCTTTCTATAACAAACTTATAAATCATACATTCAAAAGTAACATGATCAAATTAAAATAAGCTGTAAAGGGGCTGCTAGTCAAATATCAGATTACCCACGTATGTATATATATTTCTATACATTAATTAAATACATGTATGATGAATGTATTTATGTATAAAAAGGCTGCACATTATTAGAACATATAATATGGTTATATTCGTGCTATTTCTGTCCAGACTTCATGCAACACACACATAACATATACTCAATTCATGAAAAGAAAAGAAACTTAGTTGATGTCTCTATCTTTCTGTTTTATATTTCGACACACACACATTGTTGTTTAATATATACTGCACACATAGTGTGCACACATTTCACACACTGTACACACATTTACTCTTTTTATGATAAAAAGAAAATAAGGGTCTTGACATAAAAGAAAACAATTTAAAAGGAAAGGTTGCTGTAATGTTTCTGCTTTCTGTTTCTATACACGCATACTGCACATACACTTAATTCTGCACACTCAATAAACACATATATACATACATGCTGGACACACACTGCACATATATTCTGCACACACACACTAATTTCATTCAAGGAAGCTGTGACTGTTAATGTTGATTCTGTTTTCTGTCTTTATATATCAACCCACACATACTGCAAGAGTTAAATATATTTATATATATATTCCTATTGTATCTGTTTTTGTTTCAATCTGCACTGAAATAGAACAATTAATAGAAATGGAACTACATGGTTTCGGTAGTGTCTCTATCTGTTTCGGTAATGAGATTACCGAAACCTTCAATGGTTTCGGTATGTCACTGTCAGCTTCAGTATCTTCCTGTTGTTCTCAGTACTATGGCTGTCACTAAGTATGTTTCGGTATTTATGTAGTGTGTTAAAGTTTCAGCAGGTTTCAGAATGCATCAATACACATACGAAAGCCTTATGTAACTAGTTTAGATTGCAGGCTGCTGCATGGTTTCGGTAGGTAACAGAAAGGTCTCGGTAGTTTTCAGTTTCAATATTACCGAAACCAAGCAAGGTTTCAGTAGTTTCATTAAGGTTTCGGTAGGCTTCTTATGGGTTCGATACTGTGGCTTCAGGGATTACCGAAACCTTTTCAAGGTTTCGGTATTGCATGGTGGGTTTCGGTACATAGCAAATCACATACGCACACTTGCACTTTCTGTTCCTTCTTGTTTTCTTTAAAATACAGCAGCAATTCAAGGAGATCTAAGGGCGGTTTTTAATTCTTTTAAATGAACAAACACACATATATGTATTCAAACTCTGGCCGAAGGCCAAAGGGTCCTCTTTGGCCATTAAACCAATTACATGCAACAGAAAGAAGAACTTCCTGGACATCAACTTTGTTCGCTAATTCAACAAATTTAAGATCTCAAATTGTTAACATGCTTAATCAAGCACATAATCAAGATATGCATGGACCTATTTTGACGATTGAAACTCGTATTGATCATAGATTTTTAAAATGAAAAACATATTTTTCCCAAGAAGCCGTGGACTTCAAATGGGATTCCAAGATCAAATTTTCAAGATAAATTACCATAAATCTTGTATATCATGTTGATTGATGCTCGTTTGTTCGATTTCTTGGCAAAAATCTCGATTATTAGCTGCTCCATTGATGATTCTTGGTGATTTATGAAGAACCGTGAGTGATGAAAGAAGCAAAGGTGAATTGGGTTTGTTTGGTGAAATGAGCAGATGAAATAGTTTTTAGCCTATTTATATTCTTTCAAGTTTCAATTTTCACCAATTCACCACATAAGTTGTTTTTCTTTTATTTCTTTTGTATTATCATTACAACTTTAAAAATTAAAACTTATGACTTAATTGTAAATTTTATTAACTTACATTTTTAATTACCTAGTACAAATTCCATTTAACTAACTAATTAAGGTTGATTAAAGTTCAGGTCGTTACAATTTTGAATCCTGACAGTCTTTCGGTTCGATCTCGCTACTCTTTCAATCTCAAGTTCGAATTGTAGCGGCAATCCTGTAGCCGATCGACTTGTGTGCATACACACTAAAATTAAATACTTAATTAAAATAATTTTATTTTTGGTGGTTAAGTAGAGGACTACAATTACCTTTTTGAATTTTTAAATTTTTTATTTGATTTTTTCTTTAATAATAAAATAAAGACTAAAAATAACCAAAGAAAGGAACTTAAACTTAAGAACTTAAAACTAAGGCAACAGACTAACTTTAAACCTTAACTACCGTTACACTCCCCGGCAACGGCGCAAAAATCTGACGGGCCGTCGTTGTGACCTGCAGATGTACTCCTTAAATCCACTATTTAGCTTAGAGAAGTAAGGGTCGAATCCACAGGAGTGTGGTTGTAATTAAGGTTAGGTTATTAGCCTTATCAGTTTTATTGAAAGCACTATAAATTGTGAATTTGAATGATTTGTTTAGATTAATGGTTTGCTATCGCTTTGTAACTAAAATTAATGGCAGAATAACTAGCGTAGTAAATAAACAATCAAGAGACGAATAACCATTCACGGGATCACCACAACATAAGTATTACTTACTCGAATTTCAAGCAAAAATCACATAGACATAATTAATTGCGCGACTAAATTACACAAACATGTTTTAATCAATAAATCTCGGCATAACGTATGAAATACTCATTACTTGTCTTAATCACTAAGCTAATGGACTCGGTACAATAAATAATACCATGACAAACTATCTTGCTTTTACCAATCAAAACATACAATCATAATCATAGTCGAATGCTAATCATTTGCAGACACATAATAGGATTCAATCAATACAAATACATCAAAGCATGAGAAATTAAAGTAGAGTAAACTTAGCCGTAGATCCTCTGCAAACGGCTAATGGGATTAGCCGCTCATTGTATGCTCTTCAACAATGTAGATCTGAGTCATTGCGTAGCTTGCGAATCATAGTCTTCGTTCTTGTATCGTAGATCCACTCCGGCAGGGCTTCGACACTCTTTCACACACGTCGAGACTCTTCTCCAAGGCTGCCATCGACCTCTATTTATAGAGAGGCCGAGATTAGGGTTTAACAGGCTGTATTAACGCATTTTTGAGCTGTTCTAGCGCAGGCCAGACGTAGGCCTATGCCCCCCCCCCCCCTCACGCGCCCGGATGCGGCTAGGGTTTTGCTGGTATGCGCTGGAATGTATCTGGACAGCTGGAATTCTTCTGTTGTGGAGCGCAGGGTGGCGCAGGCCTGCGTCCCCTTAGGCTCAGTTTTCTATGAATTTCCTCGAGATGCTTTCTTTTAATTTCTTAGCACTGAAACACAAACTTGGAGTAATAATATGGATTTTACGAAGTATCGGTGCTTAAAATGATCATAAAACGACTCTGAAACCATATAAATTATAGACTCATCATAAAGCCGAGATTGAAGATACCTGAAGAGTGGATTACGATGAGAGCCCCAAGGGAGAATGATCGTACATGATGGACATGTCCGTAGCAGATTCATCAATGGGATCTATATGTCTTCTATCAAAAGCTTCAGAGTCTGAATCTTTGTTATGGCACAGGCGTATGGCACAATTGTACTTAAGGAAGATGAATTACATCACTAAAAATGGCCTTGTGCAAGGTGTACCATTGAAGAGTTTTCAATTCGAAGATAAGTGTGTGTCGTGCAAGAAAGGGAAGCAACATATGAAGCCACACAAATCGAAGACGCAGAACTCAATTTATTCCACCTTTGACCTGTTGCATATGGATCTTTTCGTTAAAATCAACAAAAGGAGTATTGGTGGTAGTTGGTACTGTTTAGTTATTACTGACGATTACTCACGATTTTCTTGGGTATCTTTCTAGGTACAAAGGACGAGACAGCAGACACGTTGAATGGGTTCCTAGACCAAGTTGAGAACTCATACGGGAAAAGGGTAAAACGTATCAGAAGTGATAACAGATCGGAATTTAAAATGCAGTTATTGGTGTATATTGCCTAACTAAAGGCATACAGCATCAATTTAGTGCACAACAAAAAGGGGTGGCAGAAATGAAAAACAGGTGATTGATTGAGGCAGCAAGGACTATGCTCTCGGATTCAAAGCTTCCCACTGTGTTTTGGGGGGAAGCAGTGAATACCGCGTATCATGTGTTAAACGGAGTCCTTACTGTTAAATCTTTGAACAAAACCTGTTATGAAATTCTGAATAAGAGACCAATGAATTTAACTGGCTTTGAACCATTTACGGTGCCATGTACTTTATTAAAAACGAAACATCAACCTTAGTTTGGTGAGAAGGCTGACGAAGGATACTTCCTAGGTTATGTCCCAAATTCGCCAAACAAGAGGGTTTTTAATAAAACTACTGGTAATGTAGAAATTGTGTTTAACATTGATGTAACCAGTTACACACATGAACCCCAAATTCGTCCATAATGGTTTTTTGATTATAACTCAATGTTTGAATTATTTAACATTCCTTTTAGTGGTGATGCAGGAACTATTTAAAATGACTTCTCATCCTTAAATCATAACGACAAGGGTAAAGTTTTTCCAAATTCGAGCATTCCCATGACATTTGAAAATATAACGACAGAAGATGGGTCCCCAACAAATGAAGAACCTTTGTTGCTTACGGATGAGATTCAAATAAACAATTCAGCCTCAGAAGATAGTGATCACGAGGAGGATGTTGTTCCGTCTGAAGTCACACCCCCATTAGGCAAAATAGGATCAAATTTGGGAGACAATCTTCAGGTCGATGCAATTGAAACATCGAGGGTAAATAAGGATCATCCAATTGAAGTCATCATTGGGAATCCAAATGCTGGTGTGAGAACTAGGAGTAGTGTGAATAATAACACAGTGTTGTTATCAATGGTCAATGACTCCAAGGCATTTCACAGCTATTTGTACTCGTGTTTCATCTCAGAAGTCGAGCCGAAAAATGTGCAAATGGCTCTAAAGAATAATTCTTGGGTTGAAGCTATGCAAGAGGAACTTTCACAGTTCAAAAAGCTAGAAGTCTGGGAGTTAGTGCCTTTGCCTCGAGGAGAAGTTGCTATAGGGACCAAATGGGTCTTTAAGTGCAAAAGGGATGTTCGGGGCATAGTTACTCGTAACAAGGCAAGACTGGTGGTCAAAGGTTTCAACCAAGAAGAACGGATTGATTATAATGAGGTGTTTGCACCAGTAGCAAGGCTTGAAGCTATCAGATTGTTTCTCGCATTTGCATCCTTCAAAGGCTTCAAAGTTTATCATCTAGACGTCAAGAGTGCCTTCTTGTACGGGAAAGTGAAGGATTTGGTGTATGTGGAGCAACCGCCAGAGTTTACTGATCCCAAGTATCCATACCGAGTATATTGATTGGATAAGGCTCTATATGGGTTAAATCAGGCCCTAGGGCGTGGTACAAGACACTGTCTACTCACCTCTTAGTCAATGGGTTTGAGTGAGGGACGGTAGATAGTACACTGTTCATTAAGAGGAAAGGTGACGATTTCATACTGGTAAAAGTTTATGTGGAAGACATCAGCTTTGGGTCGTCAAATGAACAAATGTGTAAAGATTTCAAGAAGGTTATGTGTAAGGTCACCTGTGTCACAGATCTAATCTTGACGCGACGCCGTCCAACGAGTGCGGGATCCTCGTTAGTGGCTTAACGGATCGATCACACACGAAAACCGGAGACAAACACAATGATAGCTGATCCAACGAACGACCCCACACGATGTATTTCTCCAAAACTGACATTCTGAAATGTTCTAGCTCGCACGTGCACTTGCAAAAGTTCTGAAACTCGTATTTCGCAAAAGTATGTTAATGAAATGAATTAACAACTAATTATACTAATTAAGTTCGAACTTAACTAGATAAGTTCGTTTAGGCCCAAGCCCACGAACTTGGTCAATACCCTACGAACTTAGTGTCACTAAGTTCGTCTGGGTTTGGATAAGTTCGAACCTTTTCCTAGAACTTATTCTAGAACTTATTCTAGAACTTATTATGATAGTCTAGAACTTAACATGCAAATGTAGACATCTCACATAATTATGAATTAACATACACAACAGGTAATAATAATGCCTCGTCTATTATGAATGACTATCTATTACATATCCAGATTGCTATCGTCACACAGGGTGTACCAACAGACTCCCCCTTGATGATAGCTTCTAGTAAGATATTCATTAGTCTATAGAACTAGGCTTATTCAAAATACTACGTGCATACAGACCCTGCTCTACACAAACTTTTACAATCCTCTGAAACATCATGCCTTCAAATCTACAGCCTTCATGATAGAAAATTGGCTGATCATGAAGTTTCTTCAGGTCATCCTTGGAGAAGTTGACAAGGTGCAAAGGATCATATACCTTCAAAATTATCTTTTCATCTTGATCTTCCATTACTGCCTTGGCTGTCTCATTACCGACATACCACCACTTCATATTACTCAAAACATTTTGTGGCATTGGCTTTAAAGGAACTTTCTTTAGGCATCGAACCGGTTTGTAGAACATCTTCATCCACGGCTTCCCATTCAATGGATCTATTCTTGATTCATCCATGACTCTCTTTCCTGAATTTGGATTAATTCTATCAAACCTTCCAGACCGATTCATCATTAATCGTAGACTTCAGCATGTCTAGATCTATCGGATTCTGGACTGTATTTACATATTGTTCAGTGACTGGTTGCCCCTGAATAACAATCTCATTTGCCTCGTCTTCTTCATCAATTAAGACTACATCATCTGACTTCCAGTCTGGAACATCTTCTTGTACGAACTCTCCTTTCTCAAGATCTTCTAAGTCATCCTCAACGTCAAAGGACACATCCTCATCATCTAATCCGGCCAAGGCTCTTATCATTTCTTGTTCGATAAACTCTGATGCTTCGAGAGCCTTGCCTTTTTCTGTGCCTGAGCCTTGTGATCCAGACTCCCCCTGTAGTGTAGCTTGCTGAGCTGTCTGTTTTGTAAGATATGCTAGCTCACCTTCTTTCTGTTGCGCACTGGGGTCATCTTCTTCATCATCTCTATGGCTCCCCCTTAATTGATCACCCCTGCAACTACTCTCCCCCTAAGCTTGAAGATCTTTCAATATTTGCTCCACTATGGTCTGAAGAGTTATGATCTAGGATTGCTGGGCAGTCATAGTTTCTTGTTGGCCAGTCACCGTTTGTTGTAGCTGAACATTCTGCTGTTCCAATCGAGAGTTGTGTTGTTGTAGCTCATTCACAGCTTGCGACAGCTGAAAGAGTTGGACTGTTTAGAGCTATACCTTGGCTTTCAATTCTGAGAAGCTTTGGTTGTCAGTTGATGGTTAGTGGTTGATGTGAATGGAGCGGTGGTTGCGGCGGATGGTACGGCAGTATAGGTGGATGGAGCTTCTTGGGCTAGCCGTTGGCGCTTGGCCCTTTGCTGCCTTGTGATCGACGTTTCTTCTTCCAAAACAAAATCTTGATCACCTTCATCTTCGTCTCTAAGAGCAGGACGAGTTATTTTCCGTCTGCTCACAACTAGCCTTGATCCACGTCTTGCAAAAGAAGTTTGTGGATTGGCGACTTCCTTAAACTCTTCTTCGGAACTTGAATCTGATTCGGATTCAGAAGCCATTTCTACATGACCTTCTGCTGCCTCACCTGCTATTGCTGGATCCTGATAGTCAGCTATCTCCCTGAAAATATCGTCCATGTCGGAAGGCGGCTCCAAAATATTATGTACCAGCTCCTCAGATATATTCTCCTGAGCTGCTGCGCCTTGTGCAAAAATTTCTTCCAAAGTCTGCATCCTAGGGTCAACCTGGGGTCCCGATGTGGAAGCCCCGGCTACCGCTGCCGCTGTCGCTGTACTTGTAGTAGGTACTTTTGGAGCAACCGGTACTTGCTGAGCCGGTGCTTGTTGTTGAGGTGCTTCATTTATCCATTCGTCTCCCTCTGGAGCGACAAAATTTGGATCGATGACTACTCCAAATAACGGAGCCACTTGAGGCCTTACTTGTTCGACCCTCCGTGAATTATGCGATTGACAATCCGCAAAAATTCTCTTATCTGTAGCAGCTACCGCAACTTGTTCTGGTAGTGCTGGTAGTTCTGGCAAGAATTGTCTGATGATCATCATACTGAACCTTGGATACATCAAAAATCTTTCGCGGGCTGGAGCGGTGATTTGATGCACAAACTCCCTAAAGAAAAACCCAGAAAAGCTGATCGGCTTGTTGTAAACCAACGAGATCATCCCTGATTGAAGCTTGGAACCATTGTATTAAAGCTGGCCTTCTTTGGTACAAAACAGACCATCATCACATGCACTAGATATCTCCATTGGCCAATAAGCCCACTCTTGACTTATGATGCTTTCGTAATATCCTGAGCGTATCCCATCCTCAAGAAGGCCGATTGCCTGATGGGTGCTGGATAGTCAATGGGGCCATCTTTTTGGTCTATTGTCCCCAACTACAGAATAGTTCTTAAGTGATCTGCTGAAAACGCGATCGGTCGGCCACCGACTGTAGCCCTCAGAAGCGTAGGAACTGCAGTGCAGTCCACTTGCAAAGTTTTCCAGAATTGGCAGACATACGAAAGAATAATTATCGGGTTATGCGTGAGAGCATATGCAACCCTTGATTGCGTCAGGAATTCCAACATCTGGCGGTATGGCTGTGCCTCTACTAACTGAAGGTCTACCGCCATGATCATATTGTGCTTGTTGTAGAAAGCACGATCTGCCATTTCTGCACACAAATCAAACATTTAAAAATGCTAGAAATTAATTTTGGAAAAATTTAAGTTATTCGAACTTGTTTAAGTTCGAACTTGATTAAGTTCGAATTTAAACACCTTCGAACTTACTTAAATTCGAGAATATGAGTCCTTCGAATTTACTTAAGTTCGAACAGTCTGTTGACCTTCGAACTTAGTTAAGTTCGAGAATCCTTTTCGAACATGTCTGTAGTCGAACTTACAGATATATTAAACAAGTTCGAAGACCTGACAAGTACGAACCTTGAAGAACACGTTCGAAGCCTGTTGAACAAGTTCGAAGTCGGCAATTTTAAACATCAAAATCATGATTTAAACCTTTTTAGACTCCATTAACAGTTTCATCGAGTCCTAATAGGTTCTAATCAAGTTTATTAAGAATTAATTTTAAGTTTCCTAGCCTAAAACTTGTGATTTAAACCACCTAGTTTTTAGTTATACAAAAACTCAAAATTACTCGATTTTAACCACTTACAAGTCCTAAAAATACACTTACTGTAACATCCTCGGAATTTAATTATGTATTTGAGGACATTTAGTTTAAGTATGTAAAATTAAATTGTATAATTAAGCTGGATTACGAAAGATGATTATGTATCCGGATATTTAAAAGTTGGTTGCTAATTTAAGAAATTAAGAAATTTTATAATATTGAATTATTGTTAATAAGAATGATGATTTATGAATGTTGTTGACGATAAAACTAGGATAGAATCAGTATTTAGTGAAATCAGATAAGTTGAGAGGCTAAATGTGTAAAAAGTCGAAATTGAGAATAAAAGACTATTAGTCTTTCATTTCATTCATTTCACCATTTCAAATTCAAGAGCTCTCTATCTCTCTCTTAATAATCTGCTGAGAATCGTGATTGTGAAGTAAATTCGTGGATTTTAAGCTAAAAATTATCAAGAATCAAAGGAAATTATGATAAGAACATCATCTCTCAGCTTGGGGTTTATTTGGACACTTTAAAATTCAAAAATTCGGAATCATAATTCTGGAAATTGATGATGCATGTTTGTTAAATCAGTGGGAAATCATCAATCGAAGTTCTTAGAAGCTCCAGAAACAATAATCGTTGTTAAATTCGTCCAAAAAAGGTAATAAATCTGAGATTTTATAACCTTTTGAGTTCAGGAAGAAATATTCATATTTTGGACAAATCTGAATGAATAATTGTGTTTTAGATGGGGAATATGATGTAAAAATGCCCTAATAATGTTTATAAAACAATAGAATTGATTGCATGTTAGTATAAATTGATTTTGGAAATTTTTAGTGAAAATCCGTAAGTTTCGAAGGAACACCTGCATGTCGACTCGGCGAGTCGCCAAGAACACTTGAATAAATCTTAAAGAATGCATAAGGGTTGGATCTGAATTCGGTTGGGACCCGAATTCGGATGTGACCCGAACTTAGATGGAACCAATCTCGAATAAGAACCGAACTCGGATGACACCCGAATTCGGATGGGTCAAAATAATTCGGATGGATCTGAAATCCGGCCGAGGATCCGTAATTCGGACCTCGACTCGGAGAGTCGGCTGTAGTTCATGTGTAATTCGGATGGGGTTTTAAAGACCCGAATTTATGGATATATAATCACACTTTTGGGGCATTTTTGGTAGTATATTAAGGCATATAAAGAAGGGTTATTTGAGAATAATAGCACACAAAATGATGGTTTTAAACATGAGTTTCGGATGATGGTTCCGATTGTTGTAACACTTTAATATTGTAAAATCATGATGGAAATTGTTACCGAACATAGGTATGATATGTTTTATTTATGGAAATTAAAAGGTCCCTTGTGGTGTTGTTTAACCCACAGTGGGGTACTTTGTGATCCGGTTGAAATGCCGAGCTTTGGGCTCGTAGGAGCGACGGCTCATGGGTTGTACTTTGTGTACGTGGAGAGTGCACGACGTGCGTCGTCGGTGTTACTCTTGGGGGCTTCATAAAGATTTGTAAAATGCGTAAATCTGTGTATTCACTAAGCATTGCTTACCCCTCAGTTGTTGACATTTTTACAGGAAAATGGAAATGCGCTGCTGGACCTTCTAGCTGGGTCATCTGTTGAAGTATTTGAAGATATCTACTACTTATTTTGGTAACGGATCTATGGGATTATTGTTGTAATACATTTGGGATGTTGTAATAACTTTTGAGTATGTAGACTTAGACTTGAAACCTTGTAGCACCGTAGGGTGTCTAAAACATTTGTATTACTTTTATTAGGTACTTTTATGCTTCCGCAATTATATTAAGCTTTCAAATCATTATGTAATAATTTATGTGGTGTTTAATACTGGGTGTATTTTAATGGTGTTTATTGTGGCAAGGGTGTCACAATGAATGGTATCAAGGCGGTAGTTTGAGATTCAAGTGTCCGTGAGGTCTTGGTCTCAAACATTAAATGTTGATATGTAGTTATTTTAAGTAATGATCTGAACTAAGATAGGTTACGATCTAGTAATCATAGGAGATTGACTATCATACGGGACGATTGGGTGGTATCTTTAAATAAATGACATGTTACTAAACAAGTTGTATGTTTCATATTTCAGAACATCTCTGAAGGAGGAATGACACCCGAAGAAACCAGAGAGATGATGCTAGCCATGATGGCGGAGAAAAATAAGATGATTCAAGACCAGTTTCGGGCTCGAGATGACGCAATTACATTTCTGGCTTTTGAAAGCCGAACATCAGCAACCTTATGGTAGTCTGCAACCGCTTCCCATTCCGGAATGGAAGTGGGAACACATCACCATGGATTTTGTCATGAAGTTGCCGAAAACTAGGCGTCAACATGATGCAGTTCGGGTTATTGTTGATAGATTAACCATGTCTGCAAACTTCATTCCCATCAGGGAAAGTTACTCGTTGGAAAAGTTGGCTAAGATTAATATGAACGAGATTGTTTCTAGACACGGAGTACCAAAGTCCATTGTATCGGATCGGGATAGCCGATTTACTTCAAACTTTTGGTCGGCATTGCAAGAAGGGTTGGGAACGAGGATTGCGATGAGCACGACATATTGTCCGCAAACCGATGGCTAGAGTGAAAGGACCATCCTTACTCTAGAAGATATGATGAGGTCGTGTATCTTGGATCTTGGTGGTAACTGGGACGATCATTTTCCACTGATAGAGTTCTCGTACAATAACAGTTACCACGCGACAATAAAGAAAGCGACGTTTGAGGCCTTATTTGGGAGAAGATGTAGGACTCCTACGTGTTGGAGAGAAACCGGAGAAACACCGATTATTGGGCCGGCATTGTTACAAGAGACAAGCGAGAAGATACAATTGGATAGACAGAATATGAAAGCGGCCAAGGATCGTCAGAAAAGTTATCACGATAGAAGGCACAAACCAATCAACTTTGAGGTGAATGATTGGGTATATCTGACAATATCACCAATGAGAGGTGTTACTCGTTTTGTAAAAAGAGGCAAGTTGGCTCCGAGATTTGTTGGGCCATTCAAGATTTCCGAGAAAGTAAGGAATCAGTCTTACCGTTTAGAGTTGCCTGAAGAAATGTCAGACATGCATCTGGTGTTTCATGTTGGGAATCTCAGGAAATCGTTCACTACAGGCAACGAGGATTGGGCTGATCACACCGAGCTGCAAATTTATGAAAGGCTTCGATACGTGTAGGAGCCGGAATGTGTTTTAGATACCAAAGTGAAGAAGTTAAGAAGCAAAGAGATAGAAATGGTGCTTTGTTGGTACACCCTGTGTGACGATAGCAGTCTAAGTGATCTAACATTTTGGTTTAAGTAATATTCAAAGTATTGAGTTTAACGAGTGTTGGATATATATGTTTGGCAGTTATTGATTGTATGTTTGAACTTGATGTAACGTATTACAAGAAGTTCAAACATAACGTTCAAAGATAAATTCAAGCATAAGATAAAAACATAAGTTTCAATACTAAGTTAGTTATGTGAAAAAGTAAATTCGAAATCTCTAAGGACTAGGATTCGAATCTAGGTCAGATTCGAATGAGTCACTTAGGCAGATTCGAATGTACTCACTTAGGCAGATTCGAGAGTGTCAGAGGGGACAAACTCGAATGGGCCTTGGGCCTGATTCGAGTTTGGCCCATGGCAGACTCGAATTAGCCTCTATAATTAGGGGTAGACTCGAATAATTATGAGACTTTTTGCAGAATTCGAGAGAGATTAAGCAAAAGGCGATTTCGAGTTTATCATCAGGTTTAGTGTTGTTTCGGAGAGAATCAATTCGTAGGTGCGTTCTTGTGTAGTTCGTACAGCCTATTGATAGTCTCCGTGTTTCTAGTGAGAGTTGTTCCGTCTACCCGTTAACGAGGATTCCGCACTCGTTGACGGTTCTGCGTCTAGATAGATCCGTGTCCAGTAGACCTTACAAGTGGTATCAGAGCCTACGGGGTGTTCTTAGTGTTCTTCGTGTTCATCTAGATTCATCCTAGGTTTCTTGACGTGTTGGACGGTTATTCTCTCGTGTTCGTGTTTTTCGTGTTTTTCGAGCTTAGCAAATTGTTATCCGGAAAATACTTCGTGTTTTTCACGTTTTTGATCGAAATCAATATTTTTCGTTGCAAAAATATTGATTTAATCTGCAAAACGTAAAGAAATCGAAGTATTAGCCGTTTTTCGAGTTTGCAGCGCTCGAATCTGTTAGGACGAATTAGGGTTTTACTTACTCTCGAGTCTAACCAAATCCGCTTCTTTCGAGTTTGATACAGTGTTTTGAGTTTAGTTCGAGTTTGTACTAAAGTCGATTAGGGTCTCGAGTTTGCTGTCATTCGAGTTTGATTCGAGTTTAGACTATAGTCGAATAGGGCTTCGAATCTACTGAGTATTCGAGTTTGACTTGACCTTCGAGTTTAGAGACTTTCGAATCTGTCATCAATTTCGAATTTAATTGAATTTCAAAACTTAATCGAATTTAATCCCAAATAGATTTAAAGTTAATTATATTCGAATCTCTCTAAAGTCTAAAGAATTAACTTAAATTAGTTTCGAATTAAATTTATTAAGTTCAATTCAATTACTTTTGATACGATGTCAAATCTTCAAAAGTTTCTAGAAATGGATCATGAGGTCGGAAAGGCTAATACTCCGCCTAAGCTGTTGAAACTTGAAGATTATTATTGGTGGAAAGATCGGTTTGCCGATTTTGTGCGTTTCCATGACAGGCGCATGTGGGTATGTATTGATGAAGGATACATTTCACCTATCTCAGAAGTTGAAGGTCGTCAAAGAGTCTTATCATACCAAATGATGAAGGAGGATGATAAGAAACTGTATGAAGCCGAGAACAGAGCTTTCTCGATTATTCGAATGGCTTTGCCTCAGGATATACTACACACATTCCGGACTCAAAAGACATCTAAGGAACTTTGGGAGTCGCTAGAAAAGAGGTGTGAGGGTAATCCGAGGGTTCGAAGGAAGCGCATGGAGTTGTTGAAACAACAGTTTGCGATTTTCAAGGCGTTGAAGGATGAACAGCTGGATGATACCATCACTCGCTTTTATCATCTGTTGACGGAGCTTGAAAGTCATGGGATTGAGTATAATGACACAGAAAAAAACAATAAGCTTCTTGATGCCTTACCAGCCAAATGGGCGATGTATGTGGCAATGATTAAGCTTAATGAAGACAAGTATTATACCCAATCATTGGAGGATATCGTGGGAACGTTGCGGGCATATCATTTCGAGCTACTGAAGGCCGAAACGGATTACGAACAAGTCCAAAATCCAGCCATGTATTTTGGAAAATCAACAAAACCTTCAGCCGCAGCTGATCTGAAGACTGCTACAGCGTTTTTCACCGGAGAAACGTCGTCACCAGCGGAGACTGATGACACACTGAATAGAGCGTTCTTAGGGTTGGGAAGATCGGAAGAACATCAACCTCAAGCAGCACAGGCATCAACATCTTAGGGCTACTCGAAGATGCCCATGAGCGCTAAATCGGCCGAAGAACATTTGAACTTGCTTGCGTCATTTGTGGCCGCGTATGGAAACTGCGTTCAGGGGAAGATAAACGATCCTGCTCTCTGGGATGAAGACTATGATTAGGTAGACCCTGACGATCTTGAGGAGATGGATCTCAAATGGCAACTGGCCATGGTAACCCAACGGGTTAAACGATTCATCAAACGGACTGGGAGGAATTTGACTATGAATAATAAGGGGATTGGCTTTGATAAGTCCAAAGTCAAATGCTACAATTGTCAAGGTCTGGGACACTTCGCCAGAGAATGTCAGAGACCGAAGGTAGATACTTACCAAGGGCAGCAACAGCATCATGGACAGTTTCAGAATCAGTCTCAACAGAGATACCTTCCAAGTTCATATGTCGGTCAAGCCAATCTAGCTGGTCTATTATCAAACGTCACATCAGACAGACAGCTGGATGGTACCTACGACTGGAGCTCACATCCAGAATCCAATGCTAGATCCTTCATGGCTGAAGTCACGAAGAATGGATGTGAAGGGGAAGAGCAGACCACAAGGGACCGCAGTCCGATGTTGGTGGAGAAGACGAATGATCAGACACTTCTGGAGTTTGCCGCTCAAATGGCCAACGTGGAATCCGATAACACAAAGGTTAGTCTGAACTACTCTCTTTTTCATGAATTATGTTTGTTATGTGTTACTTCTAACGACAGATTAAATCTAGTATTAGAATCACATTAGAACATATCTGTTCAAAATGAGTCTTTAAAATCTGATAATGCTAGCGTAAATGACATTAAGCAAGATCTTAAGGACAAACTTAAAGCTGATGCACAAGATGTCATAGTTCTAAAAGACAAGCTGAGTGAGCAGTGTGTTAGATTAGAACTGATGTATGAGCATGTGAAGGCTTTGACCAAAGATCTAAAGACCAAAGAAGTAGAGCTAGCTGAAACTAAGGTGAAGGTAGCAGAGGCCAATAGTAAGATAGAAAAGTTCAGGAATTCAAGTCTGAACCTAGGGAAAGTTTTAGATGCTCAACGCCAATCTAAAAAGCCTTTAGGTCTAGGATTTCATGAGATTCCTCCTCCTTTTAACGCAAACTATGTGCCTCAACCTCAGGAGAAAACTGATAAATCAGTAGACTTAGAGGACATACCTGCACCTATATCTGAGCCTGTAAAAGAAAATACACCTAAGGTGACTGATACAACCGTCAAGGTTAAGAAAGTCAAATTTTGTCTTCCTCCAGTGAAACACCTGCTGGAAAACATAAAATTGATTTTAATGATCAGGACGATGAACCAGTCGCAATAGATGTTCAAAAAGACCAGGACACAAATGAGACACCTAAAACTAAGGGCACACACAAGAAGTCCATTGACAAGATGTCCTGCTTTAGATGTCATGAAAAGGGGCATGTTGCTTCTAACTGTCCGCTTAGGAAAACTGAAGTTACACCTAAGACAGGGAAGCCAACACCAGTTAAGCCCTCAACAAGTGTGGCGAGCATAGTAGTTCTCAGAGTACCGAGAAAACTGTGCAGGCTACACCAAAACAAGTTGTGAAACAAATACCGGTAAAGGTTGGACCAAAGGAAGGGGTTAGGACTAATTCACCGAATCGAGTCTTAAATCAATCTAGGTCTGGACCTCAACAACAATATAGGAGCACAACACCTAGCAGAGCATACACTCCGGTTAGGTCACACACTCCTGTTAGGCATCACACACCGGTAAGAGCTCAGGGATCACAATCTGAAATGCAATATAATTGGAATTATTCAAGAGCTCCACAACAAATGCCTACTCTAAGGCAGAGAGTGAATTTACATCACTCGGCACCACAACAAACTCCTGTTCAACGACCCAAGTCACCTGAAAGGCGAGATGGGTATTTGAAAGAGTTTAAGTATGTGGACGAGAATGGTATAACCAGGTCAGTTATGGCTTGCGTTCCCCGTGATAACTAACCTATTTTCTTTCATGTGCAGGAGATTACCACAGGTCCAAACAACAAGTGGTTCGTCGATAGTGGATTACAGACTTCAAAGGTGGGAATCGGGGATTTGTATCATTCGCGGGAAATAAAGGAGGAAACATCACGGCTACCGGAGTGGTCACTAATGGGACGATCAAGTTGGATCAAGTTTATCACGTTGATAAACTGGTTCACAATCTCATTAGTGTATCTCAAATCTGTGACAAGAAGAATTCAATGTTGTTCACTGACACTGAAGCGTTAGTGCTAAAACAGGGATTCAAGATTCCTGAAGAGTGGATATTGATGCGAGCACCAAGGAACAATGACTTGTACATGCTTGATATGAACAAGCCGGAGACTTCGATGGGGCCAATCTGTTTGTTATCCAAACCTTCGGAGACAGAATCAGTGTTGTGGCACAGACGCATGGCACACTTGCACCTAAGAAAAATGAACTATATAACGAAAAATAGGTTGGTGCAAGGTGTGCCTATGAAGAGTTTTCAGTTCGAGGACAAGTGTCTACCTTGCAAGAAGGGCAAACAACATAAGAAGGCACACAAGTCCAAGACTCAGAATTCCATAACCTCTACATTCGATTTGTTGCATATGGATCTCTTTGGACCTATCAACAAACGGAGTATAGGAGGTAGTTGGTATTGTTTGGTTATCACTGACGATTACTCACGATTTTCTTGGGTTTTCTTTTAGGTACAAAGGACGAGACGGCTTCCAAGCTCATCGGGTTCATAGACCAAGTGGAGAATTCCTATGGAACACGGGTTAAAAGGCTTCGTAGTGATATTGGAACTGAGTTCAAAAACACTGTAATTGGTGTATATTGCCTCTCAAAGGGCATAGTGCATCAATTTATTGCACCATATGAGCCTCAACAAAATGGGGTGGCCGAACGTAAAAACAGGACATTGATTGATGCAGCTAGGACTATGCTTTCAGATTCAAAGCTTCCTACCATGTTTTGGGGGGAGGCAGTGAATACCGCATGTCATATTTGAAATCGGGTCCTAACTGTCAAATATTTGAACAAAACCTGTTATGAAATTTTGAATAAACAACCACCTAATTTAACTGGCTTCGAACCGTTTGGGGTACCATGCACTCTATTACGAACAAAACATCAACCTAAGTTTGGTGAAAAGTCTGACGAAGGATACTTCCTAGGTTATGTGCTGAACTCACCAAACAAACGGGTTTTTAATAAAACAAATGGTACAATGGAAATTGTGTATAACATTGAAGTCACAAGTTATACACATGAACCCCAAACAGGTCCGGAATGGATATTTGACTATGATAAATTATTTGAGTCATTTAACATTCCTTTGGATGAAAATGCAGGTACAATCGAAAAGGACATGGCGACGTTGCATCTAAATGACGAAGGTCATACCTTTCCGAGGACTACATTTCAATCCACTTCCGAGCCTACTTCGACTGAAGATGGATCTCCAGAAGTTACTGATCCAGAGGCACCTTCAACTGAGAATCAGACTCAGACACCAAATTCCAACTCTGAGGAAAATGTCCACGAGGAGGAGAATGTGGAATCTGAGGATATTCCCCCATTAGGTGAAATAGGATCTAACTTAGGAGATAATCTGAGAGTTTACGAGATAGAGACCTCTAGGATAAACAAGAACCATCCTACAGAAAGCATCATAGGAAATCCTAACGAGGGTGTGAGGACAAGGAGTAGTTTAAATAACAACACTGTGTTGTTGTCGATGATAAACGATTCTGAGGCATATCATACCTGTCTCTATTCTTGTTTCATCTCACAAGTAGAACCTAAGAATGTGCAAATGGCAGTAAAGGATAACTCCTGGGTTGAAGCGATGCAGGAAGAACTCTCTCAGTTTAGGAAACTAGAAGTGTGGGAGTTAGTTCCATTACCTCGAGGGGAAGTTGCCATAGGAAGAAAATGGGTTTTTAAGTGCAAAAGAGACGATCGGGGTATAGTCACTCGCAACAAGGCTAGGTTAGTTGTAAAGGGTTTCAACCAAGAGGAGGGAATCGATTACAATGAGGTGTTTGCACCAGTAGCTAGGCTGGAAGCCATTAGGTTGTTTCTGGCTTTTGCTTCCTTCAAGGGCTTTAAGGTATATCAACTAGATGTGAAGAGTGCTTTCCTCTATGGGAAAGTGAAGGAGCTGGTGTACGTAGAACAGCCGCCCGGATTTACAGATCCAAAATATCCTGATAGAGTATATCGCTTAGATAAGGCTCTATATGGATTGCATCAAGCACCAAGGGCGTGGTACGAGACTTTATCCAACCATTTATTAGAGAACGGATTTGAAAGGGGTAGGATAGATAGTACGTTGTTCGTTAAAAGAAAGGGAGAACACTTCATCTTGGTACAAGTGTACGTAGATGATATCATTTTTGGATCATCAGACGAACAAATGTGCAAAGATTTCGAGAAGGTGATGAAGTCGAAATTCGAGATGAGTGCAATGGGAGAGTTAAATTTCTTTTTGGGGTTACAAGTTGACCAGAAGAAGGATGGTATGTTTATCCATCAGACGAAGTATGTCTATGACATATTGGAACGCTTCGGGATGGAAGGAACGAAACTGTCTGCCCATTTCAGCACGCCGATTCAAGTGAATCACAATCTCGGACCGGGTACTGAAAGTGATACCGATGTGGATCCGACGTTATATCGGTCCATGATTGGATCACTTATGTATTTAACTGCTTCAAGACCTGACATCATGTTTTTTGTGTGTATTTGTGCTAGGTTTCAAGCTAATCCGAAGGAGATGCATATGAAAGCTGTGAAGCGGATTCTACGATACCTCAAGTCGAAACCGAAGCTGGGACTTTGGTATCACGCGGAGGGAGATCTAGAGTTGGAGGCATTCACGGATTCTGACTACGGAGGATGCAGCTTGACGCGCATATCAACAACTGGAGATTGTCAATTCCTAGGAGGGAGACTGGTATCCTGGCAATGCAAGAAACAGACGTCGGTAGCCGTGTCAACGTGCGAGGCCGAGTATGTTGCTGCTGGAAGTTGCTGCTCACAGGTTCTGTGGATACAACAACAATTGCGGGATTACGGTTTGGCTTACACTCAAACTCCTATTAGGATAGATAACCAATCTACATTCGCTATCACAAATGATCCAGTTAAACACAGTAAAACAAAGCACATAGACATAAGGCATCATTTTATTCGTGATTGTGCTGAAAAGAACTTAATCAATTTGGTAAAAGTGGCAACGGACGATAATAATGCTGACTTATTTACCAAAGCCTTTGATAAGACACGGTTTGAGTATTTAATTCAACTAAATGGAATGCGCAACCCAGAGTAATTTGTCCTTAGTAGAAGTTTATTTCCTTTTATAGCTGTAGTATTTCTTTCTTTTTATAGTAAGTCTGCTAAATTAGGATAGTTTCTATTTTTAGTAAGTTAGTAGGTTATCTTCTTTAATTGTTGTTTCTTATGAAAAACAAAAGAAAAAAAAAGAGAAGACCATAAAAATTCAAAAAAAAGAGAATATCAGAAAAAGAGTTAAGTCTTAGGCTTTCACACATAATGCACCTAAAATTCTAAGTGTTATACTTTATTTTAGTTTGATGTGTTGGTAGGCATAATACATATTGGGAGTCCCAAGGCTAATAAAATAATCAAGAAAAAGTCAAACGTGTCCCTAACTTAGATATATGACCAATCGGTCTTAATTTTTATGTACAAGACATACAAATTTTGAGTCTAAATGAGGTATGCAAACTTTCTGGGGATGTATAGCAACATCAAATACATCTTAAAATGGAAAGAATAGAAAAATCATACAAAATTGAGAGTCAATAACATGTAACTCTGTTGTAAGTAAGTACAGACCTGTTGCCTCTGTTTTGATTCGGGTTAGCAAGATAAGTCGCTTTGTTGTACGTCGGTACAGACCTGTCACCGCTGTCTTGCTAGCTTTAAAAATAAACCTTAAGTCAAAATAAGACACTTTGTTGTATGAAAATACAGACCTGTGTCCGATGTTTGTCTTTTAAAGAAAGTTTGCAAATACCAACAAGTTAGAACCATTGTTTGTATGCCTTGATCATAAAAGTATGTCTATGTCTGAGTCACGTAAGATAATTTCATGATAAATAAAAATGCCAAGGGATATTCTGAAATGTAGCATGTTTAAAGGGGTAAATACCAACAATCGGCTAAATGGGTATTTCACGACAAACAATCAAAGGAATCAAAAATTCCTAGGTGTGAAAGTTTAAGTACTGAAAGTGCATATCTGACACCGCTATCTGATTGAACCTTTCTTTGACTATGCTCATCAAAAATATTTTATTAAGTGTTTAGCATAGGTTGTAAATTTTAGTAAGTGTAGTTTAAGTTTAAGTTAAATTTTTGTTCAAAATTTTAAGATTTTATTTTTACCTTTACTTATTATTAGTTTTATATTTATGTTTATTTTTATTTTTATTTTTATTTTTATTTTTATTTTATTTTATTTTACTTAGGAAAAAGGTCAAAAATTACTGAGGGTGCATTCATAGTTGAATAAAATAAACATTGCGTGAAAATCTTGTGCTTAGGGTAAAAGATTTGGCATAGTTTATTCCGTTACACCATAAGATTGAAAAAGTTGAAAAAGTTGAATTTATTTCAAAATTTTCGAAATTTTCAAAGTTTCAGGTGGTAATTCGAGTTTAGGTTAAACTCGAATTTGGGTGATCTCGAATCTGTCAGTAGATTCGAAAGTGGCCATAGACTCGAAGGTAGGTGGTATAAATAGGTTAACAGTAATGGTCATTACTCTATCTGTTTTCGAATCTGTGCCTTCGAATCTATCCAGCGATTTCGAATCTATCTGCTCGAGTTTGCCGATTTCACTAAAAACAACTATTTGTCGAGTTTCTTGCTTGTGTGTTCGATTCTACTCCTAGATCTAGGTATAAACAACTGGTTTGTACAAGATTTAAGTAGTCTTATTCACCATTTAAGCCAAAATCACCTATTTTTGTAGGTTTATGGGTCGAAATCTTGTTTTTCAAAATTACAATGTTTGGACCGATAAAGAGTCAAATTAAATGCAAATGTCTGAGATTAGAACCTAGTAGGGCTAATGAATGTGATTTTCTGAGTCCAAAATGGTTAAAATCATGAAATTTGGTGATGATGTGGGACGACAATTTCGAATCTGTTCAAGACCACTCTCGAGTTTGTAAGTAAACTCGAGAAGGTCATTACATTCGAATATGTCATCAAACTCGAAATAGAGTTTCTTCGAATATGTTTCTTCGAATTTGTCAATTTATTTGAATTATTCAATTTAATTTTAATTAAACTTGTAGAAATTCATATGTGTTGGATTTTGTACTTACACAAGTTCAAAATAAAACAAATTTGAATTTAAACAAGTTTATTCATTTTTAATAATTCTAATATTTTATCTATTGTGCAGACATGGCAGATAGAGTGTTCGTGCCTAAGCATAATATGGTCATTCCCCCAAACCATAATATCCCTGAAGCGCAGGGATTTCGACAGATGGTGGATTTCCTAGTGGAGTCTAGGATTTCGTTCGCATTATCCCATAACATTCAGATCGTTATTCCATATGTGCGGTAGTTTTACGAGCATTTGCAAGTTGATTGTACCGTCACCCCAACAGTTCTAAGAACAAGAATAGCAGGACAGCCGTTGGTATTTTCTGCCGATATGTTGCGTCAGGTTCTGCAGCTGGGAACTCAGGAAGAAGAAAATGGGCCATTGACTTTCCTTTAAGTATTAGGCAGGCTGCTTTTCTGAGGATGGGATATAGCTTGGATGTTACTAAGACATCCTATATGAAGAGTGGACTCATAGGGCAATGGAGATTTTTGGCGCACGTATTCATGGTGTGCTTTGAGGCCAAGAAAGCGGGATTTGATTATATCGTATCAAAGATCCAATCTGGGATAATTGCATTGGTTTATAATCAGAAATTCAGCTTTTCAGAGATGTTTTTCTCGGAGTTCGTTCATCAAATAACAGCTCCGGAGCAGCAAAGACAGGAACTTTGTGACACCGGGAACTTTGTGACACCAGATAATTCTAATTGGGCAGGTGAAGTAGACAGGAACTTTGTGACACCAGATAATGCCAATTGAGCAGGTGAAGTAGAAGTTCAGCTTCGACAGCCACAACAACAACAGCAACAACCGCGCGCTCAGCAACAGAGGAGACGCCAAAGACCATCTGCGAGTCAAATTCAGGCAAGTAGGCCTTCTACTAGTCAATCCCAAGACGCACAAGAGGCAGGGCCATCAAATGTACCAGTTGAATCTGATCAGTTATGTCAAACACTGCATGAGATTTGGGAAGCTGGTCCTAATGCAAATGAAGAGATAACTGCTGAGCTTGTTGATCAATTGCTAGAGCCTCCGGAAGGAGAAGATGATATTCTTAGGAAAGTTGATGAATATCAACCTGACCAAACTAGTAATGACGTGTCATCTTCAGCTACTGAATCTGAAGATATGGAAGAGATACAAGTTGAAGTGCCAGAGTCTGTTACAGCAGAACCAACCGTTCAGATAGGAATTTATGGGTCGAGATTGGTTGTATCCGAGGAAGAAGGAAGGAGGAAAAGAGCTACAGTGGAGTTCGAGGACTCAGATTATGAAGATGAGGAAGAAGTAGTACCTTTGGTGCATCGACAACGGGCAAAACGCCATCGCTTTATGCAGGGGGCTACCTCAGCTTCAGCCGCACAGCCTGAAGTATCTCAACCTCCACCCACTCAATCTACCATTCTCCCATCACCACCACATGTTGAACCGTACATCCCATCACCCATCATTCCGACCCCAATACAATCCATTCCATCCACCTCATCCACCTACGCAGACAATCAAAGGTTTTTGCAGCTAAAAGATAAAGTTGACTTCCAACAGATTCAAATCTTAGGCCTAACAACGGCTATCGGTGAGATTCAGAAGCATAATGCAAATCTGGATAATGAGAATGTCGACCTGAAAAAGATTGTGGACAAGGTACAGGAAGAGAACTTGGAGCTGAAAACTTTTGTCGCTGATCAAGCAGCTGAAATAAGATCGATGCGCTCCCTGATTGAGCAATTACTGAAAAATATAAAGGTTCGGGGGGAGACATCCTGCCGTGATAAAGTAGAAGTGCGCAGGGATGATGATGATAATAATTATGATGACAATGGCAATGATCCCAGCACGCAAAGACAGAATGAGCCAGTACATTTTTCTGCTGCTCAGGCTGCTGAGACTCAGGGGGAGCCGAGTCAATCAGGAGCTAAAGAAGGTGAGGCTAGTTCATCAAGGGTCTCAGAAAGTGAAGTGTGTGAGATAATTGATGCATTGATGGATATTGATGAAGAGCCATTAGATTTGGAATTTGATTTTGAAGAAGATGTAGAGGATCTGGAAGAAGGAGAGTTCGTTCCAGATGATTTTACTGACTGGAAGTCTGATGATGAGGTTGTGATAGATGAACACGACAATGTAAATGAAGTAATTATTCAATCACAGCCTGTCATAGAATTATATGAGCATACTGATCAACATGTAATAGATATTGATGAAATCAAAGTGGCTTCGGTAGATGATTTAGAAATGGAAGAGGCTGAAAGAGAGCCGAGCAGAGCTGAATTGCTAAATCTTTGGTTCCGCAAGGAAGAGAAGAAGACTGAGCCAAAAAGAAGACGATGAGGATTCCAGGAGCAGAAAACTTCTCTTGAGGTATTATTAGCTGGTTCTTCGACAGGGAACTGCAGCTTTTTATTCTAAAGAGAGGAGATGGGCTCCAATACCTGAGGCGCAAGCTTAAAGTATTCAATACATTGCCGATGGTAGAGGTGAAGGAGCTAGCATGGAAAGAGTTGATCAATATCGGAAATGATCCCTATGCTGAAGTGATCGCTAAGATAATCAGACGAGAAGGGAGATCTGGAAGGTTTGAGAGACTCCAACTGAGGTCTGGCAAAAGAGTAGAGGATGGATCAAGCGGGAAGGCCTTGGGCCAGAATGGTTTATAAACCTGTCGAATGCTTAAGAAGGGTGCCAATGAAGAAGATGCCTCAAGATATTTTAAGCAACATGAAGTGGTAGTACCTTGATAATGAAACTGCTGAAGCTATCATGGAGGATCAAGACGACAAAGTTATTTTGAGAGTGTATGATCCACTGCATCTGATGAATCTGTCAAAGGACGATCTGAAGAAGCTTCATGGCCAACATATCTTATTTCATGAAGGATGGAGATCTGAAGCCAGAAAGTTCCAAAAAGTTGTCAGAGTATGTATAGATGCAGGTATATACGCAGGTAGTAGTATATATAGCTCTAGTACTTAATCTAGATGTAAATAGTTAGAAGCTATCGTCAAGGGGGAGTCTGTTGGTACACCCTGTGTGACGATAACAGTCTAAGTGATCTAACATTTTGGTTTAAGTAATATTCAAAGTCTTGAGTTTAACGAGTGTTGGATATATATGTTTGGCAGTTATTGATTGTATGTTTGAACTTGATGTAACGTATTACAAGAAGTTCAAACATAAAGTTCAAAGATAAATTCAAGCATAAGATAAAAACATAAGTTTCAATACTAAGTTAATTATGTGAAAAAGTAAATTCGAAATCTCTAAGGACTAGGATTCGAATCTAGGTCAGATTCGAATGAGTCACTTAGGCAGATTCGAATGTACTCACTTAGGCAGATTCGAGAGTGTCAGAGGGGACAAACTCGAATGGGCCTTGGGCCTGATTCGAGTTTGGCACATGGCAGACTCGAATTAGCCTCTATAATTAGGGGTAGACTCGAATAATTATGAGACTTTTTGCAGAATTCGAGAGAGATTAAGAAAAAGGCGATTTTGAGTTTATCATCAGGTTTAGTGTTGTTTCGGAGAGAATCAATTCGTAGGTGCGTTCTTGTGTAGTTCGTACAGCCTATTGATAGTCTCCGTGTTTCTAGTGAGAGTTGTTCCGTCTACCCGTTAACGAGGATTCCGCACTCGAAGACGGTTCCGCGTCTAGATAGATCCGTGTCCAGTAGACCTTACATGCTTGTGCGTTGAAAGCATCATAAAGGAGCTAATCATACGTGGGAAACCAAGTCAGAAATGATGAAGAAGTATCCACAACTGTTCGGATCCAAGTAACTTCGAGGATGAAGCTTGAGCGTGGTGGAGCCCATGCTGTAACATCCTCGGAATTGAATTATGTATTTGAGGACATTTAGTTTAAGTATTTAAAATTAAACTGTATAATTAAGGTGGATTACGAAAGATGATTATGTATCCGGATATTTAAAAGTTTGTTGCTATTTTAAGAAATTAAGAAATTTTATAATATCGAATTATTGTTAACAAGAATGATGATTTATAAATGTTGGTGATGATAAAACTAGGATAGAATCAGTGTTTAGTGAAATCAGATAAGTTGAGGGGCTAAATGTGTAAAAAGCTGAAAATGAGAATAAAAGACTATTAGTCTTTCATTTCATTCACTTCACCATTTCAAATTCAAGAGCTCTCTATCTCTCTCTAAATAATCTGCTGAGAATCATGATTGTGAAGTAAATTCGTGGATTTTAAGCTGAAAATTATCAAGAATCAAAGGAAATTAAGGTAAGAACATCATCTCTCAACTTGGGGTTTATTTGGAGACTTTAAAATTCAAAAATTTGAAATCATAATTCTGGAAATTGATGTTGCATGTTTGCTAAATCAGTGGGAAATCATCAATCGAAGTTCTTAGAAGCTCCAGAAACAATAATCGTTGTTAAATTCGTCCAAAAAGGTAATAAATCTAAGATTTTCTAACTTTTTGAGTTCATGAAGAAATATTCATATTTTGGACAAATCTGAATGAATAATTGTGTTTGAGATGGGGAATATGATGTAGAAACACCCCAATAATGTTCATAAAACATTAGAAGTGATTGCATGTTACTATAAATTGATTTTGGAAGATTTTAGAGAAAATCCGTAAGTTTCGAAGGCACACCTGCATGTCGACTCGGCGACTCGCAGGGGGCGACTCGGCGAGTCGCCAAGAACACTTGAATAAAACTTCAAAAATGCATAAGGGTTGGATCCGAATTCGGTTGGGACCCGAATTCGGATGAGACCCGAACTTAGATGGAACCGAACTCGAATAAGAACCGAACTCGGATGACACCCGAATTCGGATGGGTCAGAATAATTCGGATGGATCCAAAATCCGGCCGAGGATCCGTAATTCGGACCTCGACCAGGCGAGTCGGCTGCAGTTCATGTGTAATTCAGATGGGGTTTTAAAGACCCAAATTTATGGATAATTAATCACACATTTGGGGCATTTTTGGTAATATATTAAGGCATACAAAGAAGGGTTATTTGAGAATAATAGCACACAAAATGATGGTTTTAAACATGAGTTTTGGATGACGGTTCCGATTGTGGTAACACTTTAATATTGTAAAATCATGATGGAAATTGTTACCGAACATATGTATGATATGTTTTATTTATGGAAATTAACAGGTCTCTTGTGATGTTGTTTAACCCACAGTGGGGTACTTTGTGATCTGGTTGAAATCCCGAGGAGAAATAAAATAAACTGAAGTAAATTAACGCACCCACTGTGAGTACATACGATTTCGCATGTTTATATCTGCTTTATGTTAGCTATTCCCTGCTGAGACATGTTGTTTCACTTTCGTTTGGAATTCTACTAACTTGGTTAGATTTAGATGCACATTGTTGCTTGTTGCATGTACGTTTATTTGTTGTGCATCTTTTGATGGACCGGCGGGTCGCATGTTATTCCGATGTTACTGCGCTATATGACCCGGAGATGATCCCTCCGAGGTTCTGGTAGGCAGTAAGTCATCCCCGATGTTATGTCTGTGTCAGATGGTTGGTTTAAATGCCGAGCTTTGGGCTCGTAGGAGCGACGGCTCATGTGTCGTACTTTGTGTACTTGGAGAGTGCACGACGTGCGTCATCGGTGTTACTCTTGCGGGGCTTCATAAAGATTTATAAAATGTGTAAATCTATGTATTCACTACGCATTGCTTACCCCTAAGTTGTTGACATTTTTACAGGAAAAGGAAAATCTGCTGCTGGACCTTCTAGCTAGGTCATCCGTTGAAGTATTTGAGGATATCTACTACTTATTTTGGTAACGGATCTATGGGATTATTGTTGTAATACATTTGGGATGTTTTAATAACTTTTGAGTATGTAGACTTAGACTAGAAACCTTGTAGCACCGTAGGGTGTTTAAAACATTTGTATTACTTTTATTAGGTACTTTTATGCTTCCACAATTATATTAAGCTTTCAGATCATTATGTAATAATTTATGTGGTGTTTAATCCTGAGTGTATTTTAATGGTGTTTATTGTGGCAAGGGTGTCACAACGAATGGTATCAAGGCAGTAGTTTGAGATTCAAGTGTCCGTGAGGTCTTGGTCTCAAACATTAATTGATGATATGTAGTGATTTTAAGTAATGATCTGAACTAAGATAGGTTGCGATCTAGTAATTATAGGAGACTGACTATCATACGGGACGACTGGGTTGTGTCTTTAAATAAATGACATGTTACTAAACAAGTTATATGTTTCATATTTCAGAACATCTCTAGAGGAGGAATGACACCCGAAGAAACCAGATTGATGATGCTAGCCATGATGGCTGTGAAAAATAAGATGATTCAAGACCAGTTTCGGGCTCGAGATGTGGCCGAAGCCAAGAGAATGGAACAAAAGAGAAAGAATAAGGAGAAAGAGGGCAACAACGATGATAATCAAGATGACAACACTGGGTCATCTAACAAGCCCAAAGGTTGTCGGTTCAAGGATTTCAAAGGAAATGGGGTCGTGGAGTTTAAATGGCTGGGAGATGCTGTTGCAGCACTTGAATGAATAACAGCAACTGAACGGACATTCCAAATCAGCGATTGTGCTGAGAAGGACATGGTTCGGTATGCTACTGCTATGTTCACCAAAGACGCGATCGTGTGGTGGAATTCCATGGTTAACGCCTTAACCTTGAAGAAAGTCTCTGTGATGACGTGGGCTGAGTTCACTGAAGTCTTTACTCAGCAATATTGCCCGGCTGATGAACGCTGAAGATTAGAAGCTAAGTTTATGACTCTGATGCAGGGTACTAAGATTGTGTCCCAGTATGCTGTGGAATTCACGAGGCTGAGCTTGTTTGCGCCTCATCAAGTTGATACTGAAGAGAGGAAAGTGACCAGGTTCGAGGCTGGTTTGGACATGGAGATTAGGAGAGTTATGAGCAACGTACGCTACACTACATTTGCTGGCTAACTTGAGGCTGCCAGAAATTTAGAACAAATTCTCATCATGTCGGGATATTCAATTGGGTCTGCTGCTGCTTCCACTAACCCAACAGAGCCGTCACCATCGAAACGTCAACGTGAAGGGGGATACTCGGGCTCTTCTCGTTCATCGCAGTATTCACCACAGCATTCTTATCGCCAATCATCTGGATCTTCTGGTCGTGCTCGTGCCTACTCTATCAACACCGAGCCGCAATATTGGAATAAATGTCATTTGGAACACTTCGGCAAGTGCACTAATGGACGCGCTTGCTTTTGCTGTGGAGAGTTGGACCATTATCAGAGTGAGTGTCAACGAAAAGCCGATGCCTGCCATAAGTGTGGGGTATGAGGGCATTATAGTAGAAACTGTAGAAAGAACGCTCCAGCAGCTGCTGCTCCATCTTCAACCCGATCATCTGGAGGATCTAGTGGTGGTTCAGTCAACCGCGAGACCCAGCTACAAAGGGCACCGGCTCGTGCATTTCAGATTACCGCGGAGGAGGCTAGGGAAAACCCGGAGGTGGTTACTCGTATGTTCATTGTTAACTCTTTGCCTGCAAGAGTGTTATTTTGACTCGGGTGCCAATAGATCATTTCTATCTACGATGTTTGCTCAACAACTGTCTATGCCTCTGTCTAAGTTGTTTGTTGTACTTGATATTGAAACTGCTAGTAACACTTTAGTCAAAGTAGATCACGTATATCGTAACTTCACTTTAGTGATTGAAGATGTAGTCTTCAATTTGGACATGATTCCGATCGAATTCAGTGAGTTTGACGTGATTGTCGGAATGGACTAGTTGATCGAAAATGAAGCCCATATAGTTTGTAAGATGCGTATGATCAAGATAACCACACCGGAGGGGCGTGAGATCTGCATATATGGGGATAGGTGAAGTGGGGATCTGTGCTTATTGCCCGTTGCAAAAGCTCGAAAGCTTGTTGCAAGGGGTTGTGAGTCCTATTTGGCATATGCTATTAATGCCAAAGCTGAGAAGAAGACAGTGGCCGATGCGTCAGTTGTATCACAATTCCCGGATGTGTTTCCGGAAGACTTGTCTGGCGTGCCGCCTGAGAGACAAGTGGAACTAGTTGAATACCCGTGCGGTGCTCGGGTGATTTATTTCAAAATTAATCCTTTTTTAATTAAACAATTACACAAAAAAATATTTAATTTTGAAAGACTATACATATATTCTCTTATACATTGTTTGTTAAGAAAAAAAAATATTTAACTTTATCATGAAATTTACTACACGCAATTATATTTGAGGTTTGTTTGTTTAAAATTATATAATCTCCATTACTGTCAGTTTTATTGGTATAAGAAATTATAAGTTTTCTATTTTAACTTTTTTTTAATAATTTATGTTGGAAAATCTAAAGATATTGTTAAGTTTGCTTTATTTTTTATATATTCTAATAAAAATGCATTATAATCACACATATATTTTGGTTGTCAGTTTATTTTATTTACATTCCAATAATAGTTTTAATACAACATCAAATATATTTCATATTGTACTTGCTATATCTAAACTTAGTTTCATCTATCGTAAATATCAGTGTTAATATTGAAAAAATCATTATATTTTCATGTTATATAATTTTGGTCTCTTAATATTATTATTTTTAATCCTTACATTATATTTTATTGAAATTGTTATATTTTGTTCGGTAAAAGTCAACATATCGTTATGAAATATCCTTTCTATGTTTAAAATTAAAAATATACATCAAACTAATTTAAAACATAAAAAAAAACAATGCAATTCAAATACAAGAAAGACACTTATTACATGAACAAAATTATGTAACTTGTATTACTCAACTACTCGTATATCATGTTTTTAGTTTCAATTTAATTTTCTTTAAAGGTTTGCCAAGTTGTTGACCTTCCTATTTTGTTAAATGTTTTTCTCAAGTATTTTCCATCATTATAATCATTGCTTGTGACCAATCTGGAATTCATAATTATCTTGGAGTGTTTGTTGACCATTTGTGTGTCTAAGTCGCCCTTTATTTATTTGATTTTGCTGCTTGAATTAGATAAAAGACAGAATGTTTAAGTCTTTGTGTTGTGCATGAATTACATATGTGTATATTAGCTTTCGTTTTTGTCGAGAAATGGCTAGCCAATAAGCCCAATTGGCCTTCGACCTAACCTTTAATTGATTTCTAAGTGGTTTGTTGATTCAAATGCGAGTATTAATTGTCATTAACCATTACATTTCTATTGCTGGAAAATAAGATCAAAATAGAAAATAAGTGCAGTATTAGTGTGTTGTCCAGGTATGTTTAGCTTAAGTTCTATCCGTAAAAATGGGCAAGAAGGTAAAATGGCCTTCGACCTTTGCAAACTTAATTAGCAAGGATATTTATTGATCAATTTTATGTATCAATCGTTATTTATCATACCTTATGTTGCTGCTGAAAAAGTTAAAAACAGAAAGATATGAGTTGTGAGTGTGTGCAGTGTGCGATTATGTGTTTGAACATGTGTGTTTGCATGTTAATGTCAGGCTCCGAGACTAAATAGTCTTAGAGTGTTGTGTGTTTCTTGTAACCTCTGTGTGTGTTCATTGAATTGATACATAAATAAAGGAAGAAACAGCAGCATCATAGGTATCAAACATATATATGCTATGTGTATTATAGTATATATTTACATCATTTTCAAAATATTGAAAGAATATTAAAGAATATACTATCAATTTTTTCTGCAGGAGTTGAAAACGTCTTCGACTCTTCATCTGGTTGATTAGCATACGTGAAGTTCATCTTGAAACGGTATAGTTTTCTTCACGCAGACACTGCTGATGCAGTTTTTTTTATTAACATTGATTATGCCTACTGACTCTGTGTGTGTGTGTGTGTATGTACGTATGTATGTGTGTGTGTGTGTGTATAAATATATATTACTATGTAACTTCAATAAAACATGTTTTATCTCATAGTTGGTTACATTTAACTCGTTATATAAACATATAATAATTATCAGGTTTCAAATTATATAAAGAATTGATAACTTGATAAATATGCAGCTGGGAATATTTATTATTCAAGTTTGACTCTTTTTTCCTGTACTATGATATTATCCAGTGTTTTTCTGCATATCTTAATATTTCAGTTATACAATAGCTGATTAAATTTGATTTCTTATTTTTATTTATCTTGATAAATCAGATGCAACTTGATAAATCAGATTGCATCTATTTTCAGCAGTGCAAATTTGAAATTTTCTAGCGGGTTAAATCAAGTCTGTTATTTTTATTTTACTTGATAAACCAAATTACAACGATTTCCAATAGTGAAAATTTAAAATTTTATTGTCATTTTTTATTTCTTTCCGGAAAATCTACATATTTTAATTGCAGAAACATTAAAATATGAAGAAAAATTTTGATAATTATGTTGAATCTCATCGAGCTAAAATAGTGGGGGGAATCCCATTATTTTTGGAATTTTAACCAATTATATTACGCCAAATAAGCCATAATTTTCGAATTTTTACCACTAATATTTCACCACGTGAGCATTTTTTCTCTCTGCTCCGTCGGCAATATATATATATAATTTCGTATTGATCTGATCCCTGGAGCTGCACCGGTAGCTCATTCTTCGTTGCTCCTACCGAGATGCAAGAAATGATGAAACAACTCCATGAGTTGTTGGATAAGACCTTCATTGGACCGTGTTCATCTCCGTGGGTTATTTGAGAATAATAGCACACAAAATGATGGTTTTAAACATGAGTTTCGGATGACGGTTCCGATTGTTGTAACACTTTTATATTGTAAAATCATAATGGAAATTGTTACCGAACATATGTATGATATGTTTTATTTCTGGAAATTAACAGGTCCCTTGTGGTGTTGTTTAACCCACAGTGGGGTACTTTGTGATCCGGTTGAAATCCTGAGGAGAAATAAAATAAACTTAAGTAAATTAACGCACCCACTGTGAGTACATACGATTTCGCATGTTTGTTTCTGCTTTATGTTAGCTATTTCCTGCTGAGACATGTTGTTTCACTTTCGTTTGGAATTCTACTAACTTGGGTGGATTTAGATGAACATTGTTGCTTGTTGCATGTACGTTTCTTTGTTGTGCATCTTTTGATGGACCGGCGGGTCGCATCTGTTATTCCGATGTTACTGCGCTATATGACCCGGAGATGATCCCTCCGAGGTTCTGGTAGGCAGTAAGTCATCCCCGATGTTATGTCTGTCTCAGATGATTGGTTTAAATGCTGAGCTTTGGGCTCGTAGGAGCGACGACTCATGTGTCGTACTTTGTGTACTTGGAGAGTGCACGACGTGCGTCGTCGGTGTTACTCTTGGTGGGCTTCATAAAGATTTATAAAATGTGTAAATCTGTGTATTCACTAACCATTGCTTACCCCTCAGTTGTTGACATATTTACAGGAAAAGGGAAATCCGCTGCTGGACCTTCTAGCTAGGTCATCTGTTGAAGTATCTGAAGATATCTACTACTTATTTTGGTAACGGATCTATGGGATTATTGTTGTAATACATTTGGGATGTTTTAATAACTTTTGAGTATGTAGACTTAGACTTGAAACCTTGTAGCACCGTAGGGTGTTTAAAACATTTGTATTACTTTTATTAGGTACTTTTATGCTTCCACAATTATATTAAGCTTTCAGATCATTATGTAATAATTTATGTGGTGTTTAATCCTGAGTGTATTTTAATGGTGTTTATTGTGGCAAGGGTGTCACAACGAATGGTATCAAGGCAGTAGTTTGAGATTCAAGTGTCCGTGAGGTCTTGGTCTCAAACATTAAGTGATGATATGTAGTGATTTTAAGTAATGATCTGAACTAAGATAGGTTGCGATCTAGTAATTATAGGAGATTGACTATCATACGGGACGATTGGGTTGTGTCTTTAAATAAATGACATGTTACTAAACAAGTTATATGTTTCATATTTCAGAACATCTCTAGAGGAGGAATGACACCCGAAGAAACCAGATTGATGATGCTAGCCATGATGGCTGTGAAAAATAAGATGATTCAAGACCAGATTCGGGCTCGAGATGTGGCCGAAGCCAAGAGAATGGAACAAAAGAGAAAGAATAAGGAGAAAGAGGGCAACAACGATGATAATCAAGATGACAACACTGGGTCATCTAACAAGCCCAAAGGTTGTCGGTTCAAGGATTTCAAAGGAAATGGGGTCGTGGAGTTTAAATGGCTGGGAGATGCTGTTGCAGCACTTGAATGAATAACAGCAACTGAACGGACATTCCAAATCAGCGATTGTGCTGAGAAGGACATGGTTCGGTATGCTACTGCTATGTTCACCAAAGACGCGATCGTGTGGTGGAATTCCATGGTTAACGCCTTAACCTTGAAGAAAGTCTCTGTGATGACGTGGGCTGAGTTCACTGAAGTCTTTACTCAGCAATATTGCCCGGCTGATGAACGCTGAAGATTAGAAGCTAAGTTTATGACTCTGATGCAGGGTACTAAGATTGGGTCCCAGTATGCTGTGGAATTCACGAGGCTGAGCTTGTTTGCGCCTCATCAAGTTGATACTGAAGAGAGGAAAGTGACCAGGTTCGAGGCTGGTTTGGACATGGAGATTAGGAGAGTTATGAGCAACGTACGCTACACTACATTTGCTGGCTAACTTGAGGCTGCCAGAAATTTAGAACAAATTCTCATCATGTCGGGATATTCAATTGGGTCTGCTGCTGCTTCCACTAACCCAACAGAGCCGTCACCATCGAAACGTCAACGTGAAGGGGGATACTCGGGCTCTTCTCGTTCATCGCAATATTCACCACAGCATTCTTATCGCCAATCATCTGGATCTTCTGGTCGTGCTCGTGCCTACTCTATCAACACCGAGCCGCAATATTGGAATAAGTGTCATTTGGAACACTTCGGCAAGTGCACTAATGGACGCGCTTGCTTTTGCTGTGGAGAGTTGGACCATTATCAGAGTGAGTGTCAACGAAAAGCCGATGCCTGCCATAAGTGTGGGGTATGAGGGCATTATAGTAGAAACTGTAGAAAGAACGCTCCAGCAGCTGCTGCTCCATCTTCAACCCGATCATCTGGAGGATCTAGTGGTGGTTCAGTCAACCGCGAGACCCAGCTACAAAGGGCACCGGCTCGTGCATTTCAGATTACCGCGGAGGAGGCTAGGGAAAACCCGGAGGTGGTTACTCGTATGTTCATTGTTAACTCTTTGCCTGCAAGAGTGTTATTTTGACTCGGGTGCCAATAGATCATTTCTATCTACGATGTTTGCTCAACAACTGTCTATGCCTCTGTCTAAGTTGTTTGTTGTACTTGATATTGAAACTGCTAGTAACACTTTAGTCAAAGTAGATCACGTATATCGTAACTTCACTTTAGTGATTGAAGATGTAGTCTTCAATTTGGACATGATTCCGATCGAATTCAGTGAGTTTGACGTGATTGTCGGAATGGACTAGTTGATCGAAAATGAAGCCCATATAGTTTGTAAGATGCGTATGATCAAGATAACCACACCGGAGGGGCGTGAGATCTGCATATATGGGGATAGGTGAAGTGGGGATCTGTGCTTATTGCCCGTTGCAAAAGCTCGAAAGCTTGTTGCAAGGGGTTGTGAGTCCTATTTGGCATATGCTATTAATGCCAAAGCTGAGAAGAAGACAGTGGCCGATGCGCCAGTTGTATCACAATTCCCGGATGTGTTTCCGGAAGACTTGTCTGGCGTGCCGCCTGAGAGACAAGTGGAACTAGTTGAATACCCGTGCGGTGCTCGGGTGATTTATTTCAAAATTAATCCTTTTTTAATTAAACAATTACACAAAAAAATATTTAATTTTGAAAGACTATACATATATTCTCTTATACATTGTTTGTTAAGAAAAAAAAATATTTAACTTTATCATGAAATTTACTACACGCAATTATATTTGAGGTTTGTTTGTTTAAAATTATATAATCTCCATTACTGTCAGTTTTATTGGTATAAGAAATTATAAGTTTTCTATTTTAACTTTTTTTTAATAATTTATGTTGGAAAATCTAAAGATATTGTTAAGTTTGCTTTATTTTTTATATATTCTAATAAAAATGCATTATAATCACACATATATTTTGGTTGTCAGTTTATTTTATTTACATTCCAATAATAGTTTTAATACAACATCAAATATATTTCATATTGTACTTGCTATATCTAAACTTAGTTTCATCTATCGTAAATATCAGTGTTAATATTGAAAAAATCATTATATTTTCATGTTATATAATTTTGGTCTCTTAATATTATTATTTTTAATCCTTACATTATATTTTATTGAAATTGTTATATTTTGTTCGGTAAAAGTCAACATATCGTTATGAAATATCCTTTCTATGTTTAAAATTAAAAATATACATCAAACTAATTTAAAACATAAAAAAAAACAATGCAATTCAAATACAAGAAAGACACTTATTACATGAACAAAATTATGTAACTTGTATTACTCAACTACTCGTATATCATGTTTTTAGTTTCAATTTAATTTTCTTTAAAGGTTTGCCAAGTTGTTGACCTTCCTATTTTGTTAAATGTTTTTCTCAAGTATTTTCCATCATTATAATCATTGCTTGTGACCAATCTGGAACTCATAATTATCTTGGAGTGTTTGTTGACCATTTGTGTGTCTAAGTCGCCCTTTATTTATTTGATTTTGCTGCTTGAATTAGATAAAAGACAGAATGTTTAAGTCTTTGTGTTGTGCGTGAATTACATATGTGTATATTAGCTTTCGTTTTTGTCGAGAAATGGCTAGCCAATAAGCCCAATTGGCCTTCGACCTAACCTTTAATTGATTTCTAAGTGGTTTGTTGATTCAAATGCGAGTATTAATTGTCATTAACCATTACATTTCTATTGCTGGAAAATAAGATCAAAACAGAAAATAAGTGCAGTATTAGTGTGTTGTCCAGGTATGTTTAGCTTAAGTTCTATCCGTAAAAATGGGCAAGAAGGTAAAATGGCCTTCGACCTTTGCAAACTTAATTAGCAAGGATATTTATTGATCAATATTATGTATCAATCGTTATTTATCATACCTTATGTTGCTGCTGAAAAAGTTAAAAACAGAAAGATATGAGTTGTGAGTGTGTGCAGTGTGCGATTATGTGTTTGAATATGTGTGTTTGCATGTTAATGTCAGGCTCCGAGACTAAATAGTCTTAGAGTGTTGTGTGTTTCTTGTAACCTCTGTGTGTGTTCATTGAATTGATACATAAATAAAGGAAGAAACAACAGCATCATAGGTATCAAACATATATATGCTATGTGTATTATAGTATATATTTACATCATTTTCAAAATATTGAAAGAATATTAAAGAATATACTATCAATTTTTTCTGCAGGAGTTGAAAACGTCTTCGACTCTTCATCTGGTTGATTAGCATACGTGAAGTTCATCTTGAAACGGTATAGTTTTCTTCACGCAGACACTGCTGATGCAGTTTTTTTTATTAACATTGATTATGCCTACTGACTCTGTGTGTGTGTGTGTGTATGTAGGTATGTATGTGTGTGTGTGTGTGTGTATAAATATATATTACTATGTAACTTCAATAAAACATGTTTTATCTCATAGTTGGTTACATTTAACTCGTTATATAAACATATAATAATTATCAGGTTTCAAATTATATAAAGAATTGATAACTTGATAAATATGCAGCTGGGAATAATTATTATTCAAGTTTGACTCTTTTTTCCTGCATTATGATATTATCCAGTGTTTTTCTGCATATCTTAATATTTCAGTTATACAATAGCTGATTAAATTTGATTTCTTATTTTTATTTATCTTGATAAATCAGATGCAACTTGATAAATCAGATTGCATCTATTTTCAGCAGTGCAAATTTGAAATTTTCTAGCGGGTTAAATCAAGTCTGTTATTTTTATTTTACTTGATAAACCAAATTACAACGATTTCCAACAGTGAAAATTTAAAATTTTATTGTCATTTTTTATTTCTTTCCGGAAAATCTACATATTTTAATTGCAGAAACATTAAAATATGAAGAAAAATTTTGATAATTATGTTGAATCTCATCGAGCTAAAATAGTGGGGGGAATCCCATTATTTTTGGAATTTTAACCAATTATATTACGCCAAATAAGCCATAATTTTCGAAATTTTTACCACTAATATTTCACCACGTGAGCATTTTTTCTCTCTGCTCCGTCGGCAATATATATATATAATTTCGTATTGATCTGATCCCTGGAGCTGCACCGGTAGCTCATTATTCGTTGCTCCTACCGAGATGCAAGAAATGATGAAACAACTCCATGAGTTGTTGGATAAGACCTTCATTGGACCGTGTTCATCTCCGTGGGTTATTTGAGAATAATAGCACACAAAATGATGGTTTTAAACATGAGTTTCGGATGACGGTTCCGATTGTTGTAACACTTTTATATTGTAAAATCATAATGGAAATTGTTACCGAACATATGTATGATATGTTTTATTTCCAGAAATTAACAGGTCCCTTGTGGTGTTGTTTAACCCACAGTGGGGTACTTTGTGATCCGGTTGAAATCCTGAGGAGAAATAAAATAAACTTAAGTAAATTAACGCACCCACTGTGAGTACATACGATTTCGCATGTTTGTTTCTGCTTTATGTTAGCTATTTCCTGCTGAGACATGTTGTTTCACTTTCGTTTGGAATTCTACTAACTTGGGTGGATTTAGATGAACATTGTTGCTTGTTGCATGTACGTTTCTTTGTTGTGCATCTTTTGATGGACCGGCGGGTCGCATCTGTTATTCCGATGTTACTGCGCTATATGACCCGGAGATGATCCCTCCGAGGTTCTGGTAGGCAGTAAGTCATCCCCGATGTTATGTCTGTCTCAGATGGTTGGTTTAAATGCTGAGCTTTGGGCTCGTAGGAGCGACGACTCATGTGTCGTACTTTGTGTACTTGGAGAGTGCACGACGTGCGTCGTCGGTGTTACACTTGGTGGGCTTCATAAAGATTTATAAAATGTGTATATCTGTGTATTCACTAAGCATTGCTTACCCCTCAGTTGTTGACATATTTACAGGAAAAGGGAAATCCGCTGCTGGACCTTCTAGCTAGGTCATCTGTTGAAGTATCTGAAGATATCTACTACTTATTTTGGTAACGGATGTATGGGATTATTGTTGGAATACATTTGGGATGTTGTAATAATTTTTGATTATGTAGACTTAGACTTGAAACCTTGTAGCACCGTAGGGTGTTTAAAACATTTGTATTAGTTTTATTAGGTACTTTTATGCTTCCGCAATTATATTAAGCTTTCAGATCATTATGTAATAATTTATGTGGTGTTTAATCCTGGGTGTATTTTAATGGTGTTTATTGTGGCAATGGTGTCACAATGAATGGTATCAAGGCAGTAGTTTGAGATTCAAGTTTCCGTGAGGTCTTGGTCTCAAACATTAAGTGATGATATGTAGTAATTTTAAGTAATGATCTGAACTAAGATAGGTTACGATCTAGTAATCATAGGAGATTGACTATCATACGGGACGATTGGGTGGTGTCTTTAAAGAAATGACATGTTACTAAACAAGTTATATGTTTCATATTTCAGAACATCTCTGGAGGAGGAATGACACACGAAGAAACCAGAGAGATGATGCTAGCCATGATGGCTGAGAAAAATAAGATGATTCAAGACCAGTTTCGGGCTCGAGATGAGGCCGAAGCCAAGAGAAGGGAACAAAAGAGAAAGAATATGGAGAAAGAGGGCAACAACGATGATAATCAGGATGACAACACTGGGTCATCTAACAAGCCCAAAGGTTGTCGGTTCAAGGATTTCAAAGGAAATGGGGTCGTGGAGTTTAAATGGCTGGGAGATGCGGTTGCTGCACTTGAATGGATAACAGCAACCGAACGGACATTCCAAATCAGCGATTGTGCTGAGAAGGACATGGTTCGGTATGCTACTGCTATGTTCACCAAAGACGTGATCATGTGGTGGAATTCCGTGGTTAACGCCTTAACCTTGGAGAAAGTCTCTGTGACGACGTGGGCTGAGTTCACTGAAGTCTTTACTCAGCAATATTGCCCGGCTGATGAACACCGAAGATTAGAAGCTAAGTTTATGACTCTGATGCAGGGGACTAAGACTGTGTCCCAGTATGCTGTGGAATTCACGAGGCTGAGCTTGTTTGCGACTCATCAAGTTGATACTGAAGAGAGGAAAGTGACCAGGTTCGAGGCTGGTTTGGACATGGAGATTAGGAGAGTTATGAGCAACGTACGCTACACTACATTTGCTGGCTTACTTGAGGCATCCATAAGAGTAGAACAAATTCTTATCATGTCGGGATATTCGATTGGGTCTTCTGCTGCTTCCACGAACCCAACACAGCCGTCACCACCGAAACGTCAACGTGAAGGGGGATACTCGGGCTCTTCTCGTTCATCGCAGTATTCACCACAGCATTCTTATCGCCAATCATCTGGGTCTTCTGGTCGTGCTCGTGCCTACTCTATCAACACCGAGCCGCAATATTGGAATAAGTGTCATTTGGAACACTTCGGCAAGTGCACTAATGGACGCGCTTGCTTTTGCTGTGGAGAGTTGGACCATTATCAGAGTGAGTGTCAACGAAAAGCCGATGCCTGCCATAAGTGTGGGGTATGGGGGCATTATAGTAGAAACTGTAGAAAGAACGCTCCAGCAGCTGCTGCTCCGTCTTCAACCCGATCATCTGGAGGATCTAGTGGTGGTTCAGTCAACTGCCAGAACCAGCTACAAAGGGCACCGGCTCGTGCATTTCATATTACCGCGGAGGAGGCTAGGGAAAACCCGGAGGTGGTTACTCGTATGTTCATAGTTAACTCTTTGCCTGCAAGAGTGTTATTTTGACTCGGGTGCCAATAGATCATTTATATCTACCATGTTTGCTCAACAACTGTCTATGCCTCTGTCTAAGTTGTTTGTTGTACTTGATATTGAAACTGCTAGTAACACTTTAGTCAAACTAGATCACGTATATCGTAACTTCACTTTAGTGATTGAAGATGTAGTCTTCAATTTGGACATGATTCCGATCGAATTCAGTGAGTTTGACGTGATTGTCGGAATGGACTGGTTGATCGAAAATGAAGCCCATATAGTTTGTAAGATGCGTATGATCAAGATAACCACACCGGAGGGGCGTGAGATCTGCATATATGGGGATAGGTGAAGTGGGGATCTGTGCTTATTGACCATTGCAAAAGCTCGAAAGCTTGTTGCAAGGGGTTGTGAGTCCTACTTGGCATATGCTATAAATGCCACAGTTGAGAAGAAGACCGTGGCCGATGTGCCTGTTGTATCACAATTCCCGGATGTGTTTCCGGAAGACTTGTCTGGCGTGCCGCCTGAGAGACAAGTAGAATTTCGTATTGATCTGATCCCTGGAGCTGCACCGGTAGCTCGTTCTCCGTATCGCCTTGCTCCTACCGAGATGCAAGAAATGATGAAACAACTCCATGAGTTGTTGGATAAGGCCTTCATTCGATCGTGTTCATCTCCGTGGGGAGCCCCTGTACTGTTTGTGAAAAATAAAGATGGCACGATGAGGATGTGCATTGATTACCGGGAGCTGAATAAGCTAACTATTAAGAACAAGTATCCGCTGCCGAGGATAGATGATTTGTTGATCAATTGCATGGGGCAAGTGTGTTCTCAAAAATCGACTTACGATCGGGGTACGATCAGTTGAAGGTACGAGAAGATGATGTGCCTAAAACAGCATTCAGAACTCGGTATGGGCATTACGAGTTTTTGGTGATGCCTTTTGGGTTAACCAATGCCCCGGCTGTCTTTATGGATCTGATGAATAGAGTTTGCATACCGATGTTAGATAAGTCGGTGATTGTGTTATTGATGACATTTTAGTATACTCTAAGTCTGAAGCGGAACATGCTGATCATCTAAGGGAATTATTGGAATTGTTGAGGAAGGAAAAGTTGTATGCCAAATTCTCAAAGTGTGAGTTTTGGTTGCAACAGATCCAATTTCTTGGACATGTTATTTCGGGAGCTGTGATTTCTATAGATCCAACTAAAGTTGAAGCCATAAGAAACTGCGAACCGCCTCGTTCAGCTACAGAAGTCATAAGTTTTCTTGGGTTGGCGGGCTACTATAGGAGGTTTATTAAGGATTTCTCTAAGATTGCAGTTCCTTTGACTGCATTAACGAAAAAGAATGCACAGTTTGTTTGGGAAACTGTGCAGCAAGAGGCTTTTGAAGTTTTGAAAAGACGTTAAGCGAAGCACCAATACTTGCCTTACCCGAGGGCAATGATGATTTTGTGGTATACACGGATGCTTCGAGGTTGGGATTGGGCGATGTACTGATGCAGCGTGGAAAGGTTATAGCTTATGCCTCGAGACAGTTAAAGCAGCACGAGAAAGACTACTCCACTCATGACTTGGAGTTGACCGCAATTACTTTTGCATTGAAGTTATGGAGGCACTATCTGTATGGAACTAAGTGTCAATTATACACGGACCATAAGAGCCTGAAGTATATCTTCAGTCAGAAAGAGCTTAACATGAGACAAAGACGTTCGATGGAACTTATAAAGGATTATGACTGTGAAATCCTTTATCACCCCGGAAAGGCTAATGTAGTAGCCGATGCATTAAGTCGTGAGGCCTACTCTAAGGACTGCTGCTACATGATGACGTCTACTATGTTAACGTCCATGATAATTGACGATGTTAAAGCCGCTCAAGAGGAAGCCTTGAAAGAAGAAAACATTGATGCTGAGTATATAAGGGTACAGATGAAGATAATGGAAACACGTGAGTCGGGACTGAAAGGTGTATATGGAAGGATTTGGGTGCCAAAATTTGGGGGTATGAGGAGAGTGATTATTGAAGAAGCACATCAGTCAAAGTTTTCTGTACATCCCGGGAGCACAAAGATGTACAACGAGCTGAAAGCAGACTTCTGGTGGCCGGGATTGAAGAAGGATATTGGGCAATTTGTTGAAAGATGTCGGACTTGTCGGCTTGTGAAAGCCGAACATCAGCAACTTTATGTTAGTCTACAACCACTTCCCATTCCAGAATGGAAGTGGGAACACATCACTATGGATTTTGTCACGAAGTTGCCGAAAACTAGGCATCAACAAGATGCAGTTTGGGTTATTGTTGATAGATTAACCAAGTCTGCACATCTCATTCCCATCAGGAAAAGTTACTCGTTGGAAACGTTGGCTCTGATTTATATGAACGAGATTGTTTCTAGACACGGAGTACCAAAGTCCGTTGTATCGGATCGGGATAGCGATTTACTTCAAACTTTTGGTCGGCATTGCAAGAAGGGTTGGGAACGAGGATTGCGATGAGCACGGCCTATCGTCCGCAAACCAATGGCCAGAGTGAAAGGACCATCGGTACTTTAGAAGATATGATGAGGTCGTGTATCTTGGATCTTGGTGGTAACTGGGACGATCATTTGCCACTGATAGAGTTCTCGTATAATAACAGTTACCACGCGACAATAAAGAAAGCGTAGTTTGAGGCCTTATATTGGAGAAGATGTAGGACTCCTACGTGTTGAAGAGAAACCGGAGAAACACCGATTGCTAGGACGGCATTGTTACAAGAGACAAACGAGAAGATACAATTGGTTAGACAGAATATGAAGCGGCCCAGGATCGTCAGAAAAGTTATCACGATAGAAGGCACAAACCAATCAACTTTGAGGTGAATGATTCGGTATATCTGAAAGTATCACCAATGAGAGGTGTTACTCGTTTTGTAAAGAGAGGCAAGTTGGCTCCGAGATTTGTTGGGCCATTCAAGATTTCTTAGAAAGTAGGGAATCAGTCTTACTGTTTGGAGTTGCCTGAAGAAATGCCGGGCATACATCAGGTGTTTCATGTTGGGAATCTCAGGAAATCGTTCACTACTGGCAACGAGGATTGGGCTGATCACACCAAGCTGCAAATTGATGAAAGACTTCGATACGTGGAGGAGCCGGAATGTGTTTTAGATACCAAAGTGAAGAAGTTAAGAAGCAAAGAGATAAAAATGGTGCTTGTGCGTTGGAAGCATCATAAAGGAGCTAATCATACGTGGGAAACCAAGTCAGAAACGATGAAGAAATATCCACAACTGTTCAAAAATTCAGAATCATAATTCTGGAAATTGATGTTGCATGTTTGCTAAATAAGTGGGAAATCATCAATCGAAGTTCTTAGAAGCTCCAGAAACAATAATCGTTGTTAAATTCGTCCAAAAAGGTAATAAATCTGAGATTTTATAACATTTTGAGTTCATGTAGAAATATTCATATTTTGGACAAATCTGAATGAATAATTGTGTTTGAGATGGGGAATATGATGTAGAAACACCTCAATAATGCTTATAAAACATTAGAATTGATTGCATGTTACTATAAATTGATTTTTGAAATTTTTAGTGAAAATCCGTAAGTTTCGAAGGCACACCTGCATGTCGACACGGCGAGTCGCAGGGGGCGACTCGGCAAGTCACGAAGAACACATGAATAAATATTCAAAAATGCATAAGGGTTGGTTCCGAATTCGGTTGGGACCCGAAGTTAGATGGAACCGAACTCGAATAAGAACCGAACTCGGATGACACCCGAATTCGGATGGGCCAAAATAATTCGAATGGATCAGAAATCCGGCCGTGGATCCGTAACTCGGACCTCGACTCAGCGAGTCACCGGGACTGACTCGGCGAGTCGGCTGCAGTTCATGTGTAATTCGGATGGGGTTTTAAAGACCCGAATTTAGGGATAATTAATCACACTTTTGGGGCATTTTTGGTTATATATTAAGGCATATAAAGAAGGGTTATTTGAGAATAATATCACACAAAATGATGGTTTTAAACATGAGTTTCGGATGACGGTTCCGATTGTTTTAACACTTTAATATTGTAAACACATGATGGAAATTGTTACCGAACATATGTATGATATGTTTTATTTATGGAAATTAACAAGTCCCTTGTGGTGTTGTTTAACCCACAGTGGGGTACTTTGTGATCCGGTTGAAATCCCGAGGAGAAATAAAATAAACTGAAGTAAATTAACGCACCCACTGTGAGTACATATGATTTCACATGTTTATATTTGCTTTATGTTAGTTATTGCCTGCTGAGACATGTTGTTTCACTTTCGTTTGGAATTCTACAAACTTGCGTAGATTTAGATGCACATTGTTGCTTGTTGCTTGTCCGTTTCTTTGTTGTGCATCTTTCGATGGACCGCCGGGTTGCATCTGTTATTCCGATGTTACTGTGCTGTTTAACACGGAGCTAATCCTTCCGAGGTTCTGGTAGGCAGTATTTCATCCCCGATGTTATGTCTGTCTCAGATGGTTGGTTTAAATGCCGAGCTTTGGGCTCGTAGGAGCGACGACTGATGTCTCGTACTTTGTGTACGTGGAGAGTGCACGACGTGCGTCGTCGGTGTTACTCTTGGGGGGGCTTCATAAAGATTTATAAAATAGGTAAATCTGTGTATTCACTAAGAATTGCTTACCCCTCAGTTGTTGACATTTTTACAGGAAAAGGGATATCCGCTGCTGGACCTTCTAGCTAGGTCATCTGTTGAAGTATTTGAAGATATCTACTACTTATTTTGGTAATGGATCTATGGGATTATTGTTGTAATACATTTGGGATGTTGTAATAACTTTTGAGTATGTAGACTTAGACCTGAAACCTTGTAGCACCGTAGGCTGTTTAAAACTTTTGTATTACTTTTATTAGGTACTTTTATGCTTCCGCAATTATATTAAGCTTTCAGATCATTATGTAATAATTTATGTGGTGTTTAATCCTGGGTGTATTGTAATGGTGTTTATTGTGGCAAGGGTTTCACACTTACTTTAGTGATTGTTGATTAATAACACCTAAGTGTATGGGTATGTTCAAGGTATAGTGGAAAAAATTCGAGGAATAGTCTTTAAATTCGAAAAAATGATAAGTTCGAAGATAAGTTCGAGATCGCCGTAATAAGTTCGAGAGGATAAGTTCTAGAGTAGGTGCATTAAATGAACCCTGTTGACCTATTTATATCCAATCTACTTCGAATTTATCAAAGTTCAAACTTCCATTAAGTTCGAATGTGACTTCGAAGTTAACTGTTGTTCGAACTTAATTGAAAATTTTGAAAATTCTTTAATAAAATCCAACTTATTCAACTTTTTCACTTGACGGAACTTTTTCAACTATGCGAGACATTCACACTAAGCAACAGATTATCACACAATTTTGTTTCTTCGACTAAAAATGCATCCTAGTAAATTTGACCTCGTTCCTATTTATTAATAAAATAATCTAAACTGAAATAAAATAAAATAAAATAAAATAAAGTGAAAATAAATTAAGTCAAAAATAATTTAGGAATAAAAATATATAAACTGAAATTAAATTAAGCTCAATAATTGAGAAATGATGAAGAAAAGACAAATGGAGTGTTGAGAGAATATGAGTAAATGGCGGCTGCTCTTTGTATTCAATATTCAACCGTGTGAAACAAAAGAAACCCTAGGAGCTATAAGTAGCTTCATTTAATTAACTTTGAAGCAATGTCAACTTTGGCCCCTAGACTTTTACAATGAAATAAATTACAAGGAAATAAAATACAAGGAAACTACTAAGTAAATAATTATTACAAAACAGCTCCCTATGATCGAAATAAAATGTGTAACAATCTCCCCCTTTTCGATCATTTAGGAGGTCCTGGAACTCTGGCATGATCTGTAGATTCTCGGAGTCCAAGGATGACGTCGAAGCGTCTGGTCACTTGTCTCATATGTAGCCGTTCGTTCAGGAGGTCAATGCCGCTGAGGGTATCCTGTATCTCCTTTGGTGAACATCTTTGTTCAGGTTCTGGTTGAGCATCAAAATCTTGTACTTTCTGTGTTAGTGCAGCTCGAACCATTCGGAGTGTACCATCGGAGTAACATGGAAGATCCTCAAAGCGCATGAACCTTTTGAAGCCCTTCTGATTGACAAAAATGACACCCGGGCCTCCTCTAAAGATAAATCTGTAGGCCGGATGATGGGCTAGGAGGAAGCTGTCTTGTTCTGGTGCTCGTAGGCCCACTTTAACCAACACACTTTTGATCGCCGTCTGGAAGTCTCTGAGGCACATAATGATCGAGTGTCAGTTCATGCTTCAAACTAGGGCACCTACAGCAGTCATGTGGGTCATACGTTTCCTGATGCGATTTTTCAGGCAGTTGTGCAAAAACTCAACGTCGTCCGCCATTATGAAGTCTAGGTCATTCTCGAAGATGTCATCAGCCGTGCCATCTTCTCTTTCTATTTGAAAGGAAGGATAGTAGACTTTGGCTCTTTTGCACATTATTATGGTTCGGAGTTTCTTTATCTTCGATTTTGAGACCTTTGACCTTCTTTCCCGGAGCATTAGTTGATAGTATTCGGCCTGTTCAGCTTTGGTTACATTTGTAAGTTCCATAAGTAGGCGTCTGCTGAAGGAACCTGGCTTCTTTCTGAATACCATTTTGAATCTTTCTTCTAAGTACGGGTTCTGAAACTTCTCCGGGGGAAACTTCTGTAAGAATTCTTTAAGGCCCTGAACGGGGGGTTCTTCGATTTCATCCTTTTTAGCTACAAGAAGCTTTATGATTGTCCCCCTCCGTTCTTGTCGAATTTTGTCATTTTCTTCTTGAGGCAGTTTTTGAAATTCACCTTTTGAATACTGGCCGACCCAGAATATGTCATCTTTTCTAAATATACCAGGTCCTTCTAGAGTTTCATCAAAGCAATCGACCCTTTTGGTTTGAGAAGGACCTGTTTGTTCGGTTTGTTGGACAGGAGGAGGGCTTGGGGATCTTGGAGGGCTTAGGACAATGTGGGATTCTTTGAGTGACTGGGGAGCTTGAATAGATGATAGGATTTCTTCTTGAGGGGCTGGTGGTGGTGAGTTTAGGAAGTCAAAGGAAGAGGATGAAGATTTTTTCGTTGGAGATTCGGGTTCAGGCTTAGGAATTATTAAGGGTTCGCTGTCGTCAATATCGGAATCTGAATCAGATATCAATATGATTTCAACTTTCTCATGAGCTTCCTCGAATTCTACCATAGTTGTCATCGAATCCAGTGGAGCTGGACCCTCGACCATGGGCTCGTCTGCTATTAATAAGTGTTCCTGAGCCTCCTGCCTCTGTTCCCCTGACCCCTGAAACTCTGTCCCTTCGGTGGTCTCTGCTCCCCCTATTAACATCATGGGTTCCTCATGCTGAACTTTCTGCCTTTTCTCCCCCTCATGACGATCAGGGTCGTCCCGATCGTCATGCTTTCTTTTTGGGGCCTCTGCTTGAGGGCGGCACTAGAGTTCGATTACCGCCGACTCAAGGCTGTCCATTCTGGAATTAATATGCTCTTGGACTTGAAGAATTAATCGTGTAAGCGCATCGATCTTGTCCGAGAGCTCTGCCAGTTGATTTTGGACTGAATGGGATCCTAGTGGAGGGCCAGCTTCGGAAGCGACACCCTTACCCTTTATGAGTGAAAGTAGGGCGGTGTGACGTTCCACGGCAGCCTCCTTTTAGGCGTCCAGGTCAGCCCGGGTAATCACTCCGGCAGCACGTAGAGCTGCCGTTAACATCTCCAAATTGATTGGGAGATGGCCGGAAGTGGATGGCGGTGATTGAGCCACTCCCGGTGTTCCTTCCGTCATTTCTGGCTCCTGAATAGGAAGCTCAGATCAGGAAGTTTGTGGAGCTGCCACGGAGGCAGCCCTTGGGGATGCCACGGAGGCATCGTGCGTTGTGACTTTGTGGGGGGAAGGAATTGTGAATGAAGGAATTGCGGTCACATGGGGAGGAGTGTGACCTCTTTCAACACCACCACTCTCCGAATGAGAGGGCGATGGTGTATGTGCTATTACCCCGTGGAATGAAGTGGTCTCCCTTTGAGGGGAAACCAAGTGGGTGGTGGTGGTGATTTCGACCGTTGGACTGACGGTCTTATGGTGGGAAGTCCGGCTGATAGGTCTTAGTTCACCCTCAGACTGCAGACAATTACTTGTTCTTTTGAAAAATCTTTCAATTTTTGTGAAACCATTTCAAAATTTTATCTGTAGACAATTACTTCCAGAGATTGTTGAAAAGTTTGATTTACCAATTCTTCTTCGCTCTTAAGAAGAGCATCTTGAAGATCAATAGCTTTCTTTTGAGACAACTTCAATTCCTTTTCTAAAACAGTGATTTGTTGTTGAAGAACCTTTGCAGGAATATAAAGTTGAGGAATTGATTTTACGGTTTTTGTTTTCAATTCAGCTTCTGAATAAGTTGACAAGAAGTATTCCTCTAAAGTGGGTACTCTAGAAGAATAACTCTCGTTAAGTTCTTCATATTGAAAAGAAATTTCTTTTTCTTTATGAGCAACACGTTTATCATTTTCTTGGTTTAAAACTTATTTTGATGACTCAAAAAAGAAAGATTTAAGACCGGCTCCCATATAATTCATGTCATAAAATAAGGGTAAAACACTTTGTGCTTTTTCCAAATATTTAGGATTTTTAAAACCGATTCCTTGTTTAGAATGGTAAAACCTAGTTTCTTTAGGCTGATTTAAGTGGATAGTTTGTTATGTTTGACCTCTTTTCAAAAATGCATTGTCAAGGGTCTTTATTTGTGAGTACAAACTTATCCTTTCTTCTTCAATCATTTTATATTTTTCTAAACTGTCTTTATTTTCCATATTTACCGCATCTAACTGTTTTGTAAGTACAGAAATTTCTTCTTTTAATGAGAGTTTTTCTTTTGATAGCGTTTCCATGCAAGATTCAAGACATATATTCCTGTCCTGAACATCTACTTTTTCTATTAACATCTGTTTTATAACATTATGATTAGTTAACCACTTTGAATGATATAATTCAGATGACTCTTTTAAAGTTTGAGCTTCCTGTACACACTTTGCAGTTTCAACATTTAATCTAGGTTGTAGATCAAGAATATGTGTGTGCAGTGTACATTCATTATCTACAAATAAATTATTTATATGTGCAGGAATGTAACAGGAATATACCTCATTTGTCTCAGAACCGGATGTAGAGCATTCGGGATCGTTGGTTGTGGTCATCAGACATGCTGGTGGATTTTTCAATGTCTCCCCCTCAGCAGCATGATCTGAAGTTTCAACAGTGCAAACAACACAGTTCTCCAACCCAATACGATCAACCATGTAACAGTTGTTGCCCTTGTCATCCTCCTCGTCGGTATCTTCAGCATCCCAGTAATCTTCCTGGGCGACGAGGGCCAGCGCATCGGTTCTTTTCTTGGCGGCCTCCAGCTTTCTCTCGTAGTAGCCGATGTCTCTGTCAAAATTATTCTTGCACTCCCGAGCAAAGTGGCCCGGTTTACCACACTTGTAACAGAGACGCTCATCCGCGGCTTTCGGCTCGTCTGCTCTCGGCCGGTCATCTCTCCTCTCTGCCGGCCTCTTATCGGCGCGGCGATGCTCTCTGCTGTCATCTCTCCTTCTGTCCCTTCTTTCAGGCTCTCTCCTCTCATCTCAGCGGTCATCCCTACGATCATCCCGTCGATCGTCCCGCCTCTCATAGTCCCGCATGTCGTCCCTTCGATCATCACACCTATCGACTCGCCTTTCATAACGGTGATCATCTCGATAGTCGCGTCTATCGCCATACCTTCGGTCATCCCGATCATCCCTTCGGTCATCTGAGTACCTCCGTGGACCGGTGTCATAACGGAGTTGATTGTTAGTCTTGTTGGAGAACCGTCATTGTTGGAGACGATTGGTCCACAAGGCTATTTCTTCCTGTATGGAAGCCTCTTCCTCATCAAATACCTCACGTGGAGGAGAAGCATACCTGCACTGCGATGACGATGAACCTGGAGCAAAGGATGGTGTCGGAATATTCGTGTTGGTGATCAAGGCGAGTGAAACAGTGGGTTTCAATCCGGTGTTGGCTGATAGCAGTAGAGAGGCCAATCGATTCGCCATCAGCTTTTGTTGATCTACATCCCCTTGATACTTCTTTAGCTCCTTAAAGACGACGTTGATGGATACCTCAGGAATGTTCAGGACTCGTTTCGTGGCCCGACAAGCAAGCTGCCACTCGGGGGCTAGGGCTGCAAAGAACTGGATATTGATGCCATCCCTGTCCTTCTTGATGTGCAGTTTATTCAATCATTTAGGACCGCACAAAACCTGGTATACGTAGCTTGCATAGATTCCCCGTCTTTTGCGCGGAATTCTGTAAACTTAGCCTTGGCCTCCTCAATCTTGGCCCTATCATCCAGATCTGCCCCCAGCATTTGGACTTCCAATTCGTCCCACATTTCCTTGGCAGACATTTTGCTGTCGACGCCAACCAGAATATCAGTGGGGAGGGCCTGATAGATCAGATATTCGACCCTCTTATCTCCATGCTGCCTGTCTCTCTCGGCGTCATTAGCCGGTTCTCGTTCAACTTTTGAGGCTAAGACAAGGGGTTCAGCCTCAGGTCGGGCTGCTATTTCCCGATAATAGATGACGGGACCCTCGGAGATGGACTGAAGCATTAAATTCCCAAGCGGTTGCATTCCAACGAATTTGAGGAACCGGGATTTCCATTGTTCATACTCATCTTGATAGAGAACAGGTGGTCTGTTCTCAGATCCGAGTACGAGAGCTTCGCGAGACATGATGATGGTGCTGATGAAAGATTTAAGATCTTAAAGGTGGAAACTGGACACGGATGGGCTGGACTTAGAAAGAATAGCACTGTGGATGGTGCTAATTTGGATAAGACACTGATTTCGGATGGAGTGGTATTTCGGATGTACTGATTTCGGATGAACAGTGTTTCGGATGCTAAGAATCGAGTTCGGATGAAATGGGTTTCGGATGGAAAAGCCTAATTCGGATGAACAGTGAATTCGGATGGATGATGTAATTCGGATGAGGACCTACTTAGGATGGACAACCTAATGCGGATGGTATTTCGGATGTTGGCGAATACGGATGCTTAGAAGTCTGATGGACCGAATTCGGTTGAACCGGATTCGGATGCACAGGATGACTTCGGATAAGGGACTTCGGATGAACAGATGTGGTTCGGATGAAGTGTGTGAACCGAATTCGGATGGTCCGAATTCGGGAGAACAGTGGACAGGGTCTTAGGAATATGTCCAGGTAGGGGACCGAATTCGGATAGTCCGAGTTCGGGAGGTCCGAAATGGAGATGGTCCGAAGTGAATTTTAAAATTAAAGCACAAGTCCAAAACAGGAAAATGGGAATGCCTGATCTGAACTTCGGATGGTCCGAAGTTCGGACGGGACCGAAGTGAGGTCCGAAATGGGCAGTGGGAGGTCCGAAATTCACCTAAGGTTGGTCCGAATTGGACCGAAGTGAGGTCAGAACTAGGATGCTATTTGGTCCGAATTGGGATCTTAAATGGTCCGAATTTCTACAGTAACAGGTCCGAATTACAGCAGGTTTTAGCAGTTTTCTAAGGTAGAAAAGAGTAGAATTTGATTTTAGCAGTTGTAGAGCCTAAAAAAGTTTCTAAATGATTGATAAACTATTTTAAACACTTTTGGTGACTTAAAATAACTCAAAACACTTAAAATCAGTGAAGAACAAGCTAAAAAACCCACTAAAAACCCATATTTTTAAAATTTTCAATACTCCGATTCTTGATAAGTTTGATGAAAATATGGAACTAAATGAGCTAGAAATCAGTATATGAAGATATTGTGATGATTATAAGACTATAAGAACACAAGAAACATGGATAACAGAGAAAAAGAAGATCTAACTGAATGGAGAATGAAGAACACGAAGAACACTTGAAAAAACCCAGCAGAATCCGTAATATTCAGTTGAAATCCACCTTTTGGTCTCTGATACCGATTGTAAATGTGTAATCCCGTAGATGATTCAGCACCTTTATGATTCTTTATCAAATCCCAAGAAGAAAGAACCTTAATAATTGAGAAATGATGAAGAAAAGACAAATGGAATGTTGAGAGAATATGAGTAAACGGCGGCTGCTCTTTGTATTCAATATTCAACCGTGTGAAACAAAAGAAACCCTAGGAGCTATAAGTAGCTTCATTTAATTAACTTTGAAGCAATGTCAACTTTGGCCCCTAGACTTTTACAATGAAATAAATTACAAGGAAATAAAATACAAGGAAACTACTAAGTAAATAATTATTACAAAACAACTCCCTATCATCGAAATAAAATGTCTAACAACGTATCCCATACTTAGATATATTTCTATGATCAAGGCAGACACACAATGACTATGACTTTTCGGTTTTTGCAAATTATCTTTAAAATGCAAACGTCGGACACAGGTCTGTATTTACATACAAAAAAGCGGTGACAGGTCTGTACTTACGTACAACAAAGCGACTTATCTTGCTAGTTCAAGTCAAAACAGCGGTGACAGGTCTGTACTTACGTACAAAAAAGTGACTTATCTTGCTAGTTCAAGTCAAAACAGTGGTGACAGGTCTGTACTTACGTACAACAAAGCGACTTGTTTTGACTTCCTTCTCTTAACAAAACTTTTTCTTTCTTTGATTAAGATGTATTTTGATGAAGCTATACATCCCCCAGATAAATTTGCATACCTCATTCATAGTCATTGTATGTATGTCTCTAACATATAAATTAAGACCTTTTGGTCATACATCTAAGTTAGTTACACATATGACATTTTCTTGATTATTTTATTAGCTTTACGGAAATTCTTCATGTCTTATGCCTACCAGCATATCAGACAAGAATATGTATATCACTTAGATTTTATGGTGCATTATGTGTGAAAGATTAACACTTAGAGTTCGTTAGACGGTGCTAAAATTCTTCACTTTGAACCTATGACTCTAAAACTTCTCTCATTTTTCAATATTCTCTTTTTTTGAATTTTTATGGTTTTCTCTTTTTTTTTTTCTTTTGTTTTTCATATTTTAAGTTAAATAAACTAATAAACTACACTAATAGGAAAAATTTACTAAGGTCAAGTTACTCCGAATTACACATGCCATTTACTTGAACAAACAATTCAAAGCGTGACCTATCAAATGCTTTTGTGAACAGATTCACATTATTGTCTTCCGTTGGAACTTTTACCAGTTTAATCAAGTTTTTCTCAACACAATCACGTATAAAATGATATCTTATGTCTATGTGCTTAGTCTTATTGTGTTTAACTAAATTATTTGTTATGGCAATAGTTGACTGATTGTCTACCCTAATGGGGATATGAGTATAAGTCAAACCGTAATCCCGCAACTGTTGTTGAATCCACAAAACCTGTGAACAGCAACTACCCGCAGCTACATACTCGGCCTCGCACGTTGATACGGCTACCGAAGTTTGTTTCTTGCATTGCCAGGATACTAGCCTCCCTCCAAGGAACTGACAACCTCCAGTCGTTGATTTTCAGTTCAAGCTACATCCTCCATAGTCTGAATCCATGTAAGCCTCCAATTCCATATCTCCATCAGCATGATTCCAAAGTCCTAGCTTCGGTTTCGACTTCAGGTATCTCAGAATCCGCTTCACGGCTTTCATATGCATCTCCTTCGGATTAGCTTGAAACCTGGCATAAATACACACAACAAACATAATATCAGGTCTAGAAGCAGTTAAATACATAAGTGACTCGATCATGGCCCGATATAAAGTCGGATCCACATCAGTATCACTATCTGTACCGGGTCCGAGATTATGAATCACTTGAATCGGAGTACTGAAATGTCCGGTAAGCTTTGTTCCTTCCATCCCGAAGCGCTCTAAAATGTCGTAGACATACTTCGTCTGATGAATAAACATTCCATCTTTCCTTTGTTCAACTTGTAAACCGAGAAAGAAGTTTAGCTCTCCCATAGCACTCATCTCAAACTTGGACTTCATGACCTTTTCAAAATCCTTGCACAATTTCTCGTTTGACGACCCGAAGATGATGTCGTCCACGTACACTTGTACCAGTATAAAGTCTTCACCTTTCCTTTTAACGAATAGTGTACTATCAATTCTCCCTCTCTTAAACCCATTGTCTAAGAGGTGAGTTGACAGAGTCTCATACCAAGCCCTAGGTTTTTGATGTAATCCATGCAGAGCCTTAGCAAGTTGATATACTCTGTCAGGATACTTGGGATCAGTAAACCCTGGCGGTTGCTCGGCATACACCAACTCCTTCACCTTGCCGTACAAGAAGGCACTCTTGACGTCGAGTTGATATACTTTAAACCCTTTGAAGGACGCACAAGCCAGAAACAATCGAATCGCATCAAGCCTCGCCACTGTTGCAAACACTTCGTTATAGTCTATCTGCTCTTCCTGGTTGAACCCTTTTACCACGAGTCTTGCGTTGTTACGAGTAACTATGCCCCGATCATCCCGTTTGCACTTAAAGACCCATTTGGTCCCTATAGCAACTTCTCCTCGAGGCAATGACACTAACTCCCACACTTCAAGCTTTTTGAACTGTCACAGTTCCTCTTGCAAAGCTTCAACCCAAGAATTGTCTTTCAGAGCCATTTGCATATTCTTTGGCTCTACTTGTGATATGAAACACGAGTATAAACACGTGTGAAACGCCTCAGAGTCGTTGATCATCGACAACAGCACTGTGTTACTATTCACACTACTCCTAGTTCTCACACCGGCATGTGGATTCCTTATGATACCCTTAATTAGATGATCCTTATTTATTCTCGATGTCTTAATTTCATCGACTTGAAGATTATCTCCCAAATTCAATCCTATTTCACTTACTGGGGTATGACATCAGACGGAATAACTTCTTCCTCATGATCACTATCTTCGAAGGTAAAATTACTAGTCTGATTCTCATCTATAGGTAATTTAGGTTCGTTATCTGCTGGAGACCCATCTTCTGTTGTGTAGCCTCAAATGTTGATGGAATGCTTGATCTTGGAAAACCTCTACCCTCGTCGTTGAGATTCAATGATGAGAAGTCATTTTCCACAGAACCTACATTTCCACTAAAAGGTATGTTAAATGATTCAAACACAGAGTCATAATCAAATAACCATTCAAGACCAGTTTGGGGTTCATGTGAATAACTTGTTACGTCAATGTAAACACAATTTCAACCGTACCATTTGTTTTGTTAAAAACCCTCTTGTTTGGTGAATTAGGAACATACCCTAGGAAGTATCCTTCGTCAGCCTTTTCACCAAACTTAGTTTGATGTTTTGTTTTCAATAAAGTACACGGCACCCCAAAGGTTCATAGCCAGTCAAATTTGGTGGTCTTTTATTCAGAACTTCATAACAGGTTTTATTCAGTGATTTGACAGTAAGGACCCGGTTTAAAACATGACATTCTATATTCACTGCCTCCCCCCAAAACATGGTAGGAAGCTTTGAATCCGAGAGCATGGTCCTTGCTGCCTCAATCAAAATCCTGTTCTTATGTTCTGCCACCCCATTTTGTTGTGGCTCATAAGGTTCACTAAATTGATGGCACTATGCCTTTAGTTAGGCAATATACACCAATTACGGCATTCTTAAACTCTGTTCCGTTATCACTCCTGATACGTTTTACCCTTGTCCCGTATGAGTTCTCGACTTGGTCTAAGAACCCAATCAGCGTGCCTGCTGTTTCGTCCTTTGTACCTATAAAGAAAACCCAATAGAAACGTGAGTAATCCTCACTAATAACTAAACAAAACCAACTACCACCTATGCTTCTTTTTTTGATTGGACCAAAGAGATCCATATGCAGCAAATCGAAGGTGGAAGCGATTAAGTTTTAAGTCTTCGACTTGTGTGACTTCTTATGTTGTTTTCCCTTCTTGCACGGTACACACTTGTCTTCGAACTGAAAATTCTTCAGTGGAACACCTTGCACAAGGCCATTTTTCGTGATGTAGTTCATCTTCCTTAGGTGCAAGTGTGTCATGCGTTTGTGCCACAGTAGAGTTTCGGACTCCGAAGCTTTAGATAGTAGGCAAATCGTTCCCATCGATGAATCTAATACATTCATGTCCATCATGTATAAATCATTCACCCTCGAGGCTTTCATCATAATCCACTCTTCAGGTATCTTGAATCCCGGCTTCAGCACTAACGCTTCATTTTCAGTAAAGATAACTGAATTCTTCTTATCACATATCTGAGAGACACTAATGAGATTGTGATCAAGTTTATCGACATGGTAAACTTGATCAAGTGTGATTGTCCCATTAGTGACTACTCCTGTTCAAGTGATATTTCCTCCCTTGTTCCCAGCAAATGACACAAAACCTTTGTTTCCTCCCTTGAAGTCCGTTAGTAGACTTCTTTCCCCAGTCATATGACGAGAGCAACCACTGTCGACGAACCATTTGTTGTTAAGACCTGTAGTTATCTCTTGCACATGAAAGAAAATAAGTTAGTTATCACGGGGAACCCAAGCCATGACTGACTTGGTAATACCATTCTCATCCACAAACTTGAACTCTTTCAAATACCCATCTCTCCATTCATGTGACTTGGGTTTTTAGGTGAGAACTTGTTGTGGTGCTGAGTGATTAACATTCACTCTTGGCCTTTGGGCTGTCATTTGCAGTTGAGCCCTACAATAATTTCCATTATAGTGCATTTCATTTTTATATCCCTGGGCTCTACCTGGTGTCTGTTGTCTATTAGGGGTAAGTGACCTAACTGGAGTGTAAGTCCTCCTAGGTGTTGTACTCCTGTAGACTTGTTGTGGTCCTGACCTAGATTGACTAGGGACTCAATTCGGTGAATTAGTCCTAATCACTTCATTTTGTCTGACCGACACTGGTATTTGTTTAGCAGCTACCCTAGGTGTTGCATTCAAGTTCTTCTCAGTATGTTGAGAACTACTTGTACTTGCAATATTAGGTACTGACTTTAAGGCTGGTTGGTCTGGCTTCCCTACTGTCGGTTAAGACTCTAATTTCTTATAAGCACAGCTAGACGCAACGTGACCTTTCTCATGACATCTGAAGCATGACATTTTATCAATCGGCTTCTTATAATTACCCTTTGATTTAGGTGTCTCACTAGTGACATGTTCTTTCGATTCAACTACAGTGTTTACAACCTCTTGATGTTTATCACTTACAGTTTTTGCTTCTTCTAGTTTAGTGTCACTAGTAGACTGCACAAACATGAATTTCTTAATATTAGTGGTTGTGGTAGACACCTTAGTTGAATTTTCCTTTTCAGGTTCAGTTACAGTTGCTACCTCCGATTCAACCGTTTCAGTGGTTTTATCCTGAGGTTGAGGCACATAGTTGTTGTTGAACGGTGGAGGACTTTCCTGATAACCTAGGTCCACTGGTTTCTTAGACAGCCTTTGAGCTTCTAAGATTTTTCCTAGATTTAGGGATGAGTTCCTAAACTTTTCAAGTTTGTTATTGGCCTCAGCAACCTTAACTCTAGATTCAGCTAGTTTTACATCTTTAAGGGTGAGTTCTTTGGTCAAAGATTCGACATGCTCGTACATTAGTTCTAACCTGACACATTGCTCACGCAACTTGTCTTTTAGAACTATCACATCTTGAGCATCTGCTTTCATTTTGGCCCCTAAATCCTCCTTAATATCTAGAAGACTAGCATTATCATATTTTAATGATTGGACCTGAGCTGTCATGATGTTATATGTCTCTAGTACTAGATTTAATCTATCATTTAATGTAGCACTTAAAACTCATAAATCATGAAATGTAGAAAAGTCTAGAGTTACCTTTTTGCGATCGGATTCCACATTGGCCATTTGAGCTGCAAACTCCAGAATGGTTTGCTCTTCTGACTTTTCCAGCAACAAAGGAATTGATTGTGACTGTTGGGTGTCCTCTGTTTCTTCTTCACCTCCCCCCCCCCCCCCCCCCCCGTCTTAGTTACCTCAGCCATAAAAGCTCTGGCATTCAACTCCGGATGAGTGCTCCAATCACATGTTCCATCTAGCTGTCTGTTGGGTGACACATTTGTTAACAGACCAGCTATTGCTGCTTGATTCCCAGAACCACTAGAGTGTTGTCTCCTTGGTTCTGATTCTGATAATTTTCAACCTTTGGTCGTTAACATTCTATGGCAAAATGTCCCAATCCTTGACAATTATAGCACTTTACCTTTGACTTGTCAAAACCAACGTTCTTGCTTACTCTCAGATTCATGCCCGTCCTCTTCATAAATCTCTTGACCCTTTGCGTCACCATGGCATGTTGCCATTGTAGGTCCATCTGTTCCAAGTCGTCGTGATCTACCTAATCATAACCCTCTTCCCACAGAGATGGATCATTTATTTTGCCTTGAACGCGGTTGCCGTAAGCTGCGACAAACGAAGCTAGAAGATTTAGATGATCTTCAGCTGATTTTGCGCTCATAGGTATCTTGGTATAGCCTTAAGAACTAGACGCTGAGTGTTGTGGTTTTTCTTCCGATTTAGAAAACCCTAAGAACGCCCTATTACTAGATTCTTCTGCCTCAACAGGTATTGGCTCTTCTCCCGAATAGAATGTTGTGGCCCCTGACTTTAGTTCACTAGAAGTTGACGGCTTTGATTTCCCAAAGTACACTTCTGAATCCTGTACTTGATCAAATTCACGTTCCTTCTTCTGCAACTTGAAGTTGTAGGCCCTGAGCGTACCAATGACCTCTTCCAGAGTGAGAGTGTCAAATTTTTCTTCATCGTGCTTTATCAGTGTTGTGTACATTTCCCACTTAACAGGTAAAGCATCTAGAAGCTTATCAATCTTTTCAGTTTCTTGATATTCAACACTGTGATTATCAAGTTCAGTTAGCAGATGATGGAATCTAGTTGTTGTTTAATCCAAGGACTCATTCTTCAGTGCCTTGAACTGTTGCTTCAACATCTCTGTTCTCCGCTTACGTACCCTGGGATTTCCCTCACACCGCTTCTTTAGAAGTCCTGTGCTTTCTAAGTGTGTGTAGGATTTCCTGAGGTAGTGCCATTCCAATGGATGAAAAAGCTCTGTTCTCGGCCTCATAAATCTTTTTGTCGTCATCTTTCATGTTCTGATACGTCAAAACTTTTAATCGGCATTCAAGCTCTTGCGTAGGAGGAACGTATCCCTCATCGATGCATATCCACATACGCGTGTCATTAAATCTTGCGAAGTCCGCAAATCTGTCCTACCACCAGTAGTAATCTTCCAATTTCATCAGCTTGGATGGAGAATTAGCTTTGCCAACCTCATGGTCCATTTCCAAAAATTTGTGCAAACTCGACATTCTTTCAAAACTTTTTTATTTCTAACTTAAACTATTTAATTTTAAAAATGAATTTAAAACAAATCTTTCGAACTTATTGAAGTTCAAATATTTTTTAATTTAAATTCGTTTTGTAAATTAAATTCAAAATAATTTAAGTTTGAACTCAACAAGTTCGAAAGCCTGCAAGTTCGAGAAACCCTAAATGGTCTGACAAATTCAAAACAAATAAAGTTCGAGAAACCCTACGAACTTCTAACAAGATCGAATCAAATCAAGTTCGAAATCCAGCTAAGTTCGAATCTCAGCAAATTCGTCTGACAACTTCGAATACTCTGACAAGTTCGAAACCCAGCTAAGTTCGAAAAACCCTACAACAACTTCGTGAGGAGCGTATTCTGAAAAGTTCGAAGAACCCTAATACACTCATAAAGTTCGAGCGCCGCAAGTTCGAGAAACGGCCAAAAATTTGATTTTTTCAAGATTTCAGATTAAACCAGCGTTTTTAATATTAAAAAACACTGATTTCGACTGAAAAAATTTAACTAATATGAAATTTTCGCCGTAACCTTGCTTGTAGAACTCCGAAAACTTCGAAAATGTGTGACTTATCCGGTAAAAACTTCAAGAAACCAAAGAATGTTCGTCGAAATGTGAAGAACACGAAGAACACTCGTTATGGCTCTGATACCACTTGTAAGGTCACCTGTGTCATAGATCTAATCTTGACGCGACGCCATCCAACGAGTGCGGAATCCTCGTTAGTGGCTTAACAGATCGATCACACACGGAAACCGGAGACAAACACAATGATAGCCGATCCAACGAACGACCCCACGCGGTGTATTTCTCCAAAACTGACTCTCTGAAACGTTCTAGCTCGCACGTGCACTTGCAAAACCTCTGAAACTCGTATTTCGCAAAATTCTATTAACGAAAAGAATTAACAAACTAATTATACTAATTAAGTTCGAACTTAACTAGATAAGTTCGTTTAGGCCCAAGCCCACGAACTTGTCCAATATCCTAGGAACTTAGTGTCACTAAGTTCGTCTGGGTTTGGATAAGTTCGAACCTTAGCCTAGAACTTCTCCTTAGAAGTTATTCCTAGAACTTATTCTAGAACTTATTCTAGAACTTATTATGATAGTCTAGAACTTCACATGCAAATGTAGACATCACACATAATTATGAATTAACATACACAACATGTATTAATAAAGCATCATCTATTATGAATGACTATCTATTACATATCTAGATTGATATCGTCACACAGGGTGTACCAACATTATGAAGTCCAAGTTTGAGATGAGTGCGATGGGAGAGCTGAACTTCTTTCTGGGATTACAAGTTGAACAACGAAAGGAGGAGATGTTCATTCATCAGACGAAGTATGTCTATGAAATTTTAGAGCGCTTCGGGGTGGAAGGAACAAAGCTTACAGCACACTTTAGTACTCCAATTCAAGTCAAACACAATCTCGGACCGAGTACCGATAGTGAAACTGATGTGGATCCGACTTTATATCGGGCCATGATCGGGTCACTCATGTATTTAACTGCTTCTCGACCTGACATAATGTTTGTTGTTTGTATTTGTGCCAGGTTGCATGCTAACCCCAAGGAGATGCACATGAAAGCTATGAAGCGGATTCTGATATACCTAAAGTCGAAACCGAAGTTGGGACTTTGGTATCATGCTGATGGAGATCTGGAATTGGAAGCTTACACAGACTCAGACTATGGAGGGTGTAGCTTGAACAGAAAATCAACAACGGGTGGGTGTCAGTTCCTTGGAGGGAGACTGGTGTCCTGGCAATGCACGAACAGACTTCAGTAGCCGTATCAACATGCGAGGCCGAATATGTAGCTACAGGGAGTTGCTGTTCACAGCATTTGTGGATTCAACAACAATTGCAGGATTACAGTTTAACTTATACTCATACTCCCATTAGGATAGACAATCAATCCACAATTGCTATAACCAATAATCCGATAAAGCATAGTAAGACTAAGCACATAGATATAAGACATCATTTTATTCGTGACTGTGCTGAGAAAAACCTGATACAATAGGTAAAAGTTCCAACGGAAGGTAACTTTGCGAATCTGTTCACAAAAGCATTTGATAGATCACGCTTTGAGTTGTTAGTCCAACTAAATGGAATGCGTAATCCAGAGTAACCTGACCTCAGTAGATTTTTTCTTTTAAATAATTTTAACTTATTATTTGTTTTATTAGTTATCTTACTTAAAAAAAGGGAAAAAGAAAAAATAGAAAAAACCATAAAAATTCAAAAAAAACATAGAAAGTTGAAAACAAAGAGAAGTCTTAGATTCTAAGGATCAACATGACGAAATTTTAGCACAGTCTAACAAACTCTAAGTGTTAAACTTTCACACATAATGCACTATAAGTTCTAAGTGATATACATGTTCATGTTTTAATATGTTGGTAGGCATAAAACATGAAGGTTTTCCTAAAAGCTAATAAAAGAATCAAGAAATTGTCATATGGGTAACTAACTTAGAGGTATGACCAATAGGTCTTAATTTTTATGTTAGAGGCTCACATACAATAATTATGAATGAGGTATGTAAATCAGTCTGGGGCATGTATGGATTCATAAAAATACATCTTAAAAAAGAGCAAGCATGAAATGTAAAGAGAGTCAAGACATGTCGCTTTGTTGTACGTAAGTACAGACCTGTCACAGCTGTTTTGACTCAATATAGCAAGATATGTCACTTTGTTGTACGTAAGTACAGAACTGTCACCGCTGTCTTGCTAAACTAAAAAAAGTATGCTCTACCCTAAGACAAACTAAGACACTCTGTTGTATGTAAATACAGAACTGTGTCTGAAGTTTGCCTTTTAAAGATGATTTGCAAATACCGAAATGTCATACCGGCAATCGACTTGGTGTGTATGTTACGACAACAATGAAAGGAATCAAAAATTCCACAGTGTGAAAGTGCAACACCGAAAGTGCGTTAGCAAAGCTATCTGATTGAACCTTCTAAACACTCTCACAAAAAGATTTAGTTTATGTACTTATTTTTGAATTCTTGCACTGTAGTTTTTATTTATTTTACCTTATTTAATTTAATTTAATTTAATTTAATTTTATTTTATTTTAGTTTAGTTTAGTTCATTTTATTTTTAATATATAAGAACGAGGTCAATTACTAGGATGCATTTAAGGTTGGAAAAACAAAATTTGCGTGATAATCTGATTGCTTGGTGTGAAGTGTTTTGAAAAGTTGAAATATTTGTGAAAGTTGAAAAAGTTACCAAAGTTGAAAAAGTTGAAAATTTTTTCAACGTTTTTCAAAATTGCACTTAAGTTCGTTTAAACCTAAGTTCGAACGAACTTAAGCTCACACGAACTTGTCTTAAGTAAGTTCGAAGCACAGTTGGGGTAAAAATAGGGCAAGAACATTAAATCGTTCACCTACTCACGAACTTACAGAGGGCGATCTCGAACTTGTCGTGTTTCTCGATCTTGTTTCTTGTTCCATGAAGATCCACACAGTTCCATCTCGAACATACACTTAGTTTTTGTTGTTTTGACTCACAAACAACTAAGTAAGTGATATTTGGAACTTCAAATGAACTTTAATCATGTATTTTTAGGTTTAGGTAACCGGAAAACCTAGGTGGTATAATCACAAAGTTTTAGGCTATAAAACTTCAAATAAAACATCAATAAACTCGATTAGAACCTTTTAGGACTAGATTCAGTGGTCATTTAAGTCTAAAAAGGATTAAATTGAATGTTTTGATGTTCCAAGGGCCGACTTCGAACTTGTTCATAAGGAACAGTGCTCACGAACTTGAGGAGTCTACGAACTTAGATCAAAAATATCTACAAGTTCAAAGGCCTTTCTCGAACTTACTAACAAGTTCGTAGGGCTTATGATTCACATGAACTTACACATAAGTTCGAATGGTCATTAAGTTCGAACGAACTTAATCAAGTTCGTATTTAATTAAATGTTTTCCAAAACTTATATTTCAGAATTTAACTATTTATTGCGTGTGCAGGCATGGCAGATCGTGCATTCTTCAATAAGCACAATATGGTGGCCAGCATAGACCTCCAAGCTCCTGAGGCAGGGCAGTATAGAGAGATTCTAGAATTTTTGACAAGATCAAGGATATGCTATGCGTTGACCCATAATCCAACACTAATTATTCAGTACATCCGTCATTTTTGGAATACATTGCATGTAGATAGTTCCGTAGTGCCCCCGGTTCTCAAGGCTACGGTAAATGGACAACTTATTGAGGGAAATTCTTCATTTGGAAACAGCAGAACAGGAGGATGGTCCAGTAAATTTCCCAGCTGCATTAAGGCAAGCGGCTTTCCAAAGAATGGGCTACGCACAGGACTTGGCTAAAGCCTCGTATGTGAAAAGCGGGCTAATTGGACAGTGGCGGTATCTTATGCACGTGCTGCAGTATGTTTTACGCCTAAAAATGCAGGTTTTGACATGATGACATCCAAATTACAGTCCGGGATGATCTCGTTGGTATATAACAAGTCGTTTAATTTTTCGGGCTTCTTTTTTAGAGAATTTGTGCATCAGATCACAGCGCCAACCCGGGAGAGATTTTTACTGAACCTGCGGTTCGTTATGATGATTATTAGGCACTTCCTGCCAAATTTGCCACCTCTATCGGAAGTGGTTGTTGTAGCCGGTCTCGATAAGAGGATTTTGTAGATTGCCAGAGCTACAATTCTAGAAGGGCAGAAAATGTTAGGCCTCAGTTGACTCCATTGTTCAGAGCTTTAATAGATCCAGAGTTTGTTGATGCAGAAGACTTGATGGTTAACGAGCACTAACAACAATAACCAGCACAACTAGAACTGGTAGCTCCAATTTAGCCTCCGCCGAGGTCAGCATCGGCAACCGGGGCTTCTACATCGGAACCCCAAGATGATCCGATCCATGAGACGCTGGAAGATATATTTGCTCAAGGGGGAGCGGCTCAAGAATGTCAAGATCAAAATCACCACCTAAGATTAACTTCTTTGAATAAATCAGAGTGTAAACCAATAACATTGTATTGAATCAAAGTCCAATTAAGAAGTTTGCGGAATAACACTTAATTGTTTTAAGAAAAACTTTCAGAATGAATAACACATAAATATAATCAAAAATAAAATCTTTTATATTGCCAAACTCACTGATTTCAATCACCTCTAATCTGTTTGATTAGACGAAGAACACAGACTGTTCTTAGGGTTTTACAACCTTAGAGGCTTGAGAAACTTAATCAGAAAGCAATTACAATTGAAGCACACGATTACAAAATTTGCACATACAGACTTACAATAGAAAAACCTATTCTATCTATATATATATAGCCTTCTGATTTGTTTCCTTAAGGAACTCTGATTTCTCTGGTAGTAGATACGCTTGAATCTTCAAATATAAAACACTTCCTGAATTTCAGCACTTTCTGTTGTTAATCTGTTGAGCAGCTTGAACTTTTAACTCTGGCAGCTTGAACTTTTGAACTAGCAGCTCGAACTTACCCAATTAACAGCTTGAACTTTGTAATTACACAGAATAACTACTAACAGCCTGAGAAATCTAAATAACAGCTTGACATACTTAGAATATTTCCCAACAATCTCCCCCTAACTTAAATTCTTTACACAAGACTTTAATTTTCTATACAAATAAGGAATTAAAACAAAGTAAAACTGTTATCTACAAACTAAGGCATCCAAAAACTTACAATTGTGAAAGTTTCTGCTTTATTGCCTTTATGAAATCTCTTTTCAACTCCTCTTTATCATAGTGAATCTTCATTGAGCTTATTTAGAGTAGCCAAGCCTTTGGCAGATTGAAAAATTCAAAATTGTAGAAACTGCTGGATCCGTCTGCAAGCTTGAGTCTATATGTCATTGATTTGGCATATACATCAACCTGTACAATCTTCATCTCCTTGGCAGCTTCTATTTTTACTCTTGTAGACTTTGGATCAAAAATTCTTCTAAGATCTTTTACATTTCTTTGAACCCATACACATTGAGATCTTGAGTGGCTAACAGTTCCAATATGATGCATTTTTGTCAGATCATCTCTGGTTAGCCTTTGTGCCATCTGAGCCAGGCTCTTATATTCTTCGTCTTGACCAGCCTCTCTTCTGATTACAAAATGATAGTCCAAATCAATGTCATCCATTGATTTAGCATACCAGTAAGTAATAGGCGGTTTAGAGAAGTCATACTGATCCAGGGCCTTTTCGTTTTCCATTGCCTTTTGAACCTGTTGTTCAAACAACACTCTCTTAACCTGATCAATCTTTGCTTGATGAGGAGGATCACTAGCAACAGCTTGAACTGGTTCTTGTTGACATTGGGCTTGTTGGGAGACTTTAGCTGCTTCTTGTTTTTCCTTCTCCTTGTCATACAGGGCCTGAAGCTTTTCTGTTGGCCATGACTAAGCCATTACTCTTGATAGTCCAACTAATGCAGAGAAGTTTATCAAGAAATTTCTATGTTCTGCCTTTGAATGCCCTGTTGGCATTTTCCTTTTCTTCTGATTTTGCTTAACCACAAACCCTCTTAGATAGTCACCTAAGGTTTCATCATCTTCCATTTGTTCATGAGTTTGCTGGTCTAAGAGTTCATCCTGTTCTTCTGCTAGTCTCCTTGGTAGTTCAGCATCATGAGCAACCTGGGCTTCTTTAGAAGAGAATTTGATCTTTGAAGATTCAATTAGAATGCCTTAACCCTTGTCTCTAGAAGCTGATGCTGTGGATTGGACTGTTATGATAGGAGCCTAAGAACCTTCTCTGATGACAACTCCAGTTGTCCTAATGGGAGCAGCATGAGTTTCTAGGCTAACAGCTTGAGTAGTTGTTGGGACTGTTAGCCTAGAGACTGGGACTGTTGGAGGGGAGGTTGAAGCTGTTTGGACTGAAGGAGGGATCTCCAGATAAGCTGTTTGGACTGAAGGAGGGATCTCCGGATTCTCCCCCTTTTTGGATGCATTGGTTTGGCCAGGTGGACCAAAGACCTTTGCAAGCAGGGTTCGAACCAACCTCTCAAGCTGTATAATCTTGTTTCCACAAAGTGTGAACCCTTGATGGAAATAGTCCAATCGTTGATGTTGGGCTGCTGTAGTCTGTTGCAGAGATGTGATTTGTGCCCCTGTGCAGCAATAATGGACTTGTAATGTTCCAAAATTGCTACAACAGGTTTCAGTTGTTGATCCGTTAATGCCCTGAGTTGCAGACTAGCCTCAAGATCTTCAAATGATAGTGGTATTTGAGATCTATCACTTGCAGGAATTCCAGAGGTAGAAACATCTGGGCCCCTTTGTTCTTGATACTAGGGACTTCCAGAAGGTGCTTGCACACCCTCTGTTGCCATGGGTGTGGTCTTAAAGATGTTGACACTGGCCTGTGCCTCTTGTGCAGAGACATCAGTAGTGTCAGCCACAAATCCCATATGGACATCCTCTAATGGAATGTCCACCTCCAAATTGAGGGTGGGAGATTCGTCAGTGGGTTCCCTTTGGATATTCTGTGCAGAAGTGTCCTCCTGCACAAGGATATTTGGCACTTGTGCTTGGGCTGAGGAGGAAGGAGCTCCTCAAACCCTTTGTCTTTTGTATTTTAGGAGTTTGGGGGCTCGGGATGTATGTGTAATAGAAGGAGCAGATGAGATATTTGTATCATGAGGAGTGGGTTGGGGTCCTGGGGGTGATGCAGTAATGGATGGCTGAGCCTGCTCAGGACCCTCTCCTTTGTTTCTCGGATTGATGTCCAGCATTGCAGAAGGCAATGGGACATCCACATTAAGAATATTGGCACTTGGTTTTAAAAGTCTTTTGATGGATGGTAAAGAGTGCCTATGGGAAACATGTATCCTTTTATGTATTTTAAAATTATTGCAAGATTTTGCAATTATTTCAGCCAAAAATCGCGGATACATCAAAAATTTCCCATTCTTTAGGGCATGATGCCTTAACATCTCCTGAAAAATCATATTTGAAAAGTTGAATTGTTGGCCTGTTGATAGACACACTAGAGCAGTGGCAATGTTTGAAGAAACAAGATGGCACTGTTGGCCTGTTGTTAGGACCAGTGCCTTTGACATTAGCTGTGTTTTCATTAAACTCAACATTGGCACTTTCTTCAATGGTTTTAGACACACTGTTATATACTCCATAGGCTTTGCTTTGAATAGAGTAACCTACAAAGAAACCTTCTTCAGCCTTACTTTCAAACTTTCCTAAGTGAGTTTTAGTGTGAAGAATAGTGCACGAACAACCAAAAGATTTTAAAAAGGCTACTAAGGGAACTCTGTGATGGAATAACTCATATGGAGTTTTCCCTAGTGACTGAACAATTTGAACCCTATTTAGCACATAACAAGCTGTATTGACTGCCTCTGCCCAAAAGGTCATTGGCAGTTTGGAATCAGCTAGCATGGTTCTAGTAGCCTCTATTAAAGTTCTATTCTTCCTTTCAGCTACACTATTTTGTTGTGGTGTTTTGGGTGCACTATATTGCCTTGCAATACCTTTAGACTCACAGATTCTATTTAGGATATGATTTTTAAATTCAGTTCCATTGTCTGACCTGATCACCTTGACTTTTAAGTTTGATTGGTTTTCTATCTTAAGGATAAAGGATTTGACTAGCTCAGAAGTTTCATCCTTAGTTCTAAGAAAGTAAACCCATGTAAATCTGGTGAAATCATCAACAATGACTAGATAGTAAGCTCTTTTATTCAAACTCAAAACAGATGTTGGACCAAAGAGATCCATATGAATAAGATGAAGAGCAGATGAGATTGAATTTACCTCTTTGGCCTTATGAGAAGTTTTGTGCTGCTTGCCCTTAAGACATGCTACACAATGATCATCACATATGAACTCCTTTTGTGGTAGTCCTCTTACCGAGTTCTTTTTGACTAAGACATTCAAAGATTTGAAGTTCATGTGACACATTATTCTATGCCAGAGAGCAGACTCATTAGATGATGCTTTGGATATCCAACAGCTTAAAGTATTTGATTTTGACAATAGATCTGTGTCCAAACAGTAGACATTGTCCTTCCTTGGTGTTCTAAGTAAAACAAGATTTTCAGGGATTTTAAAATCTTTTGAAAGGACAATACACTCAGAGTCTGTGAATAGAACAATATTTTGTTTATCACGGATTTGAGACACACTTAGTAAATTATACTTCAGCTGTTCAACATACAAAACATCATTGAAAATCATATTGCCTGCTTTGACAGTACCCTTACCTGTTACCTTACCTCCCTTGGAATTTCCACCAAATGCAACAAATCCTCCTTCAAAGCTTTTGAAATTTGACAAGCATTCAGAATTGCCTGTCATGTGCCTGGAGCATCCACTATCCATATACCATCTTGTTTTATGTTGGGTCCTGTGGGTGCCCTGCACAAAAAAAAAACTTAGTTAGTAGTGGAGTAAACCCAAACCAAATTGGTTTTGGGTTGTCCTTGTGCATTGAAATAACTAAACACTGTTTGTGTCTTTTTAAACTTAGTGAGATCCACTGGTGGATTTTGTGAAGAGTATTTAGTTATGACATGAGGTATCCAGGTGTTCTTTCCAACCTTTTCATCAGATGATCCACAACCAGTTCCAGTTTTAAGCTTAGCAGTTTGAACTGAGTTCTTAGTGCTAACAGCTTCAGAGCTTGCACTACCAGTTCCAACTTTAGACTTAACAGTCTCAACATTTGCATCAACAATTTGATCTGTGTTTTTGCCTTTAACACGCCGTATCTTGTTAATGTTTGCTTTGGATTTTGCTAAAACTTATTTTTGGTGTGTAGGCTGTCTTTTGTTGACTTATGAAAACCTGTGGTCAACTCTTTTCTTTGGAACTGGTGCAACAGGTGGTTTGGCCTTTGAATTTTGAGCAAATGCCTATTTTTAAACCACAGTTTGTTTTGCAACAGATGGTTTATATAGACAATTTCTGGCGAAATGGTTTTTCCTACCACAATGGAAACATCTTTTGACTGTTTTGATTGGAGAACCAGTTTTGTTAGACCATAACTGGTTCTTGTTCCTTTGATTCCCCTCACCTGCTGTTGTGTGGGAAACTTTTGGACACCATGCTTTTGGCATGTGCATATTGGAACAGTCTTACCCCTTTTATTAGTTTTGAGGAAGATGTAATGTTACGGTTAGAAGGTACAGGAACATGTGGAGCATTATTGCATACATTCATCTTCTCTTTTCCTTTCTCACTGGGGTTGTTGATGAAACTGGAAGTAAGAGGTTCTATAGGTGCACTCATTGTTTTGATATTTCTCTCAACTTCTTTAGACTCACAGCCTTCATTTGGAATTAGTACTTCTTTAGATTCAGGCCTGTCTTCAAGGATAGGATCTACAGTTTTCATTGATTCATCTAATGGTTCATTTACAAGCCTATCAGCAACTTCACTCATGGGATGAATGTATTTGCTGTTGTATGGGGGTGGAGTGGCTTTGTATCCTATACCTTCTTTGGGATTGAGTTGATATTTTACCCTACCTTTAAATTGGACCTCCATTAGGTGTTCTAGCTTTTGATTTGCCAGCTTGAAGCTTCCTAAATCTATATTGATAGATTCTATTTTCTTGTTAGCTTCTAACACCTTCTGTTCAGCCTCATCTAGTTTCTTATTTAGGGTCTCTATTTTCTTATTCAGTTCCTTTTTCTCCCACTAATGATATGTTCTATCATGTCCCATCTGGATCTCATTATCCTTATAGTCATTGATCTGTTTTTCAAGATCTTCTATAGCCTGCATGTACTCATATCTCCTTTCTTCCATCTTAGCTAGAGTTTTGCACATGCTCCAATTATGATCTCTGTACTTTTTAACCATATTTCTGCATGTTTGAGACAGAGTTTAGCATTTACCTCAGATGGTAGTTCAGTGGAAGTGGCATTTGATGTTTCTTCCATAAGAGCTTGATTTTGAAACTCCTCTTCTGTCTGATCACTCCAGTCAAACACATTCTCTTCTTGAGAGACAAGAGCTTGTGATGATGAAGTTTGATTTGTTTGCTGGGGTCTTGGTGGCTGCTGACTTTGTGATCTGCATTCTCTAGCAAAGTGACCAAGCTTGTGGCATTTAAAGCATTCAACTTTTGATTTATCAAATGCTGGTTTGCCTTCGTATCTGGCTTGAAAATTTGGTCTGCCAGTACTTTTCAGAAATCTTTTGGCCCTCATAGTCAACATAGCATGCTGCCATTTCAAGTCCATCTCTTCTAAATCATCTGGATGGATTTGTTCTAAATCTTCAGCATTTAGAGCAAACAGTCCATCACTTGCAACAAAAGCTTCATAATGAATTTCAGTAGAGTTAACACCAGCACCTGAAAAGGAATCACAATAGTTTGATTTATCAGTTAATGCTGATGACAGCAGAGCAGTGTTGTGATTGTAAGAAAAGGATTTCTTTTTATTTTCAATCTCAGTTTCAAACACTCTCACGCTGTTGTAAAGGTCATCCAACTCTATTTCATCAAGAGTATCTTCGGTTCTCCATTAGGCGGCATAGACTGTCCACACTTCACCAAGTGATCTAAGGAATTTTCTATTTACTTCATCTTGATCCAAGCTGACTTTGGCACTCTCCAATTCACCTATTAACTTATTAAACCTGTCAAAAATCTGAGTAAGGTTTTCATTCTTGCCACCAGAAAAGTTTTCATATGCTGTTTTAAAAGATCTTTTTGATTCCTTTTGGTGCTAGCATTGCCAGCAAATCTTTTCTCTAAAGCAATCCAAAGAGAATGAGCAGTATAGAACTTTTTAAATTGATGTTGATAAGCATTAGGAATGGCTATTTGTAAGAGAGTAAGAGCTTTCACTTCATTCATTCTAGCCTTTCTTTCAAGTTCAGTCTTTGGAGGTGTTTTTATGGGCTTGCCCTCAGCATCTAGTTCAGGATCAACTACAGGAGGATATTCAACAGCTTCCTATATGGCATAATCAATAAATTGAATGTGCTGTTGAATCCTGAGTTTCCACATCTCGAACTCAGTGGGTTTGAGCATAGGCACTTTGAGTCCTTGCCCAGATCCACTACTGCTATTTTCAAATTCCATTGCAGATAAATAAAAAGTTTAAAAGAAAGTTTTTGACTTTGAAAACAAAGAAAAACCTGTGGCTCTGATACCACTTGTCAAGATCAAAATCACCACCTAAGATTAACTGGTTTGAATAAATCAGAGTGTAAACCAATAACCTTGTATCGAATCAAAGTCCAATTAAGAAGTTTGCGGAATAACACTTAATTGTTTTAAGAAAAACTTTCAGAATGAATAACACATAAATATAATCAAAAATCAAATCTTTTATATTGCCAAACTCACTGATTACAATCACCTTTAATCTGTTTGATTAGACGAAGAACACAGACTGTTCTTAGGGTTTTATAACCTTAGAGGCTTGAGAAACTTAATCAGAAAGCAATTACAATTGAAGCACGCGATTACAAAATTTGCACGTACAGACTTACAATAGAAAAACCTATTCTATCTATATATATAGCCTTCTGATTTGTTTCCTTGAGGAACTCTGATTTTTCTGGTAGTAGATATGCTTGAATCTTCAAATATAAAACACTTCCTGAATTTCAGCACTTTCTGTTGTTAATCTGTTAAGCAGCTTGAACTTTTAACTCTGGCAGCTTGAACTTTTGAACTAGCAGCTCGAACTTACTCAACTAAGAGCTTGAACTTTGTAATTACACAGAATAACTACTAACAGTCTGAGAAATCTAATTAACAGCTTGACATACTTAGAATATTTCCCAACAAATAAGCTATAACCGAAGAGTTAATTCAAGATATTCTCCATACCCAAGGATCCTCGGAGAATATTTTTGATGACATTGACAATTATCAGCCGGAGGATGTTACTGAGGCTGTTGAGACAGACACAGAGACAGATTCTAAGACTGCAAGTGATGTCAGGGAGGCTGCAAATCCCTCAACTTCTTTTGGTCGTCATGGCACTAGACTCGTTGTGCAGCCTCAAACAAATCATCAGCAATCTTTCAGTCTACAAGATGAAGAAGAAGAAGAAGATGAAGAGTTTGTTCCTGATGAAGAGGCGTTGGTTGGTAGGAACCAAGGAACTAAGTGCAAACGGCTAGATCAAGCAGGGCCGTCTACATCCACCACCATTCCACCCGCAACCACCACAACCACTTCACCAACATCCACATCATCCGATACCCAAACAATGAATCAACTTAAAACTCAAGTTGATCTCCAAACAGTCCAAATCCTTCATCTCACCATGGCAGTCCAAGAGTTACAATAGCACAATACGCAATTGGATCAGCAAAATGCATATCTACATAAGACTGTGACAGCCCAGTAAGATCAAATAGCAACTCTTCAATCCCTAATGGAGCAGATTTTAAAAGATAGTGCTGCTCAGGGAGAGAGTTGTAAGGAAGATCAGTTAAGGGGAGCCCGGAGAGAAGACGAAGGAGGATGACCCTAGTGCTGAAAAGGAAAGTGAGCTAGCAAATCTTTCTAAACAGACTGCTCAACAATGTATCATCCAGTGGGAGTCTGGATCGTCTTCAGGGGCTGGAAAGGATAAGGACAAGGCTCCTGAGGTGACAGATGTGATTGAAGAAGATTTAATCGGAGCCTTGCTGGATTTGGATGAGAAAGAAGTCAGATTCGACTTTGAAGATGAAATAGACCAGGAAGATCTTGAAGAAGGTAAATTTGTTCCCGAAGAGGTTCCTGACTGGAAGTCTGACGATTAAGTGATAGTGGATGAAGAAGATGAGGTAGATGAAGTGGTTATAAGTAAGCAAGCGATCACAGAAGAATACATGAATGAAGACCAGAGTCTGATAGATCTGGAGATACTTAAAACTGCTCTATATAATGAATCGGATACTGAGAGGTCGGACAGGGAGCTTACAAGAGAAGAGAAGAGAAATTTATGGTTTAGGGAAGAAAAGAAAAAGGACTTAGCTTTGAAAGAGAAGATGAAGATGCCTAGTCCGGGGAAACTGTCTGGTAGTATACTTAGCTGGTTCTATGATAGAGAACTGCAGCTCTTCATTCTTAAAAGAAAAAGGACGGGCTAAAATACCTAAGAAGAAGGCTAAGGGATTTCAATTCTTTGCCGAAGTGTGAAATCAAAGCCTTAGCATGGAAGGAGCTAGTCAACATCGGACACGATCCCTACGCTGAAATTATTGCTAAAATCATTCAAAGGGTAGGACGTTCTAGGAACTTTGAAAGACTTAAACCAAGGATAGGAAAGCGAGTCATGGATGAGACAAGAATAGATCCATTGATAGGTAGGCCTTGGCTGAAGATGTACTACAAACCTGTCAAGTGCCAGAAGAAGGTGCCACTGAAGAGTATGCCACAAGATGTTCTGAATAACTTGATGTGGTGGTATGCTGACAGTGAAACGGGTGAGGCAGTGATGGAAGACAAGGAAGAAAAGGTGATTTTGAGAGTTTATGATCCCTTGCACTTAGTTAACCTCTCTAAAGATGACCTGTAAAAGCTTCATGATCAGGCAATATTTTTTGATGAAAATTGGAGGACTGAAGGAAGAAAATATCAGAGAGTTGTTAAGGTTTGTGTCGAGCAGGGATTGCATGCTGGTAGCACCTTAAATAAGCCTAGATTTGTAGATCAGTGAATATCTAACTAGAAGCTATCGTCAAGGGGGAGTCTGTTAGTACACCCGGTGTGACGATAGCAGTCTAGTATGTAATAGGTAATCATTTGTAATAGGTAGGGCTTTATTAATACAAGTCATGTTTGTTTGTTCATGTTTATGGATTACGTTCATGATTGTGTATTGTGTTTACGTTTGCATGTTAGGTTCATGATTGTTAGATAAGTTCATGAGACATGAACTTATGGTGATAAGTTCATGAGGCTATGATGTATGAACTTGTGTAAATAAGTTCTTAAGTTCAAGGCCACGAACTTAAGGGTCTTAAGTTCGTACGAACTTAGTCTCAGTAAGTTCGTATCTGCATGGGCTTGAACTTGTATGTTCGTGGGCTTGGGCCATGCACGAACTTACAGGTTTAACATGAACTTATTTGTGTTATTTCATGAGAATTCAAGATTTGAGACTTTCAGAGCTTTGTGAGTGCGCATAGACGAACTAGAAAGTATTTAAAGTGTTTTAGGAGCAATACATCGTGTAGGGTCGGTATTCTATCGTCCAGCATTGTGTTCGGCTCCGTGTTTCCGTGTGATCGATCCGTTAAGCGTTAAACGAGGATTCCCCACTCGTTTGACGTTGTCACGCATTGATTAGATCTGTGGTGTGTGGACCTTACATGAATACTGGCCAAGTCAATGTCCCGGATGTTTCCCATTGAAACATCGGTTCATGACATCGAAGAAGACTCGCCAGTGGGATTGGAGTTGCTTTGTCTTAAAGTCTGACGACTTTGCTAGGGTGTCGTTGTATCCGAGGGTTTGGACTTCATGGAGGATTTGGTCGGGTTTGGGTATGGGATCAAATGTGTATTTGGAGATGGAGTGATGTTCTGTTGGAAGGCGGAGAATGTAACTAGATAGCGTCAATGGTGAGGCGGATGGGAACGGAATCAAGTTTGGTTACGAAGTGTGGGATTGCCTCATTGACGTATTTTAGGTGGTACCAAAATTGTTGGAGGTAGATGATGGGTACGGCTATGGAAGTGGATAGGGAATAAAATATGGGGTGGCTTATGAGGATATCAAAGGTGATATCCTCGGCTCCTTCGCGAATTAGTGAAAGGTCGAGCTGCCAGTTGTAGGGGCCGAATTTGGTATAACAAATAGGATGTAGAAGGGTGGCTTCTGGTAGCTCCATGTTGTTGTGCGGGATAGGAGGATGGGGGATGGTTAGGGTGATTGGCTGTTACATGAGTCCTGATGATCGATTAGAAGAAAAAAGATAGAATCCACAAGAAAATCAAGCAATAATGAAGGTTTTGAGAGAGTTTTGTGTGTTTAAATGGCGGTTTTTGACGGAACTGATCGACGGAGAAGAAGAAGAAGAGTCAACAGTGAACGGCCCTCCCTTTTTATAGAAGGGAAAAGGATCGGATCAGTCCATGACCCACCTACTTTGGGCCCAAGAGAAAAATTTAACACATTGGGCTTAAATTTAAACTAAAACAAACAATAACTATATCAAAAAATATTGACTTAACAGAATAAACTGGACCAAAGTATAAACTCTTTTTTTGTGATTTTCATTTTAAAAACTAACTAAACAACCAAAAATAAAATAAATTATAATAATAATAAGTAAAAATGAATAAAAATTAGAATCTTTTTATATTTTTCTAGTTTTTGCAAATGAAAGAATTAAGAAACATCTTTTTGTACTTTTCATGTTTTTCAAATTAAGACAACAATAAATGAAGTAAAATAGATTGTAAATACAATTCATCTTTTCTCCCCCTACAATTGTGAATTCTTAAAATTAATTTAAAAATTTGTGCAAACTTGTAATGAAAGAGATACTCCCCCTCAAATAAACAATTATCCTTTTGAAGTGAACCCAAAGCCCCGATAGAGTTAAGAAAGCCCGGCAAACCTGGATAATTTTAGCTTCCCACTCAAAATAAACATTTCACATAGTAGTTGTTAGGTCCACCAATCATTGAAGACATATAGAGATAAACGAACACAGAAAATAATTTTGTGGCACTTTCTTTGAATTGACGTAACAGATATTTTCTAAATAAAGGAATTTTGAGCAGCTCTGGCAATTGCTTGAAACAAAATTCTTTAGGAAGTATTTGAGATTCAACCCGAGGGGGGATTTAACATGCCAATTTGAGATACAAAAAATCGAAAATGAGGCTCATCTAGAGCCTTATTAAATATATCATCAAGTTAAAATTTTGTGCCTACAAAATACAGTTCTATTGTCCCTTTTTTATGTGGTCTTTAATAAAGTGATACACGATGTCTATGTGTTTTGTTCGCAAGTGTTGCACGGGATTGCAAGATATAGCAATTGCACTTCGGGAGTCACAGTATATTGGGATGTTGGTGAGTGAAAAACCATAATCACGTAATTGTGTTCTTATTCATAGCATTCTAAGAGCAACAGCTTGCAACTGCTACGTACTCAGCTTCGGCTGTGAATGTGGATACACAATGATGTTTTTTGGAAGACCAACTCACCGGTCTGTCACCCAAAAACTAAATTCCACCTTATGTGCTTTTGCGGTCTACTCTGCAACCTGCAAAATCAGCAAATGAAAAGGCGGTAAGATCGAAGTTGGTTCCCTTTGGATACCATAGACCAAGGTCGGGTGAACCCTTAAGACAATGAAAGATGTGTTTAACTGCAGTAATGTGTGATTCTTTTGGGTCGGCTTGAAAGCGAGCACAAAGACATGTAGAAACCAATACTGGTCTACTGACCGTAAGGTAGAGTAAGGAACCAATCATCCATCTATAAGTTGTGTTGTCGACGCTTTTCCCAGAAGGATCCGTGTCTAACTTACAGTTTGAAGTCATGGGAATTGTGATAGCCGTGCAAGAGTCTAACTTATACTTCCTGAGTATGTCAAGAGTATATTTCGACTGGTTCACAAATATCCCATCGTCAATTTGCTTGACTTGTAGTCCGAGGAAAAAGTTCATTTCCCCCATCATACTCATCTCAAACCTGAACTCCATGAGAGATAAAAACTCCTTACAAAACATAGGGTCAGTAGATCCAAATATAATGTCGTCTACATGAATTTGGGCTAGCATTATGTGTGGGCCTTCCCTTTTAGTGAACAAAGTTGTGTCCGCTACACCTTTACTGAAACCAGCAGATGTAAGAAAGTTCGAGAGGCTATCATAGCAAGCTTGAGGTGCTTGTTTTAAACTGTAAAGAGCTTTATCTAGCACATAAACATGGTTTGGTTTGTGTGCATCAATAAAATCTTGTGGTTGTTCAACATACACCTCCTCGTTCAGTTCATTGTTTAAGAAGGCGGTCTTGACGTCCATTTGCTAAACTTTGAAGTCTTTGTGAGCCGCAAACGCCAAGAAGATTCGGATAGCTACAATCCGTGCAAATGGAGTAAAGGTCTCGTCATAATCAATGTCTTCTTGCTGTCGATAGCCTTTACCGACTAGCCTCGCCTTGAATCTTACTACAATATCGTTCTCATCTCGTTTGTTCTTGAATATCCATTTTGTCCCGATTATAGCTCGGCCTTTGGGTTTGGGAAATAATGCCATAACCTTAGTGTTCAAACTGGTTGAGTTGTTCATGCATTGCTACAATCCACTCGGGGTCTTTCAAGGCTTCATCTACACGAGCAGGCTCTATCTTGCTAAGGAATGACGCAAAAAGACATCCATTAGCAGATGCACTACGAGTGTGAACCCCAGTAGATAGATCACCAATGATTTGTTCACTTGGGTGATCACGGGTCCATTTTGTTTCATGTAGAAGGGGTGAACATGAGGGAAACTCAATGATTAGTGTGGGGATGGATGATGTGAATAGTTCAATGGTTTCGAGTGAGGGGTACCACTAGTTGCGGTTCAGATGCTGTTGGTTCTTGTAATGGGATAATGTTCGATACAATATGAGAGGGTTTGATTGGAGTAGACTCAATAGTTGGGATGTGTGTGGAAGATGATGAAGGCACTGAAGATGGTAGAGATGTAGGGATTGGTGGTTCTGAAGGTGGTAGATGAGCTGTTGAGTCTGATGATATTGTGTTAATCGCAGGAGCTAAAATAGAAGAAGAATTTATGTTAGGACCAAAAAACTCAGTATAAAACGGATCAAATAAATTTGTTAAATCAGAAGAAAAAAAGAAATTCGGTTAGAAGAGTCTGCAGGCATTTGAGTTATGCGAAGTTCTGATTGGTCAACTTCCGGAGCCATTTCAGCCATCTCATCGAATGTGATGTTCACACTCTTGTTGACTGTTCTGGTACAAGTGTTGTACGCGCGATATGCCTTTGAATTGGATGAGTATCCAATTAAGGTCGCTTTGTTTACTTTCTTGTTGAATTTATCGTGGTTGTCCTTGTCATTAAGCACATAGCACCTGCAACCAAAAACTCATAAGTATTTGATATAAGCAACTTTATTTAGGTAGAGTTGATAAGGATTTTTGTTAAAGCGCTTATGAATGATTGAGCGGTTTGAGTGTAGCAAGCTATGGACACGGCTTCAGCCCACAAGAATGGAGGTAGCGTTGAGTAGTTTAACATGGTGCGAGCAGCCTCCACAAGGGTACAGTTTCATCTTTCTATGATACCATTCTATTGAGGTGTTCGTGTGACGGAGAATTGATGATGGATGCCTTTGGATCGTAGGAAACTCTCTACTACCAAATTCTTGAATTTTGTGCCGTTATCAGATTTGATTGATTGTACTAACAGCTACTGTTGGGTCTCGACTCTCTTGATGAAATTGATGACTTCTAGAGCTGTCTCATCCTTGGATCACAAGAATTTAACCCAGGTATATCGTGAATAGTCATCAACAATAACCAACACATACCGCTTTCCATTAATGCTTTGACTTTGCATAGGACCGCATAAATCCATATGCAGCAGCTCCAAAAATCTCTTAGTTGATGGTTCGAATTTTGGTTTGTGAGAGGATATCTTCATTTTTCCTTTCTCACATGCTCCACACAGATGATATTTTTCATATCGGAGTTCCAGAAGACTCTTAACCAGATGTTTTGAAGCTAGCTTGTTCATATTTTCGAAGTTCAAGTGAGATAGTCTTCCGATGCCATAACCATGAGTCCTTTGAGGAGGCTTTAGTCAACAAGAAAATATTATCCTTTACCATTATCTTGGTTACATCAATGGTGTAAAGGTTTGAGTTTCGAGAACCAATTAGGATTTCATTTCTGCCATCGCTCTTGACAGTGCAACTTTTTGCCCTGAACGTCACTTCTAGTCCTTTGTCACAGAGTTGTCCTATGCTAAAATGATTATGAGATAACCCTTCGACATAGTCAACATCCTTGATGACTAGATTGTTTAGAACCAAATCATTGTATCCTTTTATCTTAGCGTGATTGTCATTTCCAAACCTAACTGTTTCGCCTTATTGTTCTACCATGTTGGACAGTAACTCTTTTCTCCCAGTCATGTGCTTGGAGCAACCCGAATCCATATAACAAATGGATTTTGCCTGAGATATGAATTATGTTAAGAATATGACATTTTTAGATTAATTATCAGGCACGTGAAATAAATCCATGACAGTAATATTAAAGTGACATGCAAACCGTGTTTTGAACCGAATTATTCAGAAAACATGTTTGGTTATGAACGGGTCCTTAACTGTGCGCACAGGAGCCAAACACATCGGTTTTTGTATGAAGATGCACTAAACTGTTTCACAGAATGACGGGTCCTCGTCTGAGTTAACTAGAAGCCATCTATTTGAGGTGCGGGTCTTGATCTGAAGGGGTACCCATTTTAGGATGGGTCTATTCTTGTTAGGAGTTCCTGATATAGATTTCAATTTTACAGTTTTAGAAACCCATATTGTAGTTGTGTGTGGTCCAGATGCAGAACCTTTTGGAACCCATTTGTTTGTGGGGCCAATTAGCTTTGAAACCTTAGGCGGTGAAGTTACCTTTGGTTTAGGAATTTTTGAAATATGTTTTGTATTTGCCTTTGGTGTAGCCTTAGGTAGAATACATGTTTCAGTTTTTGATGAGGCCAATGATGCACTATTTTTAATTTTCTTTTACGAACTCGCTTTTCCGGATTTGGCTCATATTTATTAATTTCGGGTACTTGGCGTCAAAAACGAGTAGGACATACAACAAACATTTCTGAGAATGAATATTTTAAACACGAATTCGAATTTGTTACAGTACATTCATTGTTTTCAGAAATTACATTCCCCCTATCAGTAGAAACAAACACAGATGGCATGACAGCCTTCTTCACAAAGAAACTGGAAAAGTCCTGCATAGTCGTTTTTGGAACCCTTCTTATATGATCTGTAGGTACAAAATGAGAGGAGTCAGTACATTTGGAAAGCTTGGATTTAGAGAGATTTCCTTGGTGAGCGGGTTTCTTTGATGACTTTGATTTACTCTTAGTCTTCTTGGAAACCTCAGATTTTGGACACTCACCTTTGAAAATGATTAAAGGAACTTCAATTTTGATTTTACCTTTGTCTAGTGACGTATTTAGGACACTTTGCAGGATGACAGATTTTTCAATCTTTTGTGTAAGAGCTTAACATTTCTGAAACATTGTTAAACCGTTCTTGTAAAGAGTTAATTCTATACTTTGTTCAAAAATTTGTTTTTCTAACTTTTCCTCACTTGTGAGAAGAGCTTCTTGACTGGAAGAAGCTTTCTCACGAGTTATCCTTAATTCATCTTCTAAAACCTTGATTTTTTGTTCATGAATAGTGGTAGGAATATAATGGTGAGGAATTGGTTTAACAGGGTTGGCTTTCATTTCTGTTGATAAATAGCTAAAAAAAGAAACCATCCTCAAGTGTGGGTACTCTGTAAGGATAACTGTCGTTTAGCTTTTCATATGTAAATGGAATTTGCCTATTTTCTTTTTGATTTCTCTTCTCCTCCTCTTGGGCCAGGACTTCTTCTGATGAGTGATGAAAGAAGGCCTGATACCCGCATCCCATGTATATTCTATCATGTAGCATTGGTAAAACCGATTGATCCTTTTTCAAAAACTTAGGATTTTTAAAACCTATTCCTTCTTTGGAATGATAAAACCTAGATTCTTTAGGTTGATTTAGATGAATAGTTTGTGCAGATTGACCCCGGTTTAAGAATTCATCATCAAGGGTTTTGATTCGTGAGTACAAACCAATTCTTACTTTTTCAATCATTTTAAAATTTCTTTCATTTTCTAAATTTTTTACGTTTAAAGACTTTAACCGTTTTGTGAGAACAGATAGTTCTAACTTCAAGGAACTCTTTTTCTCATTAATTGTATCAATACAATTCTAAGTGAAGTATTCCTATTCTTAGCCATTACCTTTTCACTTAAAAAGGTTTTGACCAGACTGTGCTCTTTTAACCAGTTCTTTTCAAATGTATCAGATGTTTCTTTTAGTGATTGAGCCAATTGTTCCGCTTTCACACACTTCTCTTTTTTAGTGTTATATTTTATTTCTAACTCAAGCACTTGTGTGTCCCATTTACATTCATTCTTTACAAATTTAGCATGTAAGGATTGATGAAATTAACGGGAATGTACCTCATTTGCCTTGGAGTCTGATGTGGAACATTCTAAGTCCTCGGATTTGGCCATCAGACAGGCTATAGATTCATCAATGTTCTCTCACTCTACAGATTTGTCTGATTCAGATTCAGAAGAAGTAGCACAATCTGCAGACCCAATTCTTTCAGCCATATAGCAATGCTAGCCCCTGTCTTACTCATCATTAGACTCTTCATCAACCTAGTAGTCATCCTGGGCTACGAGGGCCATATCATCAACTCTCTTCTTCAGAACCGCTAAGTAGCCCAAGTCATGCTCGTACTGATTTTTGTATTCACGAGCGAAGTGACTGGGTTTCCCGCATTTGTAACATCCACATTCGTCAGAAGTTTTGGGTTCATCATTCCTTGGTCGTTCATCTCAGCGTTCTGACCTCTTTTCTGCTCGGCGGGAGTCTCGATAGTCTATTCTCTCGTCTCTTCTCTCTCTCCGATCATCATACCTTCTCTCCTCCCTATCATCTCTCCTCCAGTCATCTCTTATCCTATCATCTCTCTCCTCTCTCCTTTCACATCTCCTCTCATCCTGAAACGTCATTAGGTGTGTATCATATCGGAGCTGATTCTTGGTCTTATTATGATAAAATCACTTTTGTTAAAGGTGGTTCGACAACAAGGCAATTTGTTCATGTATGTCATCCTCTTCTGCATCCAAGGACTCAGGTATCTGAGGTAAGGCATAAAGGTATTGAGAGGAGGAACCAGCTTGGTTGTAATAGGGTGTAGGAGATGGGGTTGACAGTGGCTTAGGAACCGGTGTCTTGTTGGATAGTAATGCCAGGGAATCGTTGGTTTTTGAAATTTGGTTCACATTCAGTAAGGAGAAGCCAAAGTATTGGCCATCTGTTTTTGAGCATCCACATCTATGGAGACCTGACTAATTTCAAAGCTCTCTTAGTCGCCCTACATGCAATGCCTCATTCAGGAGCTAGAGAAGATAGGAACTGGATATTGATAATCATCCCGATCTTTGATGATGTGTAGCTTTTTCAGTTCATTCAGGACAGTGCTGGTGAAGGTACCCTGTAGGAATTCTCCATCCTTGGCCTTGAACTCAGAAAATTTTGTCTTGGCTTCCTCAATTTTGGCCCTATCATTCAGATCGGCCCCAAGCATATGGATTTGAAGTACATCCCACATCTCTTTTGCTGATTTATACTGTCAACACTTACAAATATGTCAGTGGGAATGTCCTGGTACAGTAGATATTTTGCCCTGTAGTCTGTTGCCTGTCTCTCTCTCTCTCTCTTTTTCATCTTGAGGACCCCGTACTTCCTTGGATGCAAGAATGAGAGGAACAACAATTGAAACTGCAGGAATGTCCGAGTACAAAATAGTTGGTCCTTCATTGATAGACTGGATAATAAGATGACTCATTGGTTGCATGCTGATAAATTTCAGGAACCACTTTTTCCATTGCTCATACTCATTACGGAGGAGAACAGGTGGTTTATTCTCTGAGCGACTAAGCCCAAGACTAGAGCCTCTTGACATGTCTCAAGAGTCTTGAGACATGATGAATGAAATTTGTGAGTGTTATGAATAAAAAGTTGATCATTGAAGTGGAAACTGAAGGACAACTAGATGGATCGAAGTTCGGGCGATGGTCTGAAGTTCGGATGAAGAGCAACCAAGGGTTGTTTGACACATAAAATGTTTAAAGAGGAACCGAAGTTCGGATGAAGGTCCGAAATTTGATTGATTGAAACTTCGGGTGGAGGGGGAACCCTAAGTTGTGATGATCCGAAGTTGAGATTGATCTGAAGTTCAGTTGACAAGACTGATTCGAGGATCTTTTAAAACAAAAGGTATCCGAAGTTCAGTTGAAATTGAAGAGCCGATGTTTGGTTCTTCAATGATTCGAAGTTCTGCTTGATACGAAGTTGTATCACCCGAAGAAGGACCCGAAGTTAGGATCTGAGATTACACTTAGACTATGTATTTTACAATAAAACAATACCATATTAAGAACACAAATCCATATTTTTATAAAAGTGAGTTTTAAAGCATAAAAAGGTACCTAAGTGCTCAGTTTGATTTTAGAAACAAGTTTTGTAAAGAACATGTAACCAAAAACACTTAAATCGAGGTTTTTAAGCAAAAACAGTCCCAATTTTGAAGAACATTTCAGATGTGATTTTTGTCAAAATAAACACCTAAATCATGTAAAAATTGAACAAAGATGCTCGAAATGCATGCAATGATGTTTACCGATGAATATAAAACATTAAAACACGTGAAACACGTGAAACCAGAAGATTAAAATGATTTAGGAATGAACCTGTGGGTTTTTTTCAAGAAGAACAACAGCCGGTTTTGAAAAGTCCTCAGATCTGGTACCAATCAGGTGAAATCCACTTCAAAGACTCTGATACCAATTTTCGTAGTAGTCGCAAACAAATATTAAGCACTCACACAAATTTCTATAGGATAAAAGGCTGATTCATGTAAGAAAACAAAGAGAATCTTTGAACTCAATCAATGTCAACAAGAGCATGTGCAGCCGCCCCTTTTTCCTTAGAATTTTCAAATTGCAAGTGTGAAAAGGTTACAAAACCCTAGGTCAAACTTGCTTTTGATACCTAGGAATACTTTGAGCGGTTTACACAACATACCCCTCAACTTTCTATCAAAAAAAGAAATATTACATAGAATTAAAAGACAATTACATGGAAATTAAATAGTTACATATTATTACAAAATAAACCTATTGATTGAAATAAAATAAATATAACAAATCAGAAATAAGGTAAGACTAGTTGCACAAGGGTATAGGTAAGATGAAGGAATTGGTTATAATGAAACATTTGCTCTTGTGGCCAGGTTAGAAGTAATCTGTATGTTTTTAGGCTATGCAGCACATAACAGCATTAAAGTGTTTCACATGGATGTTAAAAGTGCATTTATGAATTGAAAGCTTTAATAGGAAGTATATGTAAAGCAACCATCAAGTCTTGAAGATGAACATTAGAAAGACCATGTTTGTATGTTGGACAAGGCACATTATGGACTCAAAAAAGCCCCAAAGCCTGGTATGACACTTCAACTGATTTTCTTATGAGTAATGGATATTCAAGAGGTAAAATTGATAATACATTATTCGTTAAGAAAGTGAAATCTGATATAATATGTGTTCAAATTTATGTGGATGACATCATAGTTGGGTCTACCAATGGGTAGTTATGGAAAAAATTCATTCCTCATGAAAGCAAAATATGAAATGAATATGATGGGTGAACTCACATTTTTCATTGGTTTACAGTTCAAACTATGTAAAGGTGGAATGTTTATAAACCAATCAAAATACACTAAGGTAGCGTTTAGTTCATAGATAGTTTCAGAAGAGTTGAAATCTCTGAAGGATATATAATTTGCGAGGAATTAGAATTGAAATTCAAATTATGTTTGGTTGACTGAAAATGGAATTGGAATCCAGTTCCATAATTTGAGTGGTTTATAAATGTGCCAAATGATTTATAATTAATTAAGGTTAAATGACAAAAATATGCTTTTTGATTTTTCTTTATCATTTATTTCTTACTTTATATAGGTGGGTGGGATTGGGTGGGGGATTGGGTGGGGGATTGGGTGGGTTGAGGTAAAGTGGGGTTTATAGGGTAGTGTGCGTAGAGGTGGGTGGGTAGGTTATGGGTATGGGTATAGGTTGGTGGGTAGGGTATGGGTGAGATGTGTAGGGGTAAGGGTATAGGTGGATAAAGTAGAATGTAAATGGGGTTGGGGTTGGGGTTGGTGTGGGTAACGTAAGGTGGGTGGGTCAGTTAGGTATGATAGTGATGGGTGGGTAGAATGGGTACGGAGTGATGGGTGAAGGTATAGTAGGGTGGGGTGGGTGGGTGGGTAAGGTAAGGGTGTGTGTGAGGTAGGTATGTGTATGGTGGGGTGGGTAAGGTAGGATGAGGATGGGGGTAGGATGGGTGGGGTGGGGTGAGTGGGTCTGCAGGGTAAGGTAGGGTAGAGGTGGGTGGCTAGGTGGGTATCATAGCATAGGTGATAGGTTGGTGGGGTGGGGTGGGGAGCGTAAGGGAAGGGAGTGGTGGATAGGATGGGGGTTGAGTAGGTTGTGGTGGCCATTATAGGATAGGGTGTGGGTGATGGTGACTTACGTATGGTTTGGGTCGGTAAAGAGGGTAGGGAAGGTTTGGTAAGGGGGTAAAAGTGCGGTGGGTTATGGTGGGTATTGTAGTGTAGGGTAGGGTGGGTGGGGTGGGGATGGTTTGGGTAGGGAGTGATGGGATTTTAGGTTAGGGTATTTGTAATCAGTCATTTTCTCTTCTTGAAAGGAATTGAATTTCATCCATAGTGTAAAGGAATGATATTTTTATTCATTCATTAGAAATTTTCAATAATGAAGAAATCTGATTCCATTTAATAGTTGAACCAAAAACATGAATTGGCTGCAATTGGCTTCCTTTTCCCTCCAACTCCCTTAGATTCCAGCGAATCAAATGCCCACCTAAGAATCTTCTAAAAAAAGTTCAAATCTGATCAATAACTTATCAAAACCAAAATTGCAACCACTGTTAAATTGGATTCAGACACTCATGCTAAGGTTGTCTAGTTACATTTTATAGAGGTATAATTGGAAGCTTGCTTTATTTAACTGCTAGTAGACGAGACATGACTTTTCCTACCTTCTTGTGTGCTAGATTTCAAGCTAATCATAAAGAATATCATCTTATTGTTGTTAAAAGAATCTTCAGGTATATGAAGGGTACATCAAACTTGATCTTTGGTATCCTAAAGACTCAAATTTTGATTTGCTTGGATATACTGCATCTGATTTTCTAGGTTGCATGATAGATAGAAAAATCATATCAGGTGGATGTCAACTCCTTAGAGGAAAATTGATAAGTTGGAGTAGTAAAAAGCAAAATTCAGTCTCTACTTCTACTGCGGAAGCAGAGTACATTATTGCTGGAAGCTGTTGTGGCCAAATCCTTTGGACGAAACATCATTATCAGGATTATGGACTTGAATATAGAAAAATACCTATTTTGTGTGACAATACAAGTGCCATAGCAACATCCAACAATCCTGTTCTACATTCAAGAACCAAACATATTGAAATCAGATATCACTTCATTCGACATCATATTCAACAAGGTAACATAGAGGCATTGTTTATTCTTACTGAAGAACAACTTGCAAAAGGTTTACCAAACCTCTTGATGAAAGAAGGTTTGTTGATCTTGTCTCCAAGCTTGGAATGTTAAAAAACATGAGTAAGTGTCGAATGATGTTCAAAAGTATCTTTAAACAATTTTTGCTAACACTGTCAACTGGTGTACTCACCAGGTTTGACAGATGTTTCAACAAAAATGATAATGTTTCAAATAAACTTAATCAAATGTTGTTACAATGCATCACTAAATGTTGTATAAAACCTCAAACCTGATTAAAATCGTGTTATGATACTTTATCGTATAGTTGTTGTTCACTAAGTGTGAAACATGATCACTATCTAGTGACCAGGTTAGACAACTATTATTTAGTATATTATTTACAATTCACCAGGTCTGAAAAGTTTTTCAAACTACAATCACCAAGTATGAGCAACATATTGTCTCAACTAGATTTGAACATTATGTTTGAACATTGGCTTGCCCAATTCTGAACAACAAGGTTGACCACCAGCTTAGACAACCTGTCTAGCTTTACAAACCTATTGTCATAGTCAGTCTGTTGGTTAATGTGTTTCACTTGTGATTAATAATTAAGAATAAACGAAATGCTGACTGATCACGTCATTATGTTGAGTCATTGGGTAAAACATGCTGAATAATAAGGATTAATAAGGCAACTAATATGATTAGTGTAGCATTTTGTTACAGTCAAACATCCCAAATACGTGTTTTCAACCTCCTTTTTCTCTCTCATGCTCAAAATTCAAACCCTATAAAACCTGTCCCATACCTTTATGTGCAACTCTTCTTCATTTGAGTATAAACTACACAATCTTTAGCCTAATTCATCATTTTATAGCCGAAAGCTTCAAACTTTAATCCACATTCTTCCCTCACCTCCATTAATGGCTTCCCAAGAACTTCACCCTTACTTCCTCTTTCATTAAGCAGAGACATTGTAAAACACCCATTGGTCACTCAAAATTCTGAGCTGGATCAGCTTTTGACCTTGATGAGTAATGAAGCGTGCACGATTGATTCTGATGTGGTAATGCGAAATCTCGAAGATCTCCTATGTGCAGACGCCATTGACGCCCAAGAGACCGATGGAGAAGTCGAGCCACTCGCATTTAACGAGAAGATTCGTATTAAGAAGTCTCTTGAAGAGCCGCCTACTCTTGAGCTTAAACCTCTTCCTGGTCATCTTGAGTATGCGTTCTTACAGGGAGAATCTTCTCTCCCTGTCATCATTTCTTCTGCTCTCTCCCCTGATGAGAAAGACAGATTGATTCAATTTCTCAAAGGCCATAAGCGGGCAATCGCCTTGAAGACTGCTAACATTCCAGGGATCATCCCTTCCTACTGCACGCATAAGATTCCCATGGAGGATAACAATAAGTCATGTGTGCAGAGACAGAGGCGGCTGAACCCTAAGATGACTGAAGTGGTCAAGAAGGAGGTCATCAAACTCCTCGTTATATACCCTATATCTGATAGCCCATGGTTATCTCGGTTCAGGTGGTTCCTAAAAAGGGAGGCACCACTGTTGTTCGAAACGAGAAAGACGAACTCGTCCCTACTCGCGTGGTCACTGGATGGAGGGTATGCACAGATTATCGGAAACTCAATGACACTACCAGAAAGGACCACTTTCCTCTTCCCTTCAATGACCATTTGTTAGAGAGACTAGCAGGAAACGAGTTCTATTGCTTCCTTGATGGTTTCTCTTGCTAATTTCAGATTCCTATCGACCCAAAGGATCAAGAGAAGACCACCTTTACCTGTCCTTCGGGACTTTTGCTTACAGGCGGATACCTTTTGGTCTCTGCAACGCTCCTGCCACTTTCCAGCATTGTATGACAGCCATCTTCCATGACATGATTGAGGATTGCATGGAGGTTTTCATGGACGACTTTTTAGTATTCGGCAATTCCTTTGATTTATGTCTCTTGAACCTTGAGCGTATCCTGACAACATATGAGGAGACTCACCTCGTGTTAAATTGGGAGAAATGCCACTTTATGGTCCGAGAAGGAATAGTTCTCGGCCATAAAATCTCAAGTGTGGGAATGGAGGTCGATAAATCCAAGGTTGACGTGATATCGAAACTCCCTCCACCCACAAATGTCATAGCCGTTCGTAGTTTTTTTGGGTCATGTCGGGTTCTATAGGCGCTTTATCAAAAATATTTCTAAGATCGCCCGACCTCTCACCCAACTTCTCGAGAAGGACGTGCCATTCATATTCTCATCAGAGTGTATGAAGGCACATGATCTTCTGAAGCATCTTCTGACACATGCACCAATAATGATACCTCCAGATTGGTCCTCTCCATTCGAGCTCATGTGTAATGCTAGCACTTACGCGCTAGGAGCTGTCCTGGGCCAGAGAAAGAATAATCATTTTCAACCTATCTACTATGCGAGTCGCACTCTAACTGCGGCCCAGATACATTACACTACCACCAAGGAAGAGCTCCTAACAGTAGTTTTTACATTCGATAAGTTTCGTCAGTACTTGGTGCTTTCAAATACCATAGTCTATACTTTTCCTAAAAAAATCTGTTCGCCAAGCAAAGTGCAAAACCGAGACTAATTCGTTAGATCTTACTCTTACAGGAATTCGAAATTGAGATCCGCGACAAAAAGGGGGCAGAAAACCTAGCTGCTGATCATTTCTCTCGACTCGAGAACCCAAATGTCGAGGAGCTTAAGGAGTCTACATCAAGGACACATTCCCTGATGAGTTCTAACAGATGATCGAGTCCCATGAGGACGATGACCCATGGTTTGCAAGCATAGAAAACTACCTTGTAGTAGGTATCATAGAAAAAGGGTTGACATACCAGCAGAAGCGAAAGCTTTTGAGTGATTCCAAGTTCTATCATTGGTATCCACCATATCTCTTCCGTTTAGGTGCCGACTATGTGATGCGCCGTTGCGTGTCTGGTACTGATGCCAAATAAATCTTGAATGAATGTCATCAAGGACCAACTAGAGGACACTTTGGGACAAACTACACTGCGAAAAAGGTCATAGATTGTGGTCTCTATTGGCGCATTTTCTTCAAAGATGCTCATTCCATGGTCAAGACCTGCGATGCTTGTGAGCGTGCAGGCAATATCTCGAAAATGGATGAGATGCCCCAACAAGGAATTCAGATTTGCGAGATCTTTGATGTATGGGGCATCGACTTCATGGTTCCTTTCCCTACATCCCATAATAACAAATACATACTCGTGGTTGTAGATTATCTTTCGAAATGCGCTGAGGCAAAGGCCCTCCCAACCAATGATGCCCGAGTAGTTGTGAATTTTCTTAAAAGCTTATTCTCTCGATTTGGTTGTCCTAAGGCGCTGACTAGTGATCGCGGATCACATTTCTGTAATTAGCAGAAAGTCCTGAAACGCTATGGAGTGACTCATAGGTTCTCGATGCCATAACCCGCAAACGAGTGGGCAAGTCAAGAACACGAATAGAGGACTTAAACGTATTCTCGAGCGCATTGTTGGCTACAACCCTCAAATTTTGGTCCGACAAGCTTGAAGAAGCGTTGTGGGCATTCCGTACTGCCTACAAAACTCCTACTTGCATGACACAGTTTTGAATGGTTTATGGCAAGGCATGTCAGCTCCCTCTTGAAATCGAGCACAAGGCATTCTGGGCCTTGAAAAATGCAAATCTCGATTATCATGAGGCTGGAAAACACCAGTTTCTCCAGGTGAACGAGTTAGACGAGTTGAGGCTCCAAGCCTATGATAACTCATGGTTATGTGCTTTATAATAATTCATAGCATATTCCCAATCTGGTTTCATTGATCTCCAGTCTGACATTGGCTCTTTTAACGTTAACGGTCATCGTTTGAAGTTATAGAATGAGGCAAAAGGACCTGAACAAGAGGAGGTCATGAACACCTTCCCCAAACAATTAAGTTTAGGGACGATTCGAGCTCAGGACTCGAAAATAAACAAGGCTCTCTCGGGAGGCAGCCCGAATCTCTGTTTTTTTAAGTTTTATTTTAGTTATTATTGTCTTGCATTATCTTACCTATTTTTGATTTTATTCGTGTGTTTAGTCTAATGTGTGTTGCTTCTGTTTTTTACAGGTTTTATGCTTTTCTTTGTCTTGTGTGCTTTTTCAGTTATTGATGCTTGCTGCTGTAATTTGACGTCTACCGCCACTGTATCACGTTATTGCTGCTAGCCCCAATGGAGTATTGTTCCTTTACTCTCCCTGTTCTTTCCATATATCTGTGCTCTATCTGTGATTGCATTAGGGACAATGCAAAATTTTAAGTGTGGGAAGGCGGTTAATTACTTTAACCATTGTTTGTCCTGTTAGTTATCATCTCTGTGCACTTTAATGTCTTTTATTTTAGCAAATTCAAACACTTCATTTGCATAGTGATGCTTAAATAAGTAAGAGTTTGTCTGTGAAAAGCATTTGTCTTTAACATCATCGGTTAGCTTAGCTTTCATGTTGTAGTGTTTTACTGTTTGTGGCTTTTTGCTGATTTTCAACTATTTTCTTGATCACTGTGAGCTCTAATGGCCTGGAAATTGCACAAAGTCTTGCATGTTATGTTAATCCCTGGGTTTATTGTCAGCGAGTTGGTATCCTGAGATACCATCTTAAATTACAAACAGCTGAATTCTGACAAAAGGGGTTGAGATTGATTTTAAAAAAAAAAAGAAAAAGAAAAGCAAAAAAGTGATTAAGTAACTAAATGTGCCTTTGGTTCTCGAACGAGTAAACTTCGAGGGGTGTTCTACACCTGATCACCTAAAACCATCAGGTTTGAGATCGGTAAAGTAGAATGTTCGTTACATGGGATCCATCGTAAGTCATAGGTTTCTTTAATCCAAAAAAAAAGTTGAGAAATCGTCAACAAGCCTTGAGTCAGAAAAGTTTGAAGGGAAAAGTTCAATAAAGCATGCAAGAATGAGTGATTTGTAGGTCAGACGGGTTTAGTCAAGTGATTTTTGAATTCTGTTGGAGGCAGTGAAAAGTTAGATCGGATCGGTACACAAGCATGTGCATGAATCTAAGTTATCCTGTGTTTGTTGAACTTGAATTATTTTTGCAGGCGTCCCTTTTAACTGTTTGAGCTTCGTATGCGGCTGAGTTGTGTATGCTTGTTTAATGTGTTTCTTTTGAGATGATTTGCTTGTGGGCAAGCAAAGTTTAAGTGTGGGAAGTTTTGTGTTGGGAAATATTCTAAGTAGTTCAAACTGTTAATTAGACTTCTCAGACTGTTAGTAGAATTTCTATGTAAGTACAAAGTTCATGCTGTTAGTTGAAGAAGTTCGAGCTGCTAGTATAAAAGTTCATGCTGCCAGAGTAATTTCACTCAAGCTGCTCTGCTCAAGCTGCTAAGTGATTCAAGCTGCTCAACAGTTTCATAAACAGAAAGTGCTGATATTCAGGAAAAGATATTTACACGAAGATTCTAGCATATCTACTATCAGAGAAGTCAGAGTCCTTCAAGGAAACAAATCAGAAAGCATTATAAATACATAGAATAGGTTTTTCTATTGTATCAAGTTTTCTGCACATTTAAGTTTGTAATTGCTTTTTGTTTAAAGTTTTCATAAGCCTCTAAGGTTATAAAACCCTAAGAACAATTTGTGTTCTTCGTCTAATCAAACAGATTAGAGGTGATTGTAATCATTCAGTTCAGCAATACAAGTAGTTTTTGTTTATTCCTTATGTTTATCTGTTATGGATTCTGAAAGCTTTTATCAAAATAATTAAGTGTTATTCCGCAAACTTCTTAATTAGACTTTGATTTAATATAAGATTATTGGTTTACACTCTGATCAATTCAAATCAGTTAATCTTAGGTAGTTAAGTTTAGATCCTGACAAGTGGTATCAGAGCCACAGGTCGTTCTTTGTTTTTCAAAGTCGAAAGCTTTCTTTTAATCTTTTGCAATGGAATTTGATAATAGTAGTAGTGGATCTGGGCAAGGACTCAAAGTGCCTATGCTCAAGCCCACTGAGTTTGAGATGTGGAAACTCAGGATTCAACAGCATATTCAATTCATTGATTATGCCATATGGGAAGCTGTTGAATTTCCTCCTGTAGTTGATCCTGAACTTGATGATGAGGGCAAACCTGTCAAAACTCCTCCAAAAACTGAACTTGAAAGAAAGGCTAGAATGAATGAAGTAAAAGCTCTTACACTTCTACAAATAGCCATTCCTAATGCTTATCAACATCAGTTCAAAAAGTTTTATACTGCTCATTCTCTTTGGATTGCTTTAGACAAAAGATTTGCTGGTAATGCCAGTACCAAGAGAAATCAAAAGGATCTTTTGAAACAGCAGTATGAGAACTTTTCAGGTGGCAAGAATGAAAACCTTACTCAAATCTTTGACAGGCTCAACAAACTGATAAGTGAATTGGAAAGTGCAAAAGTCAGCCTGGATCAATATGAGGTCAACAGAAAGTTTCTTAGATCTCTTGGAGAAGAATGGACAGTTTATGCTGCTCAATGGAGAACAAAAGACACTCTTGATGAAATAGATCTGGATGATCTGTACAACAGTCTGAGAGTGTTTGAGACTGAGATTGACACTAAAAAGAAATCTCTTTCTTATAACCACAATACTGCTCTTCTGTCATCTGAAAAATCTAATTGCAGTGATTCCTTTTCAGGTGGTGATGGTAACTCTACTGAAGCTCACTATGAGGCTTTTGTTGCTAATGATGGACTATTTGCTCTAAATGCTGAAGATCTAGAACAGATTCATCCAGATGATCTAGAAGAGATGGATCTGAAATGGCAACATGCAATGCTGACCATGAGAGCCAAAAGGTTTCTGAAAAGAACTGGCAGAACCACCTTTCCAGCCAGAGCAGAAGCCAAACCAGCTTTTGATAAGTCAAAAGTTGAGTGTTTTAAATGTCACAAACTTGGTTACTTTGCTAGAGAATGCAGATCTCAAGGTCAACAGTCATCAAGGCCTCAGCAGACTAATCAGGCTTCATTATCACAAGCACTTGTCTCTCAAGAAGACAATGTGTTTGACTGGAGTGATCAGACAGAGGAAGAATTTCAAAATCAAGCTCTAATGGCAGAAACATCAAATGTCTCCTCCACTGAATTACCATCTGAGGTAAATTCTAAACTTTGCTTTCAAACATGCAAAAATATGGTTAAAAAGTACAGAGATCATATTGAGAGCATGTGTAAAACTCTTGCTAAGATGGAAGAAAGGAGATATGAATACATGCAGGCCATAGAAGAACTTGAAAAACAGATCAATGACTATAAGGATAATGAGATTCAAATGGGACATGATAGAACATATCATGAGTGGGAGAAAAAGGAGCTAAATAAGAAAATTGAATCCCTAAATAAAAAAGTAGAAGAGACTGAACAAAAGGTGTTAGAGGCTAATAAGAAACTAGAATCTGTCAATATAGATCTAGGTAACTTCAAATTGGCAAATCAAAAGCTGGAACACCTAATGGAAGTCCAATTTAAAGACATGGTAAAATCTCAGCTTAATCCCAAAGAAGGTATAGGCTACAGAGCTACTCCACCCCCATACAACAACAAATACATTCATCCAATGAGTGAGGTTGCTGATAGGCTTGTTAATGAACCATTAGATGAGTGTATGACCACTATAGATCCTATCCTTGATAACAGTCCTGAATCTAAAGAAGATCAGATTCAAAATAGAAACTGTGAGTGCACAGCAGTTGAGAACTTTTCAGGTGGCAAGATTGAAAACCTTACTCAAATCTTTGACAGGCTCAACAAACTGATAAGTGAATTGGAAAGTGCAAAAGTCAGCCTGGATCAATATGAGGTCAACAGAAAGTTTCTTAGATCTCTTGGAGAAGAATGGACAGTTTATGCTGCTCAATGGAGAACAAAAGACACTCTTGATGAAATAGATCTGGATGATCTGTACAACAGTCTGAGAGTGTTTGAGACTGAGATTGACACTAAAAAGAAATCTCTTTCTTATAACCACAATACTGCTCTTCTGTCATCTGAAAAATCTAATTGCAGTGATTCCTTTTCAGGTGGTGATGGTAACTCTACTGAAGCTCACTATGAGGCTTTTGTTGCTAATGATGGACTATTTGCTCTAAATGCTGAAGATCTAGAACAGATTCATCCAGATGATCTAGAAGAGATGGATCTGAAATGGCAACATGCAATGCTGACCATGAGAGCCAAAAGGTTTCTGAAAAGAACTGGCAGAACCACCTTTCCAGCCAGAGCAGAAGGCAAACCAGCTTTTGATAAGTCAAAAGTTGAGTGTTTTAAATGTCCCAAACTTGGTTACTTTGCTAGAGAATGCAGATCTCAAGGTCAACAGTCATCAAGGCCTCAGCAGACTAATCAGGCTTCATTATCACAAGCACTTGTCTCTCAAGAAGACAATGTGTTTGACTGGAGTGATCAGACAGAGGAAGAGTTTCAAAATCAAGCTCTAATGGCAGAAACATCAAATGTCTCCTCCACTGAATTACCATCTGAGGTAAATTCTAAACTTTGCTTTCAAACATGCAAAAATATGGTTAAAAAGTACAGAGATCATAATGAGAGCATGTGTAAAACTCTTGCTAAGATGGAAGAAATGAGATATGAATACATGCAGGCCATAGAAGAACTTGAAAAACAGATCAATGACTATAAGGATAATGAGATTCAAATGGAACATGATAGAACATATCATGAGTGGGAGAAAAAGGAGCTAAATAAGAAAATTGAATCCCTAAATAAAAAAGTAGAAGAGACTGAACAAAAGGTGTTAGAGGCTAATAAGAAACTAGAATCTGTCAATATAGATCTAGGTAACTTCAAATTGGCAAATCAAAAGCTGGAACACCTAATGGAAGTCCAATTTAAAGACAGGGTAAAATCTCAGCTTAATCCCAAAGAAGGTATAGGCTACAGAGCTACTCCACCCCCATAAAACAACAAATACATTCATCCAATGAGTGAGGTTGCTGATAGGCTTGTTAATGAACCATTAGATGAGTGTATGACCACTATAGATCCTATCCTTGATAACAGTCCTGAATCTAAAGAAGATCAGATTCAAAATAGAAACTGTGAGTGCACAGCAGTTGAGAAAGAACACAAAACAATGAGTGCACCTATAGAAATCCAAGTCCCCAATAAGAAAGGAAAGGAGAAGATGAGTGTATGCAATGCTGCTCCACAGGGTTCTGTACCTTCTAACTGTAACACTGCATCTTCTTCAAAGAATAATAAAAAGGGTAAAAATGTTCTAGTCTGCACATGCCAAAAGCATGGTGTCCAAAAGTTTCCCAAACAACAGCAGGTAAGGGGAAATCAGAGGAACAAGAACCAGGAATTGTCCAACAAAACTGGTTCTCCAATTCAAACAGTCAAAAAATGCTTTCATTGTGGCAGAAAGAATCACTTGGCCAGAGATTGTTTTTATAAACCATCTGTTGCAAAACAGACTGTGATTCATCAAAAGACAAACTCTCAAAATTCAAAAAATTCAAAGGCCAAATCTCCTATTGCATCAGTTCCAAAGAAAACAATTGATCACATGTTCTCAAAAGTTAATAAGAAACAGTCCACACACCAAAAACAAGTTTTAGCTAAACCAAAATTAAATTTTAAACAAATATGGTGTGTTAAAGGTAAAAACTCAGGTGAACCTGTTGATACAAATGTTGAAACTGCCAAGTATAAAGTTGAGACTGCTAGTGCAAATTCTCAAGCTGTTAGCTCTACAGACTCAATTCAGACTGGTAGGCTCAAAGTTGGGACTGATAATGGATCATCTGAGACTGTTATTAAAAAGGACGGACAAAATACCTGGATACCTCATGTGATAACTAAGTACTCTCCACAAAATCCATCAGTGGATCTTACTAAGTATAAGAAATCAAAGACAGTATTTAGTTATGTTAATGCACAAGGACAACCCAAAACCAACTTGGTTTGGGTTTACTCCACTACTAACTAAGCTTTTATTTGTGCAGGGCAACCACAGGTCACCTCATAAAACAAGATGGCATTTGGACAGTGGATGCTCAAGGCACATGACAGGCAATTCTGAGTGCTTGTCAAATTTCAAAGGCTTTGAAGGAGGATTTGTTGCATTTGGAGGCAACTCCAAAGGAGGTAAGGTTACAGGTAAAGGTACTGTTAATGCAGGCAACATGACTTTCAATGATGTTTTGTATGTTGAACAGCTTAAGTATAATTTATTGAGTATGTCTCAAATCTGTGACAAACAAAATATTGTTTTGTTTACAGATTCTGAGTGCATTATCCTTTCAAAAGATTTTAAAATTCCTGAAAATCTTGTTTTACTAAGAACACCAAGAAAGGACAATGTATATTGTTTGGACACAGAACTTTTATCCAAATCAAGTACTTTAAGCTGTTTGATATCCAAAGCATCATCCAATGAGTCTGCTCTTTGGCACAGAAGGATGTGTCACATGAACTTCAAATCCATAAATGTTTTAGTCAAAAAGAACCTGGTAAGAGGTTTACCACAAAAGGAGTTCATATGTGATGATCATTGTGTAGCATGTCTTAAAGGTAAGCAACATAAAACTTCTCATAAGGCCAAAGAAGTAAATTCAATCTCATATGCTCTTCATCTTATTCATATGGATCTATTTGGTCCAACATCTGTTTTGAGTTTGAATAAAAGGGCTTACTGTTTAGTCATTGTTGATGATTTCACTAGATTCACTTGGGTTTACTTTCTTAGGTCTAAAGATGAAACTGTTGAGCTAGTTAAGTCATTTATTCTTAAGATAGAAAACCAATCCAACTCAAAAGTCAAGGTGATAAGATCAGACAATGGAACTGAGTTTAAAAATCATATTCTAAACAGTTTTTGTGAGTCCAAAGGTATTGCTAGGCAATATAGTGCACCAAGAACACCACAGCAAAATGGTGTAGCTGAAAGAAAGAACAGATTATTAATTGAGGCTGCTAGAACCATGCTAGCTAATTCAAAACTGCCAATGACCTTTTGGGCAGAAGCAGTCAACACAGCCTGTTATGTTCTAAATAAGGTTCAGATTGTTCAATCACAAGGAAAAACTCCTTATGAGTTATTCCATAATAGAATACCCTTAATAGCCTTTTTCAAGTCTTTTGGCTGTCCATGTACCATTCTTCACACTAAGACTCACTTAGGGAAGTTTGAAAGTAAGGCTGAAGAAGGTTTCTTGTAGGATACTCAAATCAAAGCAAAGCCTATAGAGTATATAACAGTGCGTCTAGAACCATTGAAGAAACTGCCAATGTTGAATTTAATGAAAATACTGCAAATGTCAAAGGCACTGGTCCCGATTGGTTGTTTGATTTAGATTCACTAACAAATTCTCTGAGCTTTGTTGAAGTTGATGCACACAGGATTGAAGCTGTCAATGCAAATTCTCATGCTGGTAGCACAAATGATCAAGCTGTTGGCACAAAGTTTCAAACTGCTGCAGATTCAACTAATTGGGATGAGTATACAATTATACCACTTTTGTCTTGTGACCCTCCAGGGGTTCTGAATGCTCAACATGATTCAAATTCAAACACTGAAGTGCAACTCCCAAGTCCTGAGAGAACAACTCCAACACAAAGGGAAACAATCCCAGACTCAAGTCAAGCTGTTCCAGAAGTTGAACCATCAACTGGTCCTGATGGAGATGATACAAATCTTGGATCCTCTTTTCAGACAGATAGAGAGCCTACACTCAGGGTTCACAATTATCATCCTCTCAATCAAATAATGGGTGATCCACGTACACCTGTGCAAACAAGGACAATGGTTCAAAATGAGACTGCTGCTGCTGAACCAGCAGTTCCTGAATTTAGTCTAGCTGCATTTGAACATGCATGTTTCATGTCTCAGCTAGAACCTAAAAAGGCATCAGAAGCTTTGAAAGATTCATCCTGGATTGAGGCAATGCAGGAAGAGCTTCTACAATTCAAGATTCAGAATGTATGGACACTTGTTGATCTCCCTAAAGGAAAGAGAGCCATTGGTACAAGATGGGTGTTCAGAAACAATAAAGATGAGAGAGAGATAGTCATCAAGAACAAAGCAAGACTAGTAGCACAAGGGAACACTCAAGAGGAAGGCATAGATTATGATGATGTATTTGCTCCAGTGGCAAGAATTGAAGCCATCAGACTGTTTTTAGCTTATGCAAGCTTCAAAGGTTTTAAAGTGTATCAAATGGATGTGAAGTCTGCTTTTCTATATGGCACAATTGAAGAGGAGGTCTATGTGTGTCAGCCTCCTGGCTTTGAGGACTACAAGTATCCAGACAGAGTCTACAAGCTAGACAAGGCTCTCTATAGACTCCATCAAGCTCCTAGAGCATGGTATGACACTCTGTCATCATACCTTCTACAGAATGGGTTCAAGAGAGGCACTCTGGACAAAACCCTATTCACAAAGTCCATCAAATCTAAGATTCTGCTTGTACAAATATATGTTGATGATATCATTTTTGGATCAACCAATGACAATCTGTGCAAAGAGTTTGAGGTTTTAATGCACAAAAAGTTTCAAATGAGTTCAATGGGAGAACTCACCTTCTTTCTAGGATTGCAGGTCAAGCAGAAGCCCACAGGTCTCTTCATAAGTCAATCAAAGTATGTTAAAGACATACTGGAAAAGTTTGGGTATCAAGATACCAAAGTTGCAAGTACTCCTATGGATCCTCACAAGCAGCTCCATACAGACAAAGATGGAATAGATGTGGACATTCATCTATACAGATCTCTTATAGGATCTCTTATGTATCTAACATCTTCTAGACCTGATATTATGTTTGCTGTTTATGTGTGTGCTAGGTTTCAATGCTCTCCAAAGGACTCTCATTTGGTTGCTGTAAGAGAATCTTTAGATATCTCAAAGGCCAACCACATTTAGGCCTCTGGTATCCTAAAGACTCTCCTCTTGAATTAACAGCCTATTCAGACAGTGATTATGGAGGATTCAACATTGACAGAAAATCCACAACTGGTGGATGTCAATACTTGGGAACAAGATTGGTCTCTTGGCAATGCAAAAAGCAAACAACTGTCTCCACTTCATCTACTGAAGCAGAATATGTAGCAGCTGCAAGTTGCTGCTCCCAAGTGATGTGGATTCAAAATCAACTGAGAGACTATGGTATGAATTTCCTATCCACTCCCATTTATATCGACAATTCAAGTGCAATTAGCATTGTACAAAATCCAGTGAAATTTCCCAAAACCAAGCATATAGAAATTAGATTTCATTTTATAAGGGACTGCAATGAGAAGAAATTAATCCAAGTTACCAAAATTCATACTGATGATCAGTTAGCTGATCTATTTACAAAACCATTTGATGTAGGAAGATTCACCTTCCTAGTATCAAATATTGGTATGGTTAATATGGATTAATTTGTTTTTCTTTCTACATATGCTTAATTAAGGGGGAGTCACTGTTTCATTAGCAGTCGCCTAATTTTCAACGAACAGCTTGAGTATTTTCTCAAGCTGCTAGTTCATTTTCTCGGACTGTTAGTTGTTTCACTTGATCTGTCAAAGTGTGCAGGGTAATATGGTCATTTCCATAAGTGTGTGCGCGGGTTAAGATATTTTTTCGAAACCTTTAAAGCTTTCAGTTTCGTTCAATTGTAACTAACAGTTTCAAAATATCTTCCACAACCCTTTTTCGATTCTCTGAACAATTCCCACGCACATCACTGAAACCCTAAATTCTTCGTTCATCAATGGAGTTCGTTAAAGAACACAACTGTTTACCCTACTCTCTCAAACACGCTGATCTTGAACCATTCCATGACATGATGGACTTCCTTCGAAGTTCCCATATCCATCATGCCCTTACTATCAATCCCACTATCTACATATCTCATATAGAACAGTTCTGGAAATACGCCTCAGTCAAAACTGTTAATGGAGTCACATCTTTGACATCCAAAATTGATGGCCACACTGTTTCTATCTCTGAGGAGATCATACGCCAACATCTGCATCTTCAAGATGCCTCAGGTATATCAGACCTCTCTCTGACTGCTTTACATAATGGTCTTCATGCTATTGGATATAGGGGCCCCTACTGATTCTTATACTTTCTTTAAAACAAATTTTGCCCCTAAATGGAAGTACCTTGTACATATCATTCAGCAATGCATAAGTCCAAAAAGAACCGGTTGGTCAGAATTTTCATCAAACATAGCCACTGCCTTAGTGTGTTTATCAACTGGCCAACAGTTCAATTTTTCAAGTATGATTTTTCAGGGTATGCTAAGGCATCATGCCCTAAATCATGGGAAATTTTTTATGTATCCTAGATTTTTGGCTGAAATTATTGCAAGAACTTGCAGTAATTTCAATGTACATAAAAGGATTCATGTTTCCCATAGGCACTCTTTACCTTCAATAAAACGTCTTCTAAAACAAAGTGCCAATGTTTTGACTGTTGATGTCCCATTGCCTTCTGCAATGTTGGACATCATTCCAAGAAACAGAGGAGAGGTTCCTGAGCAGGCTTAGCCAAACATTACTGCTTCACCCCCCAGGACCCCAACCCACTCCTCATGATACTCAAATGCCTTCTGTTCCTATTGTTAAGCCCACATCCACAATCATTCTATACAAAAGGAAAAGAGGTCCAGGAGCTCCTTCCTCCTCAGCCCTCATACAAAAGCCAAATAACCCTGTGCAGGAGGACACTTCTGCACAGAATATCCAAAGGGCACCCATTAAGGACACTCCCAACCTTAATCAGGAGGTGGACATCTCAACAGAGATTGTCCATATGGGTTCTGTGGCTGACACTACTGTTGCTTCTGCACAAGAGGCACAGGACAGTGCCAACATCGATAAGACCACACCCATGGCAACAGAAGGTGTGCAAGCACCATCTGGAAGTCCCCAGTACCAAGAACAGATGGGCCCAGAGGTTTCTACTTCCGGTATTCATGCCAGTGATAGATCACAAGCACCACATTCGTTTGCTGATCTTGAGGCTAGTCTGCAACTCATGTTATTGACGGATTCTAAGCTGCAACCTGTTGTGGCAATGTTGGAATACCATCAGTCTGTCATTGCTGCACAGGGGGCACAAATAATTGCACTCAGACAAGCAGAAGCAGCTCAAAACCAAAGAATGGATTATCTCCATAAACGGTTTACCCTCTGTGGGAATAAGATCATTAAATTAGAGCAGATGATTCGAACCCAATTGGCAAAGGTTGTAGGTCCTCTTGACCAAACCAATGCTTCCAAAAGGGGGAGAATCAGGAGATCCCTCAATCAGTCCAAGCAGCTCCAACAGTCCAAGACTCTAGGCTAGCAGTCCCAACAGCTTCTCAAGCTGTTAGCCTAGAAACTCAAGCTGCTTCTACAAGAGCAACTGGAGTTGTTATAAGAGAATGAATTCAGGCTCCCATCAGTTCAGTCCAAGCTACATCTTCTGCTACAAAAGATAAGGGCAAGGGTATTCTCATTGAGTCTCCAAAGCACAAATTTTCTACTAGAGAAGCCCAGATTGCATTTGATGCTGAGATTGCCAGAAAGATAGCAGAAGAACAAGATCAGGCTTTAGACCAGCAAACCCATGCCCCAATGCAAGATGATGAAACCTTAGGTGATTACCTAAGAGGGTTTGTGGTCAAGCAAGGTGAAAGGAAGAGGAAAATGCCAACAGGGCATTCAAAGGCTGAGCATAGAAGATTTTTGATTAATTTTGCCTTTCCAGCTGGCATCCCAAAGAAGATGGCTCAGTCCATGAGCACAGAAAGGCTGCAAGACATCCATGACAAGGAAATGGAAAAACGTAAGGTAGCCAAAGTCTCCCAAGAAGTCCAAATATCACAAGATTCAGCCCAAGCTGGTATAAGTAATGTTCAAGCTGCTGCCAGTGATCCTGCTCCTTCTATTCAAGCTGCTGCTCCTATTCGTCAATCAGATACAATTTCACAAGCAAAGCTTGATCAGGTTAAAAGGGTGCTGTTTGAGCATCAGCTGCAAAAAGTAATGGAGATTGAAAAGTCCCTTGACCAGCATAATTTCTCAAAACCTCTTATTACTTACTGGTATGCTAAGTCAATGGACAACATTGACTTAAGATATCATTTTGTAGTAAGAAGAGAAACTGGTGCTAAGGAAGAATATAAAAGTATGATGCATATGATCCAAGGGATGACCAGAGATGAGCTCACAAGAATGTATCATGTTGGGACTGCAACTCAAGTTAGATCTTCCCTCCCATAAGTAAAGCAAGCGATTAAAGATCTGCAGAGCATTTTTGATCCTGAGTCAATAAGGAAGGATATAGAAGATGTCAAGGAGATGAAGATTGCACAAGTTGATCTGTTTGTCAAATCAAAGACTTACAGAATCAGGTTTGCAAATGGATCCGGTATGTTCTTCAATTTTGAATTTTATGATCTTCCAAAGGCTATGCTACTTCAGATGAGATCAGTGAGAATATATTGTGATAGAGAAGATCTGAAGAAAGAATTTTTGAAGGCAGTCAATCAGAAACTTGCGCAGTTGTAAGTTTTTGAAAGCCTTGGTTTGTAAATAACAGTTTACTTATTTTATTTCCTTATTTGTATAGAACTTAAAGTCTTTTGTAAAGAATTTAAGTTAGGGGGAGATTGTTGGGAAATATTCTAAGTAGTTCAAACTGTTAGTTAGACTTCTCAGACTGTTAGTAGAATTTCTATGTAAGTACAAAGTTCATGCTGTTAGTTGAAGAAGTTCGAGCTGCTAGTATAAAAGTTCATGCTGCCAGAGTAATTTCACTCAAGCTGCTCTGCTCAAGCTGCTAAGTGATTCAAGCTGCTCAACAGTTTCATAAACAGAAAGTGCTGATATTCAGGAAAAGATATTTACACGAAGATTCTAGCATATCTACTATCAGAGAAGTCAGAGTCCTTCAAGGAAACAAATCAGAAAGCATTATAAATACATAGAATAGGTTTTTCTATTGTATCAAGTTTTCTGCACATTTAAGTTTGTAATTGCTTTTTGTTTAAAGTTTTCATAAGCGTCTAAGGTTGTAAAACCCTAAGAACAATTTGTGTTCTTCGTCTAATCAAACAGATTAGAGGTGATTGTAATCAATCAGTTCAGCAATACAAGCAGTTTTTGTTTATTCCTTGTGTTTATCTGTTATGGATTCTGAAAGCTTTTATCAAAATAATTAAGTGTTATTCCGCAAACTTCTTAATTAGACTTTGATTTAATATAAGATTATTGGTTTACACTCTGATCAATTCAAATCAGTTAATCTTAGGTAGTTAAGTTTAGATCCTGACATTTTGATATTGTCTTATTTATTCATATAATTATTCAACATTATCATTCCTTTATGCGCTTAAACATATAAGTTTTGGTACTAAAAGTTCATTTACTTGTCATTTTTATTTGCAGGTTTAATTTGGTACAATACAAGAAAATGAGATGATTATTTGGGCTTAAAGTTAAAAATGAGAGCATGCAAGCAGGTCCAAAGAAAGTTCAAGATTTGATCTTCTCCAAGTCCAACACCCAACGGGCCAAAGTCCATATTTTATTGTGTTAGTCCATTAGGGTTTTGTGGAGTTTTCTTTAGTTTATTAAGAGAGATTGGAATATTGAAAAAATTGATATATTTTCTTTTGGTGGTGGTTGGCGGCGTAGAAAGAAAAGCGAAAAACAAGATTCAAGATTTATTTTTTTTTCTTGTCTTTAGCTTGGGGGCGACGCAAAACAAATAGAGACAACATTGATGTTTTCATTTTTTTTCATTCTTTTTGGGAGGTGATGCGCAAGAGTGAAGAACAACAGTATTGATATTAATTTTGTATGTTTTCTTTTCTTTGTGGTTGGTGCTCAATAGATAACAACATCAACATTAAGTTATTTTATTTATTTATTATTTTTTTTCCTTTTTCTTGTGATTCATGCGCAGCAACAAAAACCAAACAACATTGCTTTTGGTTTTGTTTCTAATTTTTTTAAAGTAATTATGTTTAGTTTTATTTGTTATTTATTATTGTTAGTTATTAATTTAATTATGAGCTAAGTTTTTTGTATTTGTCATTGATGAACGAATCCTAGATTTAGGTTTAGTTTTTATTATTGATTGAGTTTTGTTTATGCCTAGTCGTGAACCTTGAATTATTTATCTTAATAGTTATAGTAGTTTACTATTACATTGTGACATATTCTGAAATTATGACTTGCACGTTTATTAGTTTTATCTGACTGTTTTCTTGTTTTGAAATTATGACGGTTGCATGCAATTAGGGAAAACAATCATTCTGAAATTATGATAGTTGAAACTGCTTCTCTAAATAATCCAGATAAAAGTTTGAGTTCAATTCACTAATACGAGAGTTGGCGTGTTTTGAATAGATTAGGTCATAATCGGATTAATAGGATTGATGGTCTATGTTAGCTCGAAATTTCTTAGAAACTCTATCAATTAATTGCACTTTTAGAACAAACCAAATCTAGGGGGGTTGATTCAATGATGAATACCTTTTAGTTATTCGATTTTAATATCGTAGTTAGTTATTTCATAGTCGTTTTATGTAAGGTCTACGACTGCAAGATCTATCTAGACGCGGATCCGTGAACGAGTGCGGAATCCTCGTTGACGGTTAGACGGACAACTCTCAACCAACGGAACACGGAGACTATTAGACGCTGAACGAACGACACACGAACGATCCTACGTACTAATTCTCTCCGAAACGGCACTCACCTAGCTGATAAACTCGAGATCGCCTCTTGCTTAATTCCTCACGAATTCTGCAAAAAGTCTGATAATATTTTGAGTCTATCCCTAATTATAGACCCAGATTCGAGTCTGATGTGGGCCAAACTCGAATCTGGCCCAAAGCCCATTCGAGTCTGTCCATATTGACAGTCTCGAATCTAGCCCATTCGAATCTAAGGCTAGACTCGAATCTATCACAGATTCGAATCCCAAGCCTTAAACAATTCGAATCTATGGCTACATTCGAATCTATCACAGATTCGAATGCCAAGCCTTGTATTCTAAAATCACCTAAGAACTTGTCTTATCAATAACAAAACTAGACTGCTGTCGTCACACTGAATGTACCAACAGACTCCCCCTTGACGATAACTTCTAGTTTTTGTTCATTGATCTTGATAGACTATTTTCTTTAATGACAATGAGTGTCGAGATCACCCTTTCTCCTCGTTATCCATGACTGATGATTCTGAATCGCTTCTCTAACTTAGTCCACGTTCCTTTGAACCACAGCGCTTCTAATACCTCTTAGACTAACCTCTCAAATCTGCAGTACGACCCTTTCTTCTGACAGTTTTTGCAAACACCTCAGCCCAGAATTGTCTTCCTAGATTATACGGTCCTTCTAAGCTAAATCAGTCACTTCTAACTTCAGAATCTGATTCATCATGTAGAGCAGTCTTCTGCATCTCTAGATCTATCCCATTCTGATCATCATTCATAACACCTTCATCGAGTGATGCATTCATAACACTTCGGAAAAAGTTCTAAGTCATCTTCAATTACTCTGACAATGCTCCGGTCAGACCATGTCTTCAGTTACTTCAGTTGTCTCTGAATCCTTGTCTTTCCTATTGTCAGTAGCTTTGGACACTGACTCCCCCTGAGGATCAGCAGTGAGAGCCAATATTTGAAAGATCTACCAGCTCACTACTGTCTTGAAAGATCTGCCCGCTCACTATTCGAGCTATCTTCTTTGACTTATCTTTTTCGAAGGACAGCTTCTCTACGATTTCTCCACTCTCTACTATTTCTCCCCCTGAGATGGATGATTTTTCAACCAGATGCCAATATAGCCTCCAGATTTGCAATCTGCTGCTACTGATCAGTCTTTGTCTGATCCAACTTGGCATGAAGTTCACAAATCGCCTTTGTCAGTTGAAGAATCTGAAATTCTGTGAATAATTCAAGGCTAACACTGTATAGACTTAATCAACACATGAAACAAGTCATTAGATGTTAGTAGGACATTAAAATCATTATTCAACTATAAAGATAAAATGAAACTCTCCTACTTAAAGTTTTTGAAGGTTTATAGCGTAAACCAAACACGAGAACTAAGTTCGAGAGAAACTATCATTACCTTTGTTTAAATAGTCCCAACCTCGTAAGTTTTGAAAAACTTTGAACAATTTTCAACTTTTTCAACACTTAAATGAAAATTTTGAAAATCTTTGAATAAAATTCAACTTTTTCAACTTTTTCATGTAATGGAGGTTTACAACCTTTGCAGAACCAATCACACTAAGCAACAGATTTTCACGCAATATTTGTTTATTCAACCAATCATGCATCCTTAGAAACTTTGACCTTTATCCTACTGAAGATAAAAATAAAATAAAATAAAATTAATTTTAAACTTAAGCTACTCTAACCTACACTAAATAGTATATTTTTGGCGAGAATAGTCAAAGAAAGATTCAATCAGATAGCGATGTCTGATACTAACATTCAGTACTTAAACTTTCACACTTAGGAATTTTTGATTCCTTTGATTGTTTGTTGTGACATACCTATTTAGCCGATTGTTGGTATTTTACCCCGTTAAACATTCTACATTTCGGAATATCCCTTGGCCTTTTTATTTATCAGGAAATTATCTTACGTGACTCAGACATAGACATACTTTTATGATCAAGGCACACAGACAAAGATTCTAACTTGTTGGTATTTGCAAACTTTCTTTAAAAGACAAACATCGGACACAGGTCTGTATTTTCATACAACAAAGTGTCTTAGTTTGACTTAAGGTTTATTTTTAAAGTTAGCAAGACAGCGGTGACAGGTCTGTACTGACGTACAACAGAGCGACATATCTGCTAACCCGAATCTAAACAGAGACAACAGGTCTGTACTTACGTACAACAGAGTTGCATGTTTTCGACTCTCAGTTTTATATGATTTTTCTATTCATTCCATTTTAAGATGTATTTGATGTTTCCATACATCCCCAGAAAGTTTGCATACCTCATTTAGACTCAAAGTTTGTATGTCTTGTACATAAAAATTAAGACCGATTGGTCGTACATCTAAGTTAGTGACACGCTTGACTTTTTCTAGAATATTTTATTAGCCTTGAGATTCCCTATATGTATTATGCCTACCAACACATCAAAAAATAAAGTATAACACTTAGAGTTTAGTTGCATTATGTGTGAAAGCCTAAACACTTAGAGTTTGTAACGACTGTGCTAATTTTCGTCACTTTGAACCTATGCATCTAAGACTTAACTCAATTTTCTGATATTCTCCTTTTTTGATTTTTTTTTTATGGTTTTCTCTCTTTTTTTTTATTTTGATTTTCATAAATAATAATAAGCTAATAAAGTAACTTACTAATTTACTATAAAAAAAATAGCCTAAGGTCAAATTACTTTGGATTACACATGCCATTCAGTTGAACTAACAACCCAAAGCATGAACTAACAAATGCTTTTGTGACTAGATTCGCATTGTTTATACAGACTGACACAACTGACACACCTTACCTGTTTCCCTTATAACTTCTCACTTTGGTCTAAGGACCCAGAAAGCATACCTGCTGTTTCGTCCTTTGTACCCCTGTCCTGTATAAAGTGAAACCACTATCCATAACCATTTGTCATTAGGATCTGTAGCTAACTCCAGCACACTAAACAAGAAAATTAGTTATCACGGGGGACCCAAGCCATGACTGACTTAGTAATACCATCCTCATCCACAAACTTGAATTCTTTCAAATACCCATCTCTCCTTTCAGGTGACTTGGATTTTTGATTGAGAATCTGTTGTGAAGCCGAATGATTAACATCCATTCTCGACCTTTGTATTGGTCTTTTCGTTTCAGCCCTTGAATAATTTTTGTTATGGTACATTTCAGTCTCATAATTCCGGGCTGTACCTGGTGTCGTATGCTTATTAGGAGAATTAGACCTAACTAGAGTGTGACTCCTCTTAGGTGAATTTTTCCTAATAATGGTATGGGGGCCAGACATTGATTGACTAGGAGATCTATTCGGGGAATTAGTCCTAAGTCCGTCATTTTGTCTAAAAAACACCGATGATTGACAACTACCTATACGTGACACCTCAACGGAGTTCTTCTCAGAAACTCGAGAACTACTCCCGCTCGCATCACTAGGCATTGTTTTTAGGATTTGCTGCTCTTGTTTCCCTATGTTTAATGAAGACTCTGACTTTTTGTAGGGACAACCTGAAACAACATGTCCTTTCTCATGACACTTAAAGCAAGACATCTTGTCAATAGATTTCTTATTGGCACTCTTTGACCTAGGTGTCTTACTAATGCCCTGATTGTCTGTATCAACAGCTTGTTTTAACTTCCCTTTGTTAACATTGCTTACAGTATTTTCCTCTTCTAGTTTTGAATTACAACTAGACTGAACACACTGTACTGTTTGTCTAACCTGAGAAGTAATTGAAGATACTTCATAGGACTCAGTTACCTTGACTACCTCTGAGTTAACCATATCGTTGGTCGCATCCTGAGCAGTAGGTACACGATTACTATTTGCCTCAGCAACCTTAGTTCTAGACTCAGCTAATTCCTTATCTCTAAGAGAGATCTCTTTGGTCAGTGACTCTACATGCTCATAAAGTAGTTCATTCCTGACACTTTGTTCAATCAATTTGTCATTCAGAACTAGTAAATCTTGAGCATCATTTCTCAGTTTGGCCTGAAGATCTTCCTTAATGTCTAATAAATTAGCATTATCTGATTTTAAGGATTGAATTTGAGCAGTCATAGATGAATATGTTTCTAGTACTAAATTCAATTTATCATTCAAAGTAGTAAATAAAGCACATAAATCATGAAAAGTAGAAGAGTTTAGAATTACCTGTTTCCGATCAGATTTGATATTGGCCATCTGAGCTGCAAACTCCAGCGTAGTTAGCTCCTCAGCAATTTCCAGCACCAAAGGTTCTGAATCAGAAAATTGTGTATCCTCTTTCTCTTCCTCTTCTGCTCCCGTACTTCGAGTCTCTGTGACTTCAGCCATGAAGGCTCTAGCATTAGTCTCTGGATGTGTACTCCAATCATATGTGCCATGTAACTGTCTGTTAGACCCCACATTAGCAAGTAAACCAGCCACTGAACCCTGATTCCCTGATCTTTGATTCCCTGAACTGGCTAAATGTTGACGTCCTAAGTTCTGATGATTATCAATCTTAGGTCTTTGACACTCTCTCGCAAAGTGTCCCAACCCCTGACAGTTATAACATCTAACTTTTGACTTATCGAGTCCTACATTGTTCACACGCATACTTCTTCCTGTTCTTTTCATGAACCTTTTCAATCTCTGTGTGACCATAGCCAATTGCCATTGTAGCTCCATTTGTTCCAAGTCATCCGGATCCACCTGATCATAATCTTCTTCCCATAAAGCTGGATCAATTATTTTCCCTTGAATACAATTCCCGTAAGCCGCTACAAACGATGCTAGAAGCTTCAGTTGCTCCTCTGCAGTTTTAGCACTCATTGGCATTTTTGTGTATCCCTGAGACGATGATCCTGAAGTAGATGCTTGTGGCTACTCATCCGGTCCACTAAACCCTATGAAAGCTATACATTGTGCTTCCTCTGGCTCAGCTGGTGACGCAGTTTCTCCTGTGAAAAACGCTGTAGCTGTCTTCATATCAGCTGTCACTGAAGGTGTTGATTTTCCGAAATACATTGCCGGATTTTGGACTTGTTCATAATCTGTTTCAGCCTTCAATAACTCGAAATGATACGCCCTCAGCGTTCCCACTACATCCTCCAACGATTGAGTATAGTACTTATCCTCATCAAGCTTAATCATAGCCACATACATCGCCCATTTGGCGGGTAAGGCATCCAAAAGCTTGTTAGTCTTTTCTGTGTCGCTATACTCAATGTCGTGACTTTCAAGCTCTGTTAATAGATGATAAAACCGAGTGATAGTATCATTCAATTGTTCATCCTTTAACGCCATGAAGATGGCGAATTGTTGTTTTAACAGCTCTGTACGCTTTCTCCTAACCCGAGGATTTCCCTCACACCTTTTCTCAAGCGACTCCCAAAGTTCTTTTGATGTCCTCTGAGTCCGGAATGTGTGTAGAATATCTTGCGGTAACGCCATTCGGATTAAAGAAAAAGCTTTGTTTTCGGCTTCAAATAATTTCTTGTCATCCTCTTTCATCATCTGGTATGACAAGACCTTTTGACGGCCTTCAACTTCAGATACTGGTGGAATGTACCCTTCATCTATGCACACCCACATGCGCATATCATTGAATCGTACAAAATCTGTAAATCGATCCTTCCACCAGTAATAGTCCTCAACTTTCATCAGCTTAGGCGGTGCATTTGCCTTCCCAACTTCGTGGTCCATTTCTAAGAATTTCTGAAGATTAGACATCTTTTCGAAAGAAATTGAATTGACCCTTAATTAATTTAATTCGAAACTAATGTGGATTAACTCTTTCGAATCTAGATAGATTCGAATGTAATTAGATTCCAATTTATTTGGGATTAAATTCGATTAAGTGTTTTAATTCAATTAAACTCGAAATATGTCAGATTCGAGATATCCTTAGATTCGAGGGTCCTTAGATTCGAAGGGGAACAAACTCGAATTTCAGCAGATTCGAAACACAGATTCGAAACACGACTAGACTCGAAATAAACTCGAAACTAATGTAGACTCGAGATCCTATTCGAATGAAGCACTAGATTCGAAACAAGGTAGATTCGAAAATCTCTGAAATTGACTCGAAAGGAGCGTATTTAGGTTAGACTCGAGACTAAAGTGAAACCCTAATTACCCCTATAGATTCGAGCGCCGCAAACTCGAAAAACGGCTAACACTTTGATTTTTTGACGTTTTACAGATTAAATCACTATTTTTCGAACGAAAAATAATGATTTCGATCAAAAACGTGAAAAACCACAAAGTGTTTCCCGAATATGAATTTGCTAAGCTTGAAAACACGTTTTTGAGAGCAAAACCGTCCAACTAGCGTCAAGAAACCTAGAATGTATCTGATGAACACGAAGAACACCAAGAACACTCCGTAGGCTCTGATACCACTTTGTAAGGTCTACGACTGCAAGATCTATCTAGACGCGGATCCGTGAACGAGTGCGGAATCCTCGTTGACGGTTAGACGGACAACTCTCAACCAACGGAACACGGAGACTATTAGACGCTGAACGAACGACACACGAACGATCCTACGTACTAATCCTCTCCGAAACGGCACTCACCTAGCTGATAAACTCGAGATCGCCTCTTGCTTAATTCCTCACGAATTCTGCAAAAAAGTCTGATAATATTTCGAGTCTATCCCTAATTATAGACCCTGATTCGAGTCTGATGTGGGCCAAACTCAAATCTGGCCCAAAGCCCATTCGAGTTTGTCCATATTGACAGTCTCGAATCTAGCGCATTCGAATCTAAGGCTAGACTCGAATCTATCACAGATTCGAATCCCAAGCCTTAAACAATTCGAATCTATGGCTACATTCGAATCTATCACAGATTCGAATGCCAAGCCTTGTATTCTAAAATCACCTAAGAACATGTCTTATCAATAACAAAACTAGACTGCTGTCGTCACACTGAATGTACCAACATTTTAAATTTTCGTTATTTACTATTAATTCTCATTTTAGTTTTAGTAATTTTTGTTTACTTTGCCGTGTCAACGGTATCCAAAAATCTAAAAACAAAACCCTCCCTTTTTACTCATTTGCATTTTGTCCATTTTATTTTTGCTAGATTAATTTTAATTGGTGTAAATTGCATTTTACGTTCCCTGTGGAGACGATCTTGGTCTTACCAGTTCATTGCTATACGATGGGGTACACTTGTCCGAGAGTTTATCGGTCGATTTGGTCAGATTAGAGTTTATAAAATTAAGACAGATATTTTCGTATCAATTGGTTTGGACACAAGAGTATGGTTTGAAGAAGAATGGGAGTCTGAAGAATTGGAATTATGAGTGGGGGTTTCGGAAGCCATTTGTTACCTATAAGAATAACACACATGTTAGATATATTAGATAACTAAACAAACTCCTACAGATAGAGAAATAAAACATTTAACAAGAAATTTGAAAAATATGTGTTACATTGTTTAAAGCATCGGGATTCCAGACAATAATATTAAAATATTATTGTTAGGACTCCAAAGTCAATCGTTAAGAGACCAATGATTATAAAAATTTTCTCTAAAAATGTGAAATTTTCTGAAAAATTAAAATTCCCACACCTAGAAAATTTTTTGAAAATTTGACCCCAAAGTCAAAATATGAATAGACAAACTCGAATTAGTCATGATCATACTCGGGTGACATGTGAACCAACTCGAATGACTCTTAAACAAATTTGGTTGACATATGAATAAACTCGATTAAAACATAAGTCAACTCGGGTGAAATTAAGTGAAAATCGAATGAAGTTCCTCGAATGAACTTATAATAAACTCGAAAAACCCTAAGAGTTTCTCGGGTAAACTTGCATCAAACTCGAAGTGAAGTTGAACTTCCTCGATTGAAGTTATTTTAAACTCGAAAGACACTTTAAGATTTGTCGGATGACTTGTTATCAAACTCGAAAAAACTTGAAGTTTTCTCGAATGATATTTTGATCGAGTTGAATCAACTAGAAAATGCCAAGTCCTTTTTATGATAAACTCAAATGAAGCAAGGACTTTTCTCGGACAATACTTTGCCCAACCCAAGTAGAACTTGAATTTTCCCGGATGATGTTTCAACCGAGTTTTAGTGATCTAAATTTTTCTAAGTCCTAACCCTTCAAACTCGATTGAAACTACACTTTTCTCGAAAGTTTCTTTTTCAAACTCGAGAAACTCTAATAGTTTTCTCGAGTACCTATTTATCAAACTCGATCAACACTACACTTTTGTCGATTAAACACTTTGATCGAGTTTGAAAATAAAAATGTTCTAAGTCCCATTTTTTCTTCTGAAATTTTTCAAAATCATTTCCAAGGACTTTAAAACCTAAAGTTTTACATGTTCCTACTCGAAATCAGATTATGAACAACTTTCCTTTACTGATGTTGTTCCAGAAAGGGAAAATTATGCAAAAAAAAACCCTGAAAGTACAAATTTTTTTCGATTAAGTCCCCCATCCATTTTTTATTTCTAATAAGTCCCCAAAGTAACCAAAACTCATTAAATTTAACATTTTTGACTTGTAGCCGGTAAGAAACCGGCTACTAGTCCACGTGGCATGTGTGTTCGCTTATGTGGACTTATTAAAACCGGTTGGTGATTACGTGGATGCCAAAGTGGAAACTCGTCTATTTTATAGTTGTGAAGAAGACCTAATATTCATTCTTCTGCTTCATCTCCTCCTTCCATGGCGTCTTCTTCCTCATCCTTTGTAAGTTGGAGAACAAATGAGAGAGCTGTAGAAGAAGCATCTGTTCGATGTTATTGTGGAGATATTGTTGGAATCTGGACATCATCGACCAAGAGAAACCCTGGTAGAAAGTTTGTAGCTTGTCCTAATTTTTAGGTAATATTTCAGTTGGAACTCTTACAATTTGTTTTCTAGCCGTAAATGAGTGAAGAAAGCTTACACCTTGCAGGATCCACAAAGAAAATGCAGATTCTTTATGTGGGTTGCTCCTGAAAATGCATGTTAATCTTACCAAAAGATATTGGATGAAGTTTGATTGGAATTGAAGAAGTCAAAGATGGAACAAGCTATTCTTGAATCTGTGTTGAAGAAATCGAAGATGGAATTGATGCTTTTGAGAAGGAGCTTGATAGTCTGTAGCTTGTTCTTCCTGTGTGTTAGACTTCTTTTGTATTGAACAGAATCTGCAGCATGTTTTATATTTGAGTTTGAGTAGCTTAAAGTAGTTGTAACCTTTCATCGGAACTTTGTTTGTTTTGCTTCTTTTGTGTTGTTATGTAGACATAAAGTGATGGGTTTGTAGACAAAAGGTATCAAAGAAAGAAATAAGTAGTCAAAAGTTACTGCCATTAAATTGATGATATTGCCAAAACGTTATAGCACATGATGTATCAAATATACATACATCCATATACGGACAAAAAAGCCTACATACTGCCAAAACATCCAAAACATTCAAGGTTTCAAATTGTTTGGAATATTCAACTTCCCCCCCCCCCCCCCCCCCCCCCCCGGAAACCCAAAAAAGTTGTCTAATTAATGTTTCATGTCCTACCAAAACAAGATGCTAAGGAAGTATTTTAATGGCTTGCTCGGCTGATGATCCTGCTTCATCTTCATCATGCACAATATTCCTCAGTTTGTTCTTCAATATCCTTTCAGATGACCTCCTTAATTTCAACTTTTGTGGAACATAAGCTTGTTTGGGGGGGGGGGGGGGGCGTTGAAGTTGCAGTAGTTGGACAGGTTCTTCAAGTGGTACTTCAACTGCTTGTGATGCTTTAGTCCTCCTTAATTTCAGCTTTTGTGGAGGATAAGCTTGTTCTTCAACAGCTTGTGATGCTTCAGGACCTTGAAGTTGTTGGCTCTCCTGTACAGGGATATCCACATACTCAGGGACATCTTCATACTCAGCATCTACAAGTGACCCTTCATGCTGTAGATTCAAACCCCTTGAGCTCTACATCATAAACAGGTCAAACATTACTGTAAGTGTAAATATGTCAAACAGTGTTGTTAAGTGTAAATATGTCAAACACTCTTTAATTTCAGCATCTACAGGTATATATAGATCAGATTACACGTACCCCTTGACCTGGTGTTGTTGATTTAGGCCTTCCACTTCCTCTCATCACATTACTTGTAGCTGAAGTTGCTGATCTAGGCCTACCTCTTCCTCTCATGACACTTCTTGTAGTTGGTGTTGCTGATCTAGGTCTGCCTTTAGGCTTTGGTACTTTTACTGGTGGCACTCTTTTCTCATTTTTACACCATCTTTCAATATGCCCCTTTTCAAAACAATTGCTACAAGTCATTATCCTACCAGTAGATAATACTTTCTTGTATGAACCTTGTGCCGCACTTTCATGCCTTTTCCTTTTGATGGAAGGCCTTCCTGGCATCCTTCTATCTAGTGGTGGCAATGGTTTCAAATACTCAGTCTGCGGCCACATTTTGCTACCATTGAGAGGCTTAATTGGTTGGTTATAAGCCTCCTTGAATTTTTTAACACTGAACCACTCACTTACATACTTGGTAGGTCATCATTTATGAAATTTATAGCACATACCCCATGTACACATGGGATTCCTGATAATTGCCACAGTCTGCAACTACACTCCCTTTTTTCAATATCAACACACACAGAATCATTGATAGACTTGACCTCAAACACATTACAACAACTTGGTACCACTTGGTACCAATCTCTGCATCATGAATATATATATATATATATATATATATATATATATATATATATATATATATAGGGAAAATTGTGCAAAAAACCTCAAACTTGTCAGTTTTTTGTGATTAAAACACCAAACCATTTTTCGTTGCATAGAAAACCCCGAACTAACTAAAACTCAGTAAATCAAGGTTTTATCAATGACTAACCGGTTGAAACTGATTATTAATCATACGTGGACCGGTAAATAACCTACGATGAATAAATATTAATTGCTGAAAACCGTTTGTCATGTATTACACATCATTTAAACCCTCGTTGATAAATTTAATTGTAATTTTTAAACGGGATTACATCATCAACGGGGGCTTTAAATGATGTATAATACTTGGCAACCGGTTTCAACAATTAAAATTTGTTCTACGTAGGTTATTTACCGGTCCACGTAGGATTAATAATCTGTTTCAACCGTTTACCCGTTGATAAAACCTTTATTTACTGATTTTTAGTTAGTTCGAGGTTTTCTATGCAACGAAAAATGATTTGGGGTTTTAATCACAAAAAACTGACAAGTTTGAGGTTTTTTCCGCAATTATCCCTTATATATATATATATATATATATATATATATATATATATATATATATATATATATATATATATATATATATATATATATTTATTTATTTATGATACTAATTTCTTTGCATAAAAATACTAATAAAAGTTAATTATATATCAAATACAAAACTGACCTTGCATGTCTAGATCTCTGAATTAGTTTCCTTTTGATCGAAGGGCAAACATCCCCATCCCAATGGTCTGCTTTCATCCTCATTCTGTAATTCCTTTCCATTACATACAACCTTACCGCTTCTAGCATTGTGATAATAGGCTTCCTTCTTGCATCAATGATGACAGAGTTAAAACTCTCACTCATGCCATTTTCTACTGCCTCACAACATCTGTCTTGCTCAAAGAAAGCCCTAAACCAACTATTAGGGTCTCTTTGTAACAAGTGATTGTATGCATCTTCATTGATTGATTTGATTTTCTCCATGTTTGATATGAATTCCTCCCTGAAACTTGACTTTGCAACAGCCCAGAATAAGTTCCTTATTTGTACAGCTGGATGTTTTTTCTTCAAATTTGCATAAATGTGCCTTGCACATTGTTGATGTTCAGCATAAGGAATTATTTGTTTGACAGCTTCAATAAGGCCCTATGTATGCAAAGACTTATGTTAGTAACAGTATAACAGAAATTTTGATGGAAGTAACAGAAAGTTTGAAAGTTCACCTTGTCTTGATCAGATATGATTGTGATGTCTGTTCCATCATGCTAACCCAAGGTCATCAACAACATTCTCAGTGAACCACATCCAATTTTATGTATTCTCTACATCGACTACAGCCCAAGCCAAAGTATAGATATGATTGTTTGCATCTCTGCCTATTGCTGATAGAATATGTCCTTTACATATACCTTTTAAAAAACACCCATCCAACCCACTCACTTTCCTTAATGCTGGCCAACCATCTTTCTGTCCTTTGAAACAAACATAAAACTGACTAAAAATAGTAGTACCATCTGGCTGTGGAATGACCCTAACTTTTGTTGAACTACCTAGATTAAATCTTAATATCTCAATTGCATAATCCCATACCCTTCCATAGTGCTCAGTCAGTCTTCCATCTAATTGATTAAAAACAAGGTCTCTGGTCCTATAACATTGAGAGACACTGACTTTTAGCAAAAACTTATCAATAATATCTGTCTGCATGTCTTTAAGCTTCATATGAGGATTTTTAACTAACTCTTTCAAGTACATTTTTGAAAGCCATGAGGATGAAACCAATGCACCAAAGTTGTAATTCCTTGCACACTGATGTTGATCATAAAGGGTTTTGATTTGAAAACTTTCTACTTTACCTTGCTTTCCTTTCTGCCATGATGCACATAGCTTAAATGGACATCCATACCCATCCTTTGCCTTGCAACACCTAACAACAAGTCTGGCAGTTTCATTTTTTAGATAACACAATTGATAACCATTTGCAACTGCATAACATGTCAAACAGTGCTTAAGTTGTGCGGGGTTTTCAAATCTCATCCCTATAACCGGTTTCATAGATTTCCATTCAATTGTTGGATCAAACACTGGGTACATATGAGCACTATCCATATCCTTTCTGCCATCTTCATCTTCCTCACTACCCTCAACAACTTCCCTCAATTGTTCATCATCTTCTTGTTCATTGTCCTCTACAAATTCACTCCTTGCAGTGTCACACAATTTATTTTGAAAAGGGTAATTAGCTGTTTGGTTAAACTAACCCATCTCATCCCCATCCTCATTCTCCATGTCCAATGAAATGGAGTCTGACCCAAGGTCCTCACTGTCACTCATTACATAAGATGGGTCAGAAACCTTATCATCATCATCTATTAGGTTGTCATCCTCACCTTTATCACTGACATTGTCTTCTCCTAAAAATTCAGTCAAGTCATCCTCATATGCATCAATATAAACACTTATGCATTCATTGCCTCTTAAACCATGTTCAATCATTCGGTTAAGATCCTCATCACATTTTAACGACCTCAAACCTCCATACATTTCTTTACCAGGAACCAGATAATACACATTCATAGGGTCACAATGATATGTCACACTTCTAAGCCAAACAATGAAGTCTAAGTAATTAACATCCTCAAAAAGTACAGATTCTGTTTTTAACAACCCAACAGCATACTTTATTGGCAAGTTAAACAACCCATCATAAATAATATCAATCATCAATGCTTTCCCACTTCTATATGAAGATGACATTCCGGGAAACAAACACAACACCACACTTAGAAAGAAGCACACAAGGAACGAAATTGTAAGAGCTAAAATGTAAGAACCACTCAACAAAGCTGAGCCAAACTGAAAGAATCAAAACCAAAATGGTACTTACTTTTTGCAGCTGAGAACTTTCAGAAACAACCTTCAAATATGCTTTGTCTATGCTTCGTCTTTGTATTACAGCATCGTCTTTGTATTACAACTTCGTCTTCTTCAATGAACGAGGGAGGGAAGGGAGCGACGGAGGGAGTTAAGGGTTAGGTTAAAAGCAAGAATTTAGAATTTGATTTAGGGTAAATGGATGAAAAACAGGGGTTAGGTTAATTAACATACACTTAACAAATAGAAAGAACAAAACAACAATCAAAATAAAATTACACAACTAAAAAATATGAACACAAAAAAAAAATATTTTGAACAACGCAAAAAATAAAATAAAGTAAAAAAAATGTTAACCAAAAAATGAACTTAAAAAATAAAATGTTGTTCCCCCTTGAATTTAGCATTTATGCTCCCCCTCAGATCAATATCACCTTTTAAGCTTGCTCCCCTGCAATTAATCAGATAAAAAATTATCAGCTATACAAATATCAGATAAAAATTTTCTGTTTGCTCCCCCTGCACATGACAATCCGATTCAGTTAAATCTCAGAAAATTGAAAAACATTTAAATCACATGAGAACACACAAATTAAATCAAGTAAAAAATTATAAAATTAAATTTTATTATGTAACAACTGAATGTTTAAATCTACCGATTCAACATACCCAATTTGTATACCAAAAAATTAAATCGTTTTTCATCTAACGCTTTGGTAAACAAAACAGCTAGTTGATATTCAGTCGGTACAAAATATAATTCTACATTACCATTTTCTACATGATCTTTTATAAAATGGTACCGAATGTAAATATGTTTAGTTTTAGAGTGTTGCACCAGATTAGACGCTATTGCAATTGCGCTCTGTGAATCACAATAGATAGGGATCTTCTAAGGTGTAAACTCGTAGTCTCGCAGTGGGCTCTTCATCCACGACACTTGTGAAAAGCATGATGATACATCAACGTACTCAACTTCTATTGTTGATAGTGACACACAGTGTTGTTTCTTGGATAACCAACAGACGGGTTTGTCACCAAGGAATTGAACTACTCCTGATGTGCTCTTTCGATCCATTTTATCATCTGCATTATCAGAATAGGCAGTCAAGGTAAATGATGATTCCCTAAGATACCACAAACCTAAGTTTGGAGTACCCTTCAGATATCTTAAAATTCTATTGGCAACAGCCAAATGTGATTCTTTTGGATTTGCCTAATATCTAGCACAAACACACGTAGCAAACATAATATCAGGTCTACTTGCAGTTAAGTACATTAATGACCCAATAATTCCTCGATAATGAGTTACATCAACAGGTTTTCCTGAAATTTCCTCATCGAGTTTTGATATATAATCAGGAGTCATGGGTGTTTTCATGGTAACACTGTTGACCATGTTAAATTTATTCAACATGTCTTGTATATATTTTGACTGATTGACAAAAATTCCATCAGTCAGTTGTTTTACTTGTAGTCCCAAGAAAAAATTTATTTCACCCATCATGCTCATTTCAAATTTCTGGGACATTAAAAATGCAAACTTTTTACAAAATTTAGGATTAGTGGACCAAAATATTATATCATATACATATATCTGAATACCTATATGTTAGGCACAAAAAGGCCTCAGTCAAACCTGTTTTGCATCTGAGGGGGAGATTATTAATCAAACCTGTTGATGCCTTTGAAGGTTGAATTTAAGGCCTATTATATGCCTTATTGAAACCTGAAAATGATTTGCAATATCAGCCTAAAGCTGTTCTATGTGTTGCATGTGTTGCAACAAAGGCAGTTTTGCCCAAGCTGTTCAGTCTGCTGAACAGGCTGCACATAAACTGTCTACGCTGCTCTACACTAATGAGCAGCTTGGGCAGTTTACAAGTGTTCTGTTCTTTGTGAACAGGCTAAACACTTTATGGAATGTGTTTCCAAGTCCTCATGTATTGTTTTTTACTACAAGATCAGTTTACAAAGTCGAAGACAAAGTGGAAATCAGAACTGCTCAGCCTGCCCAAGCTGTTCTGTTACATGAAGACAAAAGGTTATTTGAAAAAGGGTGACAAACCTTTTTCTTATATCAAAATAGGTGTTTACAAGGAAGAAAAACACAAAGTTGACATTCCTTATTTGGTTAAAGGCAATGCAACAATAGACAAAGTGAAAAGACAAAAGTTCTGCACATGTGAAGACAAGTCTGCTTTTCAGAAAGGTGCAGAAAAGGTTATGTTGTCTTTTCAACAGGACTTCTCCTTTTTCATTCCGTCCAAAGAAGAAGCTTCACTTAGATCCTCTGAGTGAGTATAAAAAGAAACTTCCAAGGATTGATCGATCAAGCCAAAAAGCTAAGTGCTAAAAACAAGAGTGAACGTGCATTCAAAGTGTGTCTTTCATGCATGCAAGTCTGCTTGAATAAAACAGTACTCAGTGTCTAAGTTGTTCTTGTTCAAGCTGTTCCTCAGAGTCTTGTAAACACAGTGAGTGATTCTTAGTGAGTGTATTCATTGTAATTAGTTTAAGTTAGTCTTAGACTAGTTAGATATACTGTTGTATCTGTCATCTCAGCTTGAACCTTTCCGCATTCAAGCTTGTTTGTAATTAACATTTGTTAATAATACATACAAACATTGAGAAAATTGGGTGTAGTTTTTGAAGTGCTGTATTCACCCCCCCTCTACAGCTTAAAGCTATACACTTGGGATATCTTTAAGGTCCTACAACAGGTATCAGAGCAGTTTAGAGTGTGTGTCATTCTAGATCTCTCATTCTCCTAAAATTTCCATGGACAACAGTGCTGCAAGTTCCTCATACTATGACAATGGCTCAATGGGCAAACCTCCAAAGTTCAATCATCAGAACTTTTCTGGTTGTAAGTGCAGAATGATGCTCTACTTAGAGAATCTGGATGTACAACTACCAGAGATTGTAATGGAGGGTCCTTATGTGCCAACCTCTGTTACAACAATAACTCCTGCTGTTGAAGGAGCTGCTCCTGAGATTAGAACATTTGAGAAAGCAAAAGCTCAATGGTCTGATGAAGACAAAAGACTGGTGGCTCTTGATGCAAAGGCCAGAAACAATCTGGTCATCTCTCTACCTGATGATGTGAACAGGTTGAGAAGATGAAGACTGCAAAGGAGATGGGGGATACTTTGTGTACTGTCTATGATGGACCCACAATCACACTTGACAACAGGATTAATAATCTTGTTAGACAGTATGAACTCTTCTTTGCAAAACCAAAGGAGACTCTCACTGAAACCTACACCAGGTTTACTGCTCTTGTAAATGATCTCAAAGCTGTTGGGATCACCAAGGACAGCCTGAATTTGGTAAACAAGTTCTTAGATGTTCTGCCTGAAGAATGGAATTATATTTCTACAATTTTAAGGAATTCAGGTACCATCAAAAGTATGGATCTTGTTAACTTATATGGATCCTTACTAAATGATGAGCAATCAAGGCAATAGAAGAGAAATGCCTTGGAAATATCTAAGAAAGGTGCAGCCTTTGTGGCTAGTGTGAGACAACCTGTAAATCAAGTGAGTGATGTGTTCACTCAACCTGATCAACAGGCTGATGATAAGGAGGAAATGCCTGATGAGGAAGACAATGCAGATAGTACTGAACTGGATGATGAGCAGATGATAGCCATGCTTGTCAAAAGGTTCAACAAGAAAAGATTTGGAAGAAACATGCTACAGGGAAGCTCAAATGCTGTCAAAAAGAAAGCATTTGACAAGACCAAAGCTGAGTGCTTCAAATGTGGCAAAACTGGCCATATAGCTGCTGACTGTGTGTCAAAAGTTGTTGGTCAGACATCCAAACCACACAAGACAAACAAGGATGATGGCTATAGGGTTAAGTACCTTATGGCCATGGCTAAGCTGAGGAAGTTAGAAAACTCAGTGGTTTCTAACAGGCAAAAGGGACTAATGGCTGAAACTTGTGACTGGGAGGAGTCTGATTCATCATCTGATGAAGAAGACAACAACTGTCTGATGGCCAACACTGATGTCCCATCAACAAGCAACTTCAAACAGGATCTGGCTGAAGCTGAAGCTTTCAGCAGCTTGGAGAACTGGAACCCTACAATGATGTATAAGGTACAAAATTTTATGGATTACAGTTCTGAAGAAAAAGTTAAAATGTTTGAATATATGCTTGTTGATCTAAAAGCTGCTGTTGAGAAGCATGCTGTTTTATTATCTGAAATCTCTAAGCTTAAAACTGATATTGAAACAAAGTCCAGTAAACTGGACAGCTTCCATAAGTTGGAAGCTGAGCTTGATGAATTAAAACACATCAATTCCATTTTACTGTAAGAAAAGAGAGAAACAGATATAAAACATGCTAAGCTTCAAAAGATAGTTGACTCTTGGTGCCAATCTGCACAAAAAGTCAGCCACTGCATAAGTCAACAGATTCCTGCACAAATCCAAGCCTATCTTGGAGGGGATCTTGACACAGCAGCTTCCATTGTTGAGGTTAATAATTTAAAAGAAGACTTGTCCACTCCTGGTGAGCTTCCAAACACTTTTATTCAAAAAGTGAATGGTAAATTAATCTCAACAAACAGGTTTGTCAGGCCTCAAAACACTGACAGCTCGTGTGAACCTAGCTCAAAAGCTGTTGATGAAATGAGTTTTCCATCAAATAAGCTTGCTAAGTGTTCTGCTGATTCACACAAGTAAACGAAAGGAAAGCATGTCCAAACTGCAGCTGTGGACACCAAACCTGTTGACAAAACAGACTTTGGGTCTAAAGCTGATGTAAAAAGGCATACTAATCCTTTTAATGCTAAACATTTTGAAAATAAGTTTTCAAAAGGTAAGCAGTCTGCCTTTAACAAGAATAAGTCTCAGGTTGAAGGCAAACCTGCTGTGATTTCAAATAAGTTTTCAAATCATAGTGGTAAACTGGTTTTAAATGAGAATAAGTATTTAAAAACCAAAAATAATGATTATGTTGATAGGCAACATCAAACACATCTCAGGAAGGGCAAAGGCAAAGTCATTGCTCAGCCTGAGAGATCTGGGAATAAGTTTCCTAAACCTGTGGAGGTTCAAAAGCCAATTAAGCTTCCTATCTTTGACATCTACCCTTCTAAAAAGAGAAAAGAAGAGACAGGCAAAGCTGTGGCTATTGAACTTTCCACTCAAGCTGTTGATTCATCAAAAAGTAATAAGTTTGCTAAACCTGCTGATGGAATCAACAGAAATAACCCAGAATGTGTTTCTGGAAGGTCTTCTTCCAAAAATGCTAAAAGGAGAAAGTGTTATAAATGTGGAATAAAGACACATCTGGCTAAAGATTGTCCTGAAACTGTGGACATGAGGCCTGCTGACTCTGATGCTTCCCTCACTGCCAACATAAACAGTGTTGGAAACATCTTAGCCAATGAGAGTGGTATTCAAACTGATACCATTCAAATAGGGAATATTAGTGTTGACATCACAAGTCCATCAACAAATGTTGATGAAGTAGGAGAACTCATCTCTGTGATGAGTTCCCCTAAAAGTATCTAATATTCTTCTTATCACTCTGCAGGAAAAACAACCATCCCAGGTTTGGTACTTGGACAGTGGCTGCTCAGGGCATATGACAGGTTAACTTGTAAGGACCTGCTGAGTGATCTCAGGCCTGAAAAAGGGCCAAAAGTCACATTTGGTGACAATGTACAGGTATCCACTGAGGGATATGGAACTCTTAAAGCTGGTGCTGCAGTGTTCAAAAGAGTAGCCTATGTGGTTGGGCTAAAACATAACCTTGTTAGCATAAGCAACTGTGTGATGCTGGCTATAAGGTTAACTTTGATGAGCATCTAAGTTACATATTGGATCCCCAAGGCAAAGTTGTGCTGTGTGCTCAATTAATGAAAGGTGTATATGTTGTGGACATGCAATCTGCTGATCCCACAACTGAAACCTGCTTCCTCACAAGAACAAATGCAGACTTAAACTGGTTATGGCACAAAAGGCTGTCACATCTGAACTTCAAGAACATCAACAAACTCTGTAAGAAAGAGTTGGTGACAGGTTTGCCTTCTATGACCTTTGTTAAAGATAAACTCTGCACAGCTTGTGAGAAAAGCAAGCAGAGAAAATCATCATTTAAATCCAAACTTAACTTCTCTATTGATACTCCTCTCTTCTTAATCCATATGGACTTGTTTGGACTTGTTAATGTCCCAAGTCTAGGAGGAAGAAGATACACTCTAGTAATGGTTGATGAGTTCTCCAGGTACACATGGGTTATCTTCTTGAAGAGCAAAGGAGAGGCTGCTAGAGAAATTATTGGATTTGTGAAAAAGATGGAAATGCTGAACTCTGCCCAAGTAAAGCAGCTTAGAAGTGATCATGGTACTGAATTCAGAAACAGTACTCTTGAAGACATCTGTGAAGAGAAAGGAATTACTCAAAACTTTTCAGCTGTAAGAACTCCACAACAAAATGGAGTTGCTGAAAGGAGAAACAGAACTCTCATTGAAGCTGCTAGAACCATGCTGTGTGCATCTGGTTTACCTTCATCATTCTGGGCTGAAGCTGTTAACACTTCCTGCTTCACCCAAAACAGATCCTTAGTGGTGAAAAGGTTCAACAAGACTCCCTATGAGCTGCTCAAAGGGAGGAAACCAAATGTCAGTTACTTCCATGTATTTGGTTGTCCCTGCTTCATTTTGAATCAAAGGCATCAACTGGCAAAGTTTGAACCAAAAGCTGATGAAGGTGTGTTTGTTGGCTACTCTGCTATCTCTAAAGCCTACAGAGTGTACAACAACAAAAGAAAGGTGATAGATGAACCTATCAATGTCACCTTTGAAGAGTCCAAGAATGCTACCACCAAAGCTGTTCCTGAATCAGTTTCAGGATAATTAAACTTTGATGATCTGATGCATTCAAACAGTGAAGAGGACTCAAAAGCTTCCACAACACACAGTGTGGAACCTGTTAATCATGATGGGCATGATGGTGATTATGTCAATACATCCTGTGTGAATAAGTGTACTGACCTAATTACAACTGCATGTCCTGAACCTATCAATGCTGATTTTCCTAGTTCCTCTGCTGATATGTTCAACAGTGGTCAGTCATGTTCAACAAGTGAGCAGGCTCAAGACAACAGTGTGTCTGAAAATCTTGAGAGCTGTTCAACAGGACCTGCTGAAGTTGCTGATAACTCAGGAGAATCATCATTGAAGAATGATCCTAAGTGGATCAGATGTCACCCCAATGATCAAATAATTGGTGACATCAACAAAGGGGTACAAACAAGGTGGGACAGCTTAGGGAACTTCTGTATGTTCTCTAGTTTTGTTTCACTAATGGAGCCAAAGAAAGTGGATGAAGCACTAAAAGATGCCAATTGGATCACTGCCATGCAAGAAGAACTCAATCAGTTTGAGAGAAACAATGTATGGAAGCTGGTCCCTGCACCTAAAGGCAAAACTATAATTTGCACTAAATGGGTTTTCAGAAATAAGATGGATGAACAAGGTCATGTCATAAGAAATAAGGCAAGACTGGTTGCTCAAGGTTATAGACAGGAGGAAGGAATTGACTATGATGAGACATTTGCTGCTGTGGCCAGACTAGAAGCAATTCGTTTGTGTCTAGCCTACGCTGCTCATAAGAGCATTAAGGTATTTCAAATGGATGTGAAGAGTGCATTTTTAAATGGAAAGCTGCAAGAAGAAGTTTATGTCAAGCAGCCTCCAGGTTTTGAAAATGAACATCATCCAGGTTTTGTCTATAAGTTGGACAAAGCTCTCTATGGTCTCAAACAAGCCCCTAGAGCCTGGTATGACACTCTTACTGAGTTCCTTATGAGCAATGGGTATTCCAGAGGTAAAGTGGATACTACACTGTTCATAAAGAAGGTGAAATCTGATATTATGCTTGTTCAAATTTATGTGGATGATATAATATTTGGTTCTACCAATGAGCAGTTATGCAAGAATTTTTCATTACTCATGAAATCTAAATATGAAATGAGTATGATGGGAGAACTTACTTTCTTTTTAGGATTACAGGTTAAACAAACCTCAACTGGAATTTTCATAAATCAAAGAAACTATACCTTAGATCTCTTGAAAAAGTTTAAATTTGATCAAAGTTCTCCTATTAAAACCCCAATGGCAACCAATGTAAAATTGGATGCTGATACCAGTGGCAAAGCTGTTTTAGTAACAGCTTACAGAGATATGATTGGGAGCTTGCTATATTTAACTGCTAGTAGACCTGATATTATGTTTGCCACCTGTCTGTGTGCTAGGTTCCAAGCTGATCCAAAGGAATCTCATCTAGCTGCTGTTAAGAGAATCTTCAGATACCTGAAGGGTACACCCGGTTTGGGTCTTTGGTATCCCAAAGACTCCAGCCTTGAACTAACAGGTTATTCAGATTCTGATTTTGCAGGCTGCAGGCTAGATAGGAAAAGCACAACAGGTGGATGTCAACTCCTTGGTGGTAAGTTGATAAGTTGGTGCAGCAAGAAGCAGAACTCAGTGTCTATTTCTACTGCTGAAGCTGAGTACATTGCTGCTGGAAGCTGCTGTGGGCAGATTCTGTGGATGCAGCATCAGCTTGAAGATTATGGGCTTGTGTATAGGAAAATTCCTATTCTGTGTGATAACACAAGTGCCATAGCCATTTCCAACAATCCAGTTTTTCATTCAAGAACAAAGCATATTGAAGTCAGACATCACTTCATCAGGGATCACATCCAGAAAGGTAATGTGGAGGTAAGTTTTATTTCCATAAATGAACAGCTTGCAGACATTTTCACCAAACCTCTGGATGAAACAAGGTTTAATTACCTTGTCAGCAAGCTGGGCATGTTAAACAAAAGTGACTAAGTGTCCTCAAAGGTCTAAAACTTTGTATGTCTCACACTAATCAAGTTTCTCAGAACAGCTTAGACAGAACAGGCTCTGCGTGTTATGTACTTAGCCATTTTTCTAAAATCTTTGATCAGCTTGAACATACAACAGGCTGAACACAAACAGTTTACTCGTCCAGCCTGATCTGCTGGTCCATTCTTCACTCTCATTCCCTCACACTGACTTACAAGACATTATCTTGTAACCTGCTCAGCTATTGGACACAACCTGTTCCTACATAGTTGAACAGGCTGAGGGAACAGCTTGAAGAATGAACAGCTTGTGATGACCCTGCTCATCACAGGTTTGACCAACAGCTTAGACCAACAGTTTTAATTACCTTTCTTCAAACTTAAGTTACTTAATTTATGTTTTTATTTAACTTAATTACTGCGGATAATGTGGGTTACGTGTGTTAGTGATTAAAAATGGCTCAAGTGGTCTGACAAACGGTCTGACATGGACAACCGTTCCATTTTCCGTTAACGACCTTTTCAAATCAACCGCCCAAATCTTTCTCTCTCATACACACTCACATTCAAATCCTATAAATACCTCATACTGTTACATCTTCGTCTTCCTCACTACTATCATCTGCCTTCTAAGAACCCTAAATATTCGACTAAGTGTCTTGTGCTTCTGCTACTTTCCCTACTCCCAAAATGGCTCACAGAAACAACCCCTTCCTACCAGTGTTTGTTGGTGATGATGTGCGGAAGCATCCATCAGTCACCACAATGCTAACCCTCAAACCCACAAACTACATTGCCAACCTTACAATCCCCAAAAACTATGTGGGGAAAGGTTATGATCAAATGGTGGAGTTTTTGACAGTTCATCCGTTGAACTATGCTATGACTGCAACTCCTGGTGTCCTGTACCAGGAGATGGTGTACAAGTTCTGGTACACTTGTGCCTACAACCCCAACACCAAAGTCATCAAGGGGAGTATTCTCAATGGGACTCAGACCATTGAGATTACTGCTGATCTTCTCAGGGAGGTTCTTCATTTACCCATTGCTGATTCATATGATATGCCTTAGCCTGAAAATGAGCAAATGGGAAATTTGCTACGCTTCTGTGGTGTAGCAAAAACAAAAATTGGAGCAACGCTGTACAAGAAGGATTTGTCTCCTACCTACAGCTTTCTATTTGCTTCTGTGATGATGAGCTTCAGTAGCAAAGTTGGTTCATTTAACCAACTGAATCGTGATGAAGTCCCAATAGTCCTACAGCTGGTGGATGGGACTACAATTGATATGGCTAAGTGGATATTTCTGAACATGAGTAACCTGGTGCAGCAAGAGCCAAGACCAGCTGCTGTTCGATACGCCAGGTTTCTGAGTCTCATATTCAGACACATTTGTGGTGAGCATCTGTACAACTCTCAGCCTTTACTTCATACTGCTGCATTCCCTGTAATAGGGAATAGAGTTTTCTACACTGCTGTACTCCCAAATGAGCCTCCTCTGTCCACACCAATGCGGAGGTTGTTAGGATTGGTGGAAGGACCCTCTGCTGTGAGGGTGGATCCAGAAGCTGCTGCTCCCAAGAGAAAATCCAAAGCCAGGTCCAAACTTGTTAAGAGGACCCTGGCAACCACTAAAGCTGGGCCTGTGCAAAAGAAGGCCAAAACTGCTCGGTCTGAGTCTGCTCTCTTAGCCTCTATGGTTGAGGGGGAGCAGGCTCCTCACCCTGAAGCCTCTGTGGTTGGTGCCTTTGTGGCACCTGAGACTATGGAACAGGCCAACCCACCTGTTTCTGACCCAGTCTCAAAACCTGTCCAGTCTGAACCCCTCATCACATCTCCACAATCACCCACTTCATCCATCCACTACCAACGAAAATCCCTCTCCAAAAAGAAACCAGCCCAAACAACCACCTCCTCTGTTCCCTCCCAACAGGGTTCAGTTGTAAGAGAAGCAACCCCTGCTGGTTCTCCTATATTGGGAGAAGGTTCAGCACAATTGGAGCATACTTCACTCCAACCTGAGTCCACCCAGAGTCAGCCTAGACCCTCTGGTTCCTCCCAACAGGAACCAGTTGTACAAAAGGAGATAACCACCTCAACTATTCCAGCCTCTCAATAGGCTGAGAATATTGAAAGACAGGAGCCCTCCTCTCCATACTGCGTCCACACTGTCCCCCACTCAAATCTCTTTACACCCTGAGTCTGCACGAGGTGCCCATGCTGCTGGTATAGACCAATTAGCAGCTCAGCCTCAAACTTCTGCTCCCCATGATATAGTTGTTCTACACCAAACAGGTGCTGAGGGACCAACAACCCAAGCTGATGAACCTCAGGGATCATACCATCCCTCTGGTGAGGCTGCTCCCTCTATGCAAACTCCACCAGCAGGTTTCACCACTGCTGATGTTGAAATGCATATCCCATCTCCCCATGATGAGGTGCTTTTACACCAAGGCACAGCAGAGGGAACACCCATTGGCCTTCATGAGGATGTTTTAACACAAGCAGCATTTGAAAGGCCCCCAACATCAACCCCTTCTCCTGATGAAGTAGCTACAGCCGCTGCTGAGGGACCCTTTGACCCCTCCAAGGTGGGCCACATCACTTTTGCCTAGGCTATGGAGCTTCTCTCAAATGTTCCTCTTCCCTCTCCCTCACATCCTCATACCCCAGCCTCATCATCATCTTCTCCATCCACCCAATCAAAATAGTCAACACATACACCTCCTTCTCCTGAAGACCTGCCTTTGAAGGATCAGCTTTCTCTGCTGACCAACAAGGTTGGTTCTTTAGAAACTGCTATGACCTCTCTACCCTCTATTATTTCAGACTCTGTGTCTGAACAGCTTAAGGGGTTCTTTGATTTGTTCAAAGACTCCTTCCCTACCACTCCACAAACAGATAATTCTCCACAGCTGTTAGCACTCACTACACAGCTGCAAAATGTGTCCACCTCCCTCTCCTCTATTCTTTCACTACAACAGGACTCTGTGTCCTCAATGACAGCTATTTCTCAACAGCTGTCATCTCTCCTAACTTCTTGCAACACTACTCTTCCTACTACTCTGGCCAGCTTGAACAACCTCATTGGCTCCCTATCAAATTCTGTGTCATCAAACCTAGCTGATGTGCAAGATTCTCTCGAATTACATCTTGCACAGCTTCAAAGTTTGCTGTTCACCGCTTCTGATAGGGAAAATATTGTTAAGCTGACCTCCCTTGCAGATACCCAATCCTCTTCTCTTCAATCCTGTCTTACCCAGCTTGCAGAGGTGAAGGACAACTTGGCATTCTTAGTGAATAGCCTTGTTGGCCCCAGGCCTGCTGCCAAAACTGCTGGCAAGCCTGATGACTTTGTGTCTTCAGGCAGACCAGGTGTTGAAGGTGCTGGTACATCTCCTTCAAAGGGGGAGAAGTCGTCTGCCTCTAAGACTAAGTCTAAGGGGGAGAAAACTTCTTCTCCTAAGGAGAAACCAGTCCCTGCAGCACTCACTGGTCAACCAGCAGGAGCTTCAACAGGTACACTGGAAGGTGCCTCCCATGCTGCTCAGCCTACTCAGGTTGAATCTCCAATCCCTGCTCAATCTAAGGGGGAGGAAACTATTCCTAAGGGCAGGCCAAGCAGCAGAAGGAGGCATCTGGTCTTAGAAGTAGAAGAAGAGGAGGAGGAAAGTCTTGAAGCTGCTGTCACTACAGCAGCTAAAGGTAAAGAAATAGCAGCAATTGATCCTCAACAGCAGAAAGAAGCACAAAGCCAGGGCCAAAGAAATGGGTCTTCCTATGCACAAGTATTTTGAGTTTAGAGAAGACAGCTTCAAGCCCTGGAAGCTTTAAGAAAAGAAGAAGAGTCTGCAAAAGCTGCTAAGTCTTTTGCACTTCAAGAGGCAAGGAAAGTTAAGATGTCCTCTCTTGTTGTGAAAAAGAAAATTTTGGAAGCTGCTAAGGGATCAGGAGAGGAGAAGGAAGCTGAAAAAGAAAAAGGTGCTCTGGTCTCAGTGGCCAAAACTTCAGTGCCTTCTGCAAGAGCTCAATTTCACTTTGACAACCTGGCAAGAAGAAAATTTCAAGATGTTGCTGATAGAAGGCTTGCTAAGGAGGCAATTGTCAAAGCTGTGCCAATTTCAAGAAAAGGCAGTCAGTGGAAGTTGAAAATAACCAGAATGGGTGCAGCAGGCCCAGAACTAGAAACATATGACTTCACTGATGTTGCACAGATGGGGTACAGAGAATGGATTGAGCTGGAAGTTGCTCTGAGTGAGTCTAAGTCTGAAACTGCCAAGACTATCAGAGCATATGTGAAGAAGCTGATGGAGAGAGTGAAGAATCTTGGCCTGATCTCTAAAGAAGTAAGTGAAGGTGTCTATGTGACACAACCAAAAATAAAGGCCAGGAGGACAAGGAAGGATACTGAGATGGAACAACTCGTCATCCTAATAGAACAAGGTGACTATGTCATTGAAATGAAAGGAGTTGATCACAGCCGGCCTAGTGGAATTGAGTTTGAAGATGGCAAGATCATTGAAGAGCCTGAGCTGGGGGAATTTTTTGTAGATCCCTTAACTCAGAAGAAGTGCTTTCAGAGAGTATCAGATCTATACAAGGTGGATCTGAGACAGCTTGTAGCCTTCAGACTTGCAGTTTCATTCAGGCAGTCAAGCAGGTGGAGAGTAGCTATCTGGGATCAGCTCGGAGGTTGTTATGAAAGAGGTGAACTTGAGGATCCCAAGTTTATGATAATAAGAAGTGAGATTCAAGAACTTGAGAATACCAGAGAGCAACTTGAAAAGATGTTTGAAGGTCCCCCTCCATTGTGATGAAGTCCATCTACCATCTGGGCAGGTGAAGAATGGAAGTTGTCCATCAGTTGGACAGGCTTACCATTTTCTGCTTCCAACAAAAATAGTCCAATGTACATTAGTTGTACTTTATTTACATATGTTGTAATTTTCTTTTACATTAGTTGTAATATACATCAGTACATCAGTTGTACTTTTGTAAGAACATGTGTTGTTCTAATGAAATCAAAAATCAGTGTACATATAAACTGATCTTTTACTTTATGTTGATGTTGCAATTTTATTTCAACAAATGTACTGTAAAAATATATAGTGATTTTTGATAAGGCCAGCTTAGACTGGTTATTGCAAATAGGGGGAGATTGTTGATGCCTTTGAAGGTTGAATTTAAGGCATGTTATATGCCTTATTGAAACCTGAAAATGATTTGCAATATCAGCCTAAAGCTGTTCTATGTGTTGCATGTGTTGCAACAAAGGCAGTTTTGCCCAAGCTATTCAGTTTGCTGAACAGGCTGGACATAAACTGTCTACGCTGCTCTACACTGATGAGCAGCTTGGGCAGTTTACAAGTGTTCTGTTCTTTGTGAAAAGAACCTGTTCTTTGTGAACAGGCTAAACACTTTATGGAATGTGTTTCCAAGTCCTCATGTATCGTTTTTTACTACAAGATAAGTTTACAAAGTCGAAGACAAAGTGGAAATCAGAACTGCTCAGCCTGCCCAAGCTGTTCTGTTACATGAAGACAAAAGGTTATTTGAAAAAGGGTGACAGACCTTTTTCTTATATCAAAATAGGCCTTTACAAGGAAGAAAAACACAAAGTTGACATTCCTTATTTGGTTAAAGGCAATGCAACAATAGACAAAGTGAAAAGACAAAAGTTCTGCACATGTGAAGACAAGTCTGCTTTTCAGAAAGGTGCAGAAAAGGTTATGTTGTCTTTTCAATAAGACTTCTCCTTTTTCATTCCGTCCAATGAAGAACCTTCACTTAGATCCTCTGAGTGAGTATAAAAAGAAACTTCCAAGGATTGATCGATCAAGCCAAAAAGCTAAGTGCTAAAAACAAGAGTGAACGTGCATTCAAAGTGTGTCTTTCATGCATGCAAGTCTGCTTGAATAAAACAGTAGTCAGTGTCTAAGTTGTTCTTGTTCAAGCTGTTCCTCAGAGTCTTGTAAACACAGTGAGTGATTCTTAGTGAGTGTATTCATTGTAATTAGTTTAAGTCAGTCTTTGACTAGTTAGATATACTGTTGTATCTGTCATCTCAGCTTGAACCTTTCCGCATTCAAGCTTGTTTGTAATTAACATTTGTTAATAATACATACAAACATTGAGAAAATTGTGTGTAGTTTTTAAAGTGCTGTATTCACCCCCCCTCTACATCTTAAAGCTATACACTTGGGATATCTTTTGGGACCTACACTATAATATCGGGACCCTGTCGTTTAATGAATAGGGTAGTGTCCACTGCACCTTTGTTGAAGCCACATTTTAAAAGATAATTTGATACGGCATTATACCAAGCTTGTGGTGCTTGTTTAAGGCCATACAGTGACTTATCTAAAATATATACATGAGCAGGCTTCGAAGGATCAATAAATCCTTCGGGCTGATATGTATATACTTCATTTGTTAAAACCCATTCAAAAACGCAGTTTTTACATCCATTTGATATACAGTGAAATTCTTATGAGCTGCAAACGCTAAAAACATTCTAATGGCCTCTATCCGGGAAACGGGGGCAAATGTTTCATCGTAGTCTATTCCCTCCTGCTGGCTGTATCCTTTGGCCACGAGTCGTGCTTTGTTCCGAATGACGACACCATGTTCATCTTTCTTGTTCCTTAAGATCCACTTCGCGCCAATGATGGATTTGTCTTTTGGTCTTTCCACCAATCTCCAGACTTTCAACCTTTCAAACTTATTGAGCTCTTCTTGCATCGCTACAATCCAGTCTGCATCTTGAAGAGCTTCCTTCATCATTTTTGGTTCGATCTTGTTCCAAAATTTTGAGAAGAGACATTCATTTAAAGTAGCTCTCCAGGTTTTTACAGAAGCAGAGGGATCACCAATGATATTTTCAGGTGGGTGGTCCCTTGTCCATTTGAAACTATGAGGATAAGGTTGAAGCCGGTCTTGATTGGGATTCAAGTCCAGGTAGGGAATACGGGGGATAGGTTCTGATGTTGATGGAATATTAGGGGTTTCTGAATTTTCAGTAATTAAGGGAGTATCATTAGATTCTGGAGCTTGAGATTGTTGTACACTTTCAGCAGGAACGTGTATATCAGTCGTTGAAACTTCTCAAGTATCTTCAGAAATTGGTTGATGTGAATGATCTGAGACTTCGACAGGATCTTTAGTAACCCTGTTAGGAACCAAAATAGGAAAATCAGATTTGGTCTTTTCAAAGTAGTCTTCATAAAAAGTTTACAAACAATTTACTTAAATCATTCATATCGTATTTCAGCTCCAGTGACTTCACAGAAGTCGTCTGTTTAGACTCGGGTCCTGAACTAGTATGTCCAGGAGCCATCACGATGCCTTCATCGAATTTAACATTGACGCTTTCATTTAGGGTCTTCGTGCGTTTGTTGTAGACTCGGGATGCCACCGATTATTTTGAGTATCCAATGAATATGCCTTCATCAGCTTTCTGATTAAATTTTCCCAAGTTGTCTTTATCATTCAAGATAAAACACTTGCATCCAAAGACATGGAAAATTTTAATATTAGGCACTCGTTTATTTATCAGCTCATATGGTATTTTTTCGAATCTTTTATTTATTATTCTGTTCTGGGTGAAACACGCATTTGCTACAGCTTCAGCCCAGAGGAACAACAGTAGATTTGAATATGCGAGCATCGTCCTTGCAGATTCCACAAGTGTTCGGTTTCTTCTTTCAACTACTCCGTAATGTTGTGGGGTACGAGCTGCCGAAAATTGATGTATTATCCCAACAGAAGTCAGAAATGTCTCGATGGACTTGTTCTTGAATTCTGTACCATTATAGATCTAATGGTCTGGACAGAAAGCTGCAACTTAACTTGTATCTTGCGTATGAAGTCATATATTGTCTCAGTAGCTTCGAACTTGGATCTCTGGAAGAAAACTCATGTGTATCTTGAATAATCATCAACTATCACCAACACATATTTCTTCTTATTTATGCTTTGTACCCGCATAGGCCCGCATAAATCCATATGAAGTAGCTCCAATGGCCTAGTTGAAGAATGTTCAACCTTTGATTATTGTGAAGCCCTCACCATCTTCCCTTTTTCACATGTTGCGCACAACTGCTCCTTTTGAAATCGGATAGTCGGTAGACCTTTTACTAAACCACCTTTTGCAAGATTGGTCAGTTCTTTGAAGTTCAAATGAGATAGACGGTGATGCCACAACCAAGATTCTTTTAATGTTGCCTTTGACAGTAAGCAGACATCTTTCTTCAAATTAATATTTGCTAAGTCTATGGAGTACAAATTTGTTTTCCTAGTTCCTGCTAGGATTTCCTTCCCTTCCCCAAATCTTATACTACACCTATTTGCCTTTAAATTGACTTCCAACCCTTTGTCGCAAAGTCGGCCAATGCTGAACAGATTGTGGCCAAGACCATCAACATAGAATACCTTCTGAATAGTAATCTTGTCGTATTCCAGACTTCCATATCCTTTGATCGGACAGAATTGATCGTTTCCAAATCTGACCGTTCCACAGAATTTGTCCACGAAATTCGTTAGGGTGTCTCGCTATCCGGTCATATGCTTGGAACATCCGGAGTCAAGGTACCACGCATGATTTACCTACAAGACGAAGTAAAACGTAAGGTACCCACTTATAGTTGGGTACTTTGGATTTCGGTAAATCATGTGGTATTTCTTTAGGTAGAATAACAGATAATTGCTTTGTCTTTGGAACCCACTTTTTAACAGTCTTATTGGGTATCAATTTTTGTACAGTTCTTTTTGGAACTGATTTTGAAACTTGTTTCTTTGGATCCCTTTTCTGTTTAAAAATGGGAACCTTGTTCTTTGCAACCCATACAAACATATCAGAATTATGCAATGATTTAGCATTCAACACATGGCATTTTGTAGAATTAAACGATTAATGTTCAGTACGAGAGTATTTGGAACATTGTTTAACAGTTGATTTATTACAGACAGAGTTCCTTACACAACTAATCCTATCTGTAACACTCGTATCCTTAACCCTCCACTCCTTTCTAAAACTCGTCTTTTTCTTTTGCACTTGCTTCTTTCGGACGTTCATTTCACAAAATTATCTGACATAACAGAAGAACATGAATTAGTCGATTTAGTATTAGCTTTAATCTGCAAAACTTTCTTAACTTTTGAAGTATCTGCTTTCTTTGCCATTGTTACCTTAGACGAAGATGATTCACCTTTTTCAAATTTTGGAGTAACAAAACAAACTTTTGCCTTCTCCATTTTGTGTAAAACAGGTGATAGAACTGATTCAACCTTGGAATCTGTAGGTATTCTTTTCAAAATGCTTACTGGTTCTTTAGGTGTATCAGTTTGTTTGTCATTTAGTGGTTTAATAAACTCTTCAACTTTAACAAACATTTCTTCCAACGAGTTAAATTCAGAGTTCATATACAAATCAAACTCTTTTTCAGAATTGATAGAATCAGGTTGAATTGAAGATCTCTGATCTGGTTGAGATTTGATTTCAGGCTGGTTTTTAAGTTTTAGTTCCAAATCTTTAATCTCAGGCTGAAGCTTTTCCTTTTCAGTCTCAAAAGTTTTAAGTTTCAATTCAAGATCAAAATTAATCTTTTCAAGAATTGAGTTCGGAATGTATGGCTTTTGAGTGGAAGATGTATTTTCAGACAAATCTTTGTCAGAATATGTCTAAATATACTCTTCTGATTTACATGGATTTTGATAACTTTCATTAAGCTTGTCATAATCTAGAGTATTTTGCATTTTATCTTGTCTCAACCGTTTCAGATCTTCAGCTGATTCTACATCATCTAATGCTTTGAAAAATACCATCTTTAATCCTAAATTCATAAATCTAGTATCATACAAAGTTAGAGAACATGAAATGGCTTTTGCTAGATACTTAGGATTATCACAACCAAAACCTGTTTTAGAATTATAAAAATTGGTATCTTTTGGTTGATTCAGATGAATAGTCTGATCTGTTTAACCTCTTTTAAGAAACTCATCTTCTAAGGATTTAATTTTCTCATACAATTTTGTTCTTTCAGCAAAGATGGAATTATACTTTACAGAATAATTTGCTGATTCCAATTCTGCTAAGTTTAGTTTTTCTGTTAAGTCAGAAATAGTGTTACTCAGCTTTTCATTTTGCTGTTGAATGTCATTGTATTTTTCCTCTATGTTAGATATAGATTGCAATGCAAATGCCTTATCTTTGGAAAACTCTAACACTAAAACATGTTCGAGTCTTTATTTGTTTTCCAAAGAATAGATATTCTTTTTCTCGGTTTTTAAAGATTTTTCAAACCATTTTAGCATGTAAGCTATCTGAGCAAGTTTTTGTTCTAGCTCACAGGAGTTATATTCATCAGAGTTAGGATTAGATTGTACCTCTGGTGTCTCTGATTGGTCTGAGGCATCTGAATCTGACCCATCATCTTCTTGCTCTTTGTTGCAGCCAGCTGCTCCTGTATCCATTAAAGCCATATCTTTTCTCAGTTCAGTCTCGGAATCAGAATCCTTTTTCTCTTCTTCTTTGTTATCATTCAAACCAACCCAAACTTCATCTTCAGCCAACATAGCAGATTCATTTTGCTCAGATTCATTCAAAAATTCTGACTTCAGGCAAATATGGGCATCTTCATCCAGAATATCTTCATCTTCCGACAGTTGAAGCCAGTGGTCATCCTCAGCCATTAAAGCCTTTCCAACCTCTTTTTCCTTAGCCAGTAGAGCCTTCCGAGTATAGTAGTCTGAATTTTTAACTACTGGCTGTCTGCATTCCCTTGCAAAGTGGCATGGCTTACCACAGTATTAACACTTCTGCTCAGCTTCTTTCTTGGCCGACTTCTAAAGCTTCTCATATTTATCATGCTTCTTACCACTGCTTTCTCCAGATTTTTCATATTTTTCTCTCTTCTCATATTTTCTGGAGCCTGTCTTGTATCGCATTTTATTGTTTGTTGGCTTGCGATAAAATTTCTTCTGGAAAGCCTTCGTCAGTAAACCCATCTGTTTCTTCATTTCCTCAATCTCTGAGTCTGCTGATGAAACTGTTGATTCTGATTCAGAAGAACCTCTACTTACAACAACTCGCTTCTCCTTTTTCAGCTTATATTTATACTTTTTATCTGCAAGGAGAGCCTGTAAATCAATCGTTGCTTTCTCAGCCTAATTCTTTCCAGATACTTTTATTAAAACAACTTCTTGATAGTTGTTTAAGTTTTCAAACACCATATGAAATTCCATGTCATCTATCTCTTTAGTCTGTTGGATTATCATAGTGTATTTGCCCCATTCTGGATTGAGAACATTCAGGAATTTAACGTTGATGTCCAGATTAGAGTTTGTTACCCCGTTTCTCTTCATCTCACTCACAAGGTTAACAAATCTCAGATAAGTGTTCTCTAACAGCTCTCCTTCTCTAGCTCGGAAATTCTCAAATGTCATCAAGCTGTTACGTGCCCTGTTTGTGGCTGCCTTATCTGACCCTCTCATCAGCTTACACACCTCATCCCAGATGGATTTGGTTGTGCTAGTATTTGTCCGACTTATGTAGGTGTCATTTGGATTGAAATCAGCAGAAGTTTCCGGGCTGTTTTATCCCCTAGCTTTCTTTTCTTCTAAGGTTCAGTCATATTTGTGATAGTGACCTCCTCTGTTCTCTCAGGTATCGGAGGATTACCATTTGGAACTGCTGGTATTGTAACAAAGAATCTGGATGGGCCTTCTGTCAGTGAGGCCAGCATCTCTTCTGGATAAGTCGTGAAATCTTATGAATTCTAAAAATCATTCCCTCCACTGCACATATTCTCCTCTGTAAAGAATTGGAGGTTTGGATTCCGAACCCATGGCCAGTGCGTCTTTGGACATTGTGATTTGATAATACTGAATCTTCTAAGATCTTTTTATAGAATTTGAATGAACACTAAATGAATGACCAAAACTCAAAATAAGTATGATCAAACTCGGGTAATGAATGGTAAAACTCGAAGTATGAAGGAACAAACTCGATTGACAAAGTCTCAAACTCGATCAACAAAGGAATAAACTCGAACAGTGAAGTATAAAACTCAAAGATGAAAGATAAAACTCGATCAAAGTTGGATCAAACTAGAATTAAGAAGGATTCAAGTCGAATAACAAAGAGTAAAACTCCATTGAAACGGTATGAAACTCGAATAAAGCTTGGTTCAACTCGAATGGAAAGTGAATGAACTTGAATGCTTCTGATCAAACTTGAATGGAACTGTAGTCAAACTCGAAGAGTTGTTAATCAAACTCGAATGTTAAGTTGACAAACTCGAATCACTTGATTTCCTTTTAAAAACTGTTTATCAAACTCGAATTGTGTTTGATTAAACTTGGATGAAGTTTGATCAAACTCGAATTAAGTTTGGTTAAACTCGAATGAAGTTTGTTCAAACTTGAATGAAGTTTAAACAAACTCGAATGAAGATTTATCAAACTCGATTAGTACACTTTTCAAACTCAATTAAAGATTGATCAAACTCGGTCAATTCTTTAATCAAACTCGATTAATATGCTTATCAAACTCGATCTGTTCTTGATAAAACTCGATGAAAACTAAGTTCTTAGTTTTATCCGAGTTTTAACAGAAACTTACAAAATTCAAGTTCAAAAATCCATTTTTCAACAATAAAATCCTCTAAACGATCCCAAAATGAAATCGAGTGTTCGGTTTTTACTTACAAACACTTTTTGACTGAACTTTTTGCAAAATTTCAAATCAAAACCTCAAAATTTACCAAAATCAGTGAAGAACACACAAAATATCGAAAAATCAGTAAATTGCAAATTACTTTGTGTGTGTTTCGAGTTAAGATCTGAAATTGATATCAATCTAATCGCCTTTTCAAATCGATCATTCGATCCAAATATCAGATTAATCCATCCACTGGTTAAACACCCTTTGATGATTTTCTAAAATTTTAGACTAAACGATGAAACAGTGTTCATGAAAAATTAATTTCAGATTCAAAAATCAAACAATTCTTGCCTATTAGGCTGTGATACAAATTGATATTCAGTATTAATCAACAACAATAAAGATCAAACAATTAAGAACAAATAAGTTCAAGACTAACCGAATGATTGTATTGAATCAGAGAAAAATTATAATGAGAATGCTTGAAACTACGCACTGAACCCTAGGAGATAATTACGTACAATACAAGATAATCCGTGCAAAATGTGTACGACCCGTACATCTACAGTACAGCAACCATCTATTTATATTTACAAAACAAACTATTTCAGTATTACAAAACCAACCCCTAGACTTATATTCTTCATAAACAAAAACTATTCCCAACATTATTAAAGTAATGAAATAGTTTGATGGAAAAGTATATATAATAAAATTATACAAATAGTTTAACCAATAAAATATAAATAAATAAAACATTAATAAATAAATTGAATACATAAAAAGATGCATAACTTAACTAATTAAGTATATAAATAAAAATAATTTTTAGTAAAGAAATGTAGATTTATTTTACAAAATAAATAGATATAATTAATAATAATAATAATAATAATAATAATAATCATCATAATGGAATAATAATAACATAATTAATAATGAATCAAATCATAATTTATTAAATTAATATTTCATATTTAAAACCAAAAATGAAAATTAAGAAAAGGGAACAAAATTGAAATTACCAAACTTGTAATTGAAAGAATGGCAAAATCGTCATTTTTAAAATTTTAGAAATAGAAGGACTAATTCTGCAAGTACAAAGTGGTTTGAGGGACCGCCTCTGCAACTTTGGAACTTGAGGGACCGTTTCCATGATTTTTAACAAACTACTGGGACCATTTCTGTAATTTACCCTAAAATTAAATGTAGTCCACCAAGTTTGACTATTATTTTTTACATTTATTTTGATTGTTTTAATAATATATAGGGTAAATTACAAGTTTCGTCCCCGTGGTTTAGTAGAAATTATAGATTGGATCCTTTAACTTTAAAAATTACACTGACAGTCCTTGTGGTTGAAGTTTTGTTACAGATATGGTCTTTTGGCCATTTAAAATGACCATTTTACCCTTACTTATTTAATAATTATTGTTAATGTCGTTTTTATTGATATTCTATTATTATTAAATAATAGATTAATCTGAAAAACTAAAAACACCAGTATAACTAATTTAATATAAAAGACATAGATTTGAATAATAAAATATTAATAAAGACAAATGCATAATAAATATTATTAATTAAAAACTAAAAAATAACTTTTTGAGTTTATATTTTTTACTTTAAAAAAAAAGGTAAACCCTTTTAAAATCAAAAAATGAATATAAACATTGTCAAAAATATTAAAAACTTTTTTGATGTTTTTAAAATTTTTACATAAACATGTTTTTAACACTATCAATAAACGTTTAAAAACATTTTTAAAGATTAAACATTTTAAAAATTTTAAACATGTGAAAAACTTTAATTGTAATGAAAAGCTTATACATTTTTTGAAAAGTTATTTTTTTAAATGTTTTTAGAAAGTTATAGAAAACTATCATCAAATTTATTTATTGTTCATCAAAATGTTTAATTTTGTTTTATTATTCTTCAAAACGTTTAATTTTTTCAATAAAAAATCAAAAAGGAAACCTAAAATTAAAAGATTATTTTATTTTTAGTTTTTAATTGTCAAAATGATGAAATAACAATTTATACGTTTTTATAGATATTTTAATCATTATTAAAAATTATTTAACGTAAAAAGGATAAAAAACGAATACTTAAAAAAATAATTTATTTTATGATTTTCTAAAGTTTACATATTATTTTAAAAAATCTAAACCAAAAACGTTAAATTTTAGTTTTTAATTGATAATAAATATTTTTGAGTATGCCTTTAAAAATAACTTATTATTTATTTTCATGTGTTCTACACTAAATTAATTTTACTGATTTTTAAAATTATTTTGAATTATTTTATTATTTTATAATAATTAAAATAATAATAATAACAACATTAATAATTATTATAAAACTAGTAAGGGTAAAATGGTCAGTTGACATGGCCAAAAGACCATATGCGTAACAAAAAGTTAACCACAAGTACTATCAGTGTAATTTTTAAAGTTAAAGGACTTAATCCATAATTTCTAATAAACCACATGGACGAAATTTATAATTTACCCTAATATATATACAGTGTTGCATATATGATATATAGTATTACTTCGACGTTGAATATATATGATATAAACTGTTATTTTGACATTGAATGACCTCGATATGATATGTTGAATGATCGTCTGTAAAAATTTGACTATTAATTTTGACACTTTTAATGTTGAATGTATATGCAGTGTTGCATATATGTGGTATTACTTCGACATTGAATGATCCCAATATGTTATATTGCATACTGGTATGAGTAAATTTTTTTTTACGTAAAATAAACACGTAAAATTTTTTCGAAAAAAATATATTATTACCGGTCTGGTTTTAAAGAGTATAAAATTCTCGTTTTTATAGTATAGTTTCCGATTTAAAACATATTAATGTCAATTCGATTTTAAAAAATAGGATAACTTTTTTGCTAATGTTAATCTTTTTGCTATTGACAATCTTTTCCATTTTTATCATTCCATTAATTAAAATATCACTAATACCAATCTTTTTTTCACGAATTCTACACTTGATACTTTTAATAAACATCATTAAATTAATCTAATCGATTGACGATATTGATTCTACAACTAAATTTAGGTTCTGCAATGATCCTGTGTGTGTGTGCGTGTGTGTGTGTGTGTGTGTGTATATATATATATATATATATATATATATATATATATATATATATATATATATATATATATATATATATATATAAGGAAGGGTTCTTTTAAGAACCATAAATACTGTGAGAACTTAATAACCTTTTAAGACCTTTGGATTAATAGAATCAATAGTTGATATATTGGATGACAATTTTGTAATTATTTTGAACTTTGATAGTGGAGAATGTTGAAAATGTGTGAAAATGGTATTTTTGGAAGAAAATAATCTGCTTTTTCTCTTTCTCTTTCTTACTTTTTTTCATTTTCATTTATTTTTCTTTCATTATAATTGATTTTTAAAGTAAAAAAACGTTTTTTGTAAAAAAAAAATATTTTTTCTATATAGAAAATTACTTAATTGCTAAAAAAATAACGCCTTTTATATAGAAATATTATATATCTATATAGAATATTTTTTTGTCTGTATAGAATATGTTAACGAACATATTCTATGTACAATCTATACGTAGGATGACATGCAATCTACATAGAATGTCGTGTAGAATGTCAAATATCATATATTCTACGTAGATTACCTGATAAAATATATGAAAAACACATTGAAACAAAAAAAAGATTTCATTTAGACATTTTATCAAACACTTGGTATGCAACTGATATAAAATATACCAAAAAGACATTGAATAGTAACGTTAATCTACATAAAAAGATATAGAAATGTATAAAAAACATAAAAATATATGAAATATATAAGAAACATAACATTATACATAGATTATGTGTGATATTTTACAAGTAGTCTTGATTTATATTTTATTTAGATTATCATCTAATCTACGTAGATTATCATGTAAAACATCCAACAACTATTACAATCATTATAAATCTAATATATTACAAATAATCTTCATTATAAAACATGAAAAATGAATCTGTCATATTCTATGTAGAGTATCGACGAACATATTATTTGTACAATCCACGTAGAATGTCATGCATTTTACGTAAAATGACATTCAATCTACATAGAATGACATTCAATCTACGTAGAATGACATGCAATCTACGTAGAATAACATGTAATTTACGTAGAATGGTATGCAATATACGTAGAATGGCATGCAATCTACGTAGAATGGCATGCAATCTACGTAGAATGGCATGCAATCTACGTAGAATGTCGTGTAGAATGACAATTATCATATATTCTACGTAGATTACATGATAAAATATACCAAAAACACATTGAATAGTAATGTTAATCTACATAAGAATATATAAAAATATATTAAATATATAAGAAACATAACATTTTACATAGATTATGTGTGATTTTTTACAAGTAGTATTGTATTATATTCTATGTAGATTATCATGTAATCTACGTAGATTGTCATGTAATCAACATAGATTATCATGTAAAACATCTAATAACTATTACATTCATTATAAATGATAAGACTCTTTGACGGCCTTCGACTTCTGAGATAGGTGGAATGTATCCTTCGTCAATACATACCCACATTCGCATGTCGTTGAAACGCACAAAATCGGCAAGCCGATCTTACCACCAATAGTAGTCTTCCAGTTTCATCAGCTTAGGCGGAGTATTAGCCTTCCTGACCTCATGATCCATTTCTAGAAACTTTTGAAGATTTGACATCGTTACAAAAGTAATTGAATTGAACTTAATAAATTTAATTCGAAACTAATTTAAATTAATTTTTTCGACTTTAGATAGATTCGAATATAATTAAATTTAAATTTATTTGGGATTAAATTCGATTAAGTTTTTTAATTCAATTAAATTCGAACTTGATGACAGATTCGAAAGTCCCCAAACTCGAAGGTTAAGGCAAAGTCGAATACCCAGTAGATTCGAATCCCTGTTCGACTATAGTTCAAACTCGAAGCAAACTCGAATCACAGCAAACTCGAGACTCCTATTCGACTTTAGCACAAACTCGAATTAAACTCGAAAGACTCTGTATCAAACTCGAAAGGAGCGGATTTTGGTTAGACTCGAGACTAAGTAAAACCCTAATTACTCCTAACAGATTCGAGCGCCGCAAACTCGAAAAACGGCTAATACTTCGATTTCTTAACGTTTTACAGATTAAATCAATATTTTTACAACGAAAAATATTGATTTCGATCAAAAACGTGAAAAACACGAAGTATTTCCCGGATGATAATTTGCTAAGCACGAAAAACACGAACTTGAGAGAATAACCGTCCAAAAGCGTCAAGAAACCTAGGATGTATCTAGATGAACACGAAGAACACCAAGAACACCCCATAGGCTTTGATACCACTTGTAAGGTCTACCACTACGAGATCTATCTAGACGCGAGATCGTCAACGAGTGCGGAATCCACGTTAACGGGTTGACGGGAACAACTGTCACTAGGAACACGGAGACTATCAATACGCTGCACGAACTCCTACTGACGCACCTACGAATTGATTCTCTCCGAAACAACACTAAGACTGATGATAAACTCGAAATCGCCTTTTGCTTAATCTCTCTCGAATTCTGCAAAAAGTCTAATAATTTTTCGAGTCTATACCTAATTATAGAGGCTAATTCGAGTCTGCCATGGGCCAAACTCGAATCAGGCCCAAGGCCCATTCGAGTTTGTCCCTTTGACACTCTCGAATCTGCCTAAGAATGCACATTCGAATCTACCTAAGAGACTCATTCGAATCTGATCTAGATTCGAATCCTAGTCCTTAGAGTATTCGAATTTACTCTTTCACATATTTAAATAAGTATTGAAACTTATGTTTTCAACTTATTCTTGAATTTATGCTCGAACTTCTTGTAATATGTTACATCAAGTTCAAACATACACTCAATAACTGTCAAACATATAGAAACATATAAACATATATATCCAACACTCGCTAAAACTCAATACTTTGAATATTACTTAAACCAAAATGTTAGATCACTTAGACTGCTATCGTCACACAGGGTGTACCAACAAAACCCACTTAAAACGTCAAGTTTATATATATATATATATATATATATATATATATATATATATAATTTTCCAGCTTTTTCGAAGGTTTTTCGGCCTACTTTGAGGCTGTTTTTGACCAAGCTCCAAAACGCTTTAGGCTTTGGTTTTTCTGGGACACTAAACTACTATATACAAAGGATTTTTAAAGTCAATAACGACCATTTTTCGAGATGTTTAGGTTGGGGAAAAAGCGTGTTGAAAACCCTATGTTGGCCATTTTTGAGCTGTCAAACTTTCGATTTCCCAAATAATTTCTGGGGGTCTTAAGCTCCAAAATAACTTATGAAAACTTCCTGATTTTTAGTTAAGACTTAGATCTAACCTTTGAGACAAGAATCAACTCATTTCGTTAAGTTATGAATTAATTATTATTTTTCAAATTCGCTGTAAATTTTCTGCCGAAAATCCGTAGTTTATAAACTTGAAATAACCAGTGATTCTTGTTGTTTATTCAAAGAATACTTGTATAAAAGTTATAAAACACATATATATAACTTGTTTTCATAGTATTTAAACTTATATGATGTGTTTATATATTTATAAACACATTTGATGAAAGCAACCTAAAAACAAAACTAGTTACTTATAAACTTGAGTTTTTATGTAACTTGTTGTTGTTGGTCATTATATATATTATGCAAGACTTGTTAAACATAAATAAAAGAAGTAATAAGGTAGTTTTTACATACTTTGATATATTAAAAGAATGCAAATGAGTAGGAGTTGAGTTCTTGAATTGTTGCACCAAAGAAACACTTGAAGAACATAAACAAAAGATGCAACTTTGGTGTTCTTGGTTACTCTTGGCCGATTTTTTTGAGAGAAAAGATGAGAGGATTTTGATCTTTCAAGGTGTGAATGAAATGAGAAATGAGTCCTCTATTTATAGAAGAGAATTGGCCTTGCAAATGATGAAAGAAAAGGTGGTGTGTAAGGCACAAAAAGGCCTCAGTCAAACCTGTTCTGCATCTGAGGGGGAGATTATTAATCAAACCTGTTGATGCTTTTGAAGGTTGAAATTAAGGCCTGTTATATGCCTTATTGAAACCTGAAAAAGATTTGCAATATCAGCCTTAAGCTGTTCTATGTGTTGCATGTGTTGCAACAAAGGCAATTTTGCTCAAGCTGTTCAGTCTGCTGAACAGGCTGGACATAAACTGTCTACGCTGCTCTACACTGATGGGCAGCTTGGGCAGTTTACAAGTGTTCTGTTCTTTGTGAACATAACCTGTTCTTTGTGAACAGGCTAAACACTTTATGGAATGTGCTTCCAAGTCCTCATGTATTGTTTTTTACTGCAAGATCAGTTTACAAAGTCGAAGACAAAGTGGAAATCAGAACTGCTCAGCCTGCCCAAGCTGTTCTGCTACATGAAGACAAAAGGTTATTTCAAAAAGGGTGACAAACCTTTTTCTTATATCAAAATAGGCGTTTACAAGGAAGAAAAACACAAAGTTGACATTCCTTATTTGGTTAAAGGCAATGCAACAGTAGACAAAGTGAAAAGACAAAAGTTCTACACATATGAAGACAAGTCTGCTTTTCAGAAAAGTGCAGAAAAGGTTATGTTGTCTTTTCAACAAGACTTCTCCTTTTTCATTCCGTCCAATGAAGAAGCTTCACTTAGATCCTCTGAGTGAGTATAAAAAGAAACTTCCAAGGATTGAAAGATTAAACCAGAAAGCTAAGTGCTGAAACCAAGAGTGAACGTGCATTCAAGGTGTATCTTTCATGCATGCAAGTCTGCTTGAATAAAACAGTGCTCAGTGTCTAAGCTGTTCTTGTTCAAGCTGTTCCTCAGAGTCTTGTAAACACAGTGAGTGATTCTTAGTGAGTATATTCATTATAATTAGTATAAGTCAGTCTTAGACTAGTTAAACATACTGTTGTATCTGTCATCTCAGCTTGAACCTTTCCGCATTCAAGCTTGTTTGTAATTAACATTTGTTAATAATACATACAAACATTGAAAAAATTGTGTGTAGTTTTTAAAGTGTTGTATTCACCCCCCCTCTACAGCTTAAAGCTATATACTTGAGATATCTTTTGGGACCTACAACTGGTATCAGAGCAGTTTAGAGTGTGTGTCATTCTAGATCTCTCATTCTCCCAAAATTTTCATGGACAACAGTGCTGCAAGTTCCTCATACTATGACAATGGCTCAATGGGCAAACCTCCAAAGTTCAATCATCAGAACTTTTCTGGTTGGAAGTGCAGAATGATGCTCTACTTAGAGAATCTGGATGTACAACTACCAGAGATTGTAATGGAGGGTCCCTATGTGCCAACCTCTGTTACAACAATAACTCCTGCTGTTGAAGGAGCTGCTCCTGAGATCAGAACATTTGAGAAAGCAAAAGCTCAATGGTCTGATGAAGACAAAAGACTGGTGGCTCTTGATGCAAAGGCCAGAAACAATCTGGTCATCTCTGTACCTGATGATGTGTTCAAACAGGTTGAGAAGATGAAGACTGCAAAGGAGATGTGGGATACTTTGTGTACCATCTATGATGGACCCACAATCACACTTGACAACAGGATTAATAATCTTGTTAGATAGTATGAACTCTTCTTTGCAAAACCAAAGGAGACACTCACTGAAACCTACACCAGGTTTACTGCTCTTGTAAATGATCTCAAAGCTGTTGGGATCACCAAGGACAGCCTGACTTTGGTAAACAAGTTCTTAGATGTTCTGCCTGAAGAATGGAATTATTTTTCTACAATTTTAAGGATTTCAGGTACCATCAGAAGTATGGATCTTGTTAACTTATATGGATCCTTACTGAATGATGAGCAATCAAGGCAACTGAAGAGAAATGCCTTGGAAATATCTAAGAAAGGTGCAGCCTTTGTGGCTAGTGTGAGACAACCTATAAATCAAGTGAGTGATGTGTTCACCCAACCTGATCAACAGGCTGATGATAAGGAGGAAATGTCTGATGAGGAAGACAATGCAGATAGTGCTGAACTGGATGATGAGCAGATGATAGCCATGCTTGTCAAAAGGTTCAACAAGAAAAGGTTTGGAAGAAACAAGCTACAGGGAAGCTCAAATGCTGTCAAAAAGAGAGCATTTGACAATACCAAAGCTGAGTGCTTCAAATGTGGCAAACAGGCCATATGGCTGCTGACTGTGTGTCAAAATCTGTTGGTCAGACATCAAAACCACACAAGACAAACAGGGATGATGGCTATTGGATTAAGTACCTTATGGCCATGGCCAAGCTGTGAAAGTTAGAAAAGTCAGTGGTTTCTAACAGGAAAAAGGGACTAATGGTAGAAACTTGTGACTGGGAGGAGACTGATTCATCATCTGATGAAGAAGACAACAACTGTCTGATGGCCAACACTGATGTCCCATCAACAAGCAACTTCAAACAGGATTTGGCTGAAGCTGAAGCTTTCAGCAGCTTGGATAACTGGAACCCTACAATGATGTATAAGGTACAGAATTTTATGGATTACAGATCTGAAGAAAAAGTTGGAAGCATGCTGTTTTATTATCTGTTTTATATAAGGTACAGAATTTTATGAATTGTAGATCTAAAAGCTGCTGTTGAGAAGCATGCTGTTTTATTATCTGAAATCTCTAAGCTTAAAACTGATATTGACACAAAATCCAGTAAACTGGACAGCTTCCATAAGTTGGAAGCTGAGCTTGATGAATTAAAACACATCAATTCCATTTTACTGGAGGAAAAGAGAGAAACAGATATAAAACATGCTAAGCATCAAAAGATAGTTGACTCTTGGTGCCAATCTTCATAAAAAGTCAGCCACTGCATAAGTCAGCAGATTCCTGCACAAATCCAAGCCTATCTTGGAGGGGATCTTGACACAGCAGCTTCCATTGTTGAGGTTAACAATTTAAAAGAAGACTTGTCCACTCTTGGTGAGCTTCAAAACACTTCTATTCAAAAAGTGAATGGTAAATTAATCTCAACAAGCAGGTTTGTCAGGCCTCAAAACACTGACAGCTCGTGTGAACCTAGCTCAAAAGCTGTTGATGAAATGAGTTTTCCATCAATAAGCTTGCTAAGTGTTCTGCTGATTCACACAAGCAAAAGAAAGGAAAGCATGTCCAAACTGCAGCTGTGGACACCAAACCTGTTGGCAAAACATACTTTGGGTCTAAAGCTGGTGTAAAAAGGCATACTAATCCTTTCAATGCTGAACATTTTGAAAATAAGTTTTCAAAAGGTAAGCAGTCTGCCTTTAACAATAGTAAGTCTCAGGTTGAAGGCAAACCTGCAGTGATTTCAAATAAGTTTTCAAATCATAGTGGTAAACTGGTTTTAAATGAGAATAAGTATTTAGAAACCAGAAATAATGATTATGTTGATAGGCAACATCAATCACATCTCAGGAAGGGCAAAGGCAAAGTTATTGCTCAGCCTGAGAGATCTGGGAATAAGTTTCCTAAACCTGTGGAAGTTCAAAAGCCAATTAAGCTTCCTATCTTTGATATCTGCCCTCCTAAAAAGAGGAAAAAAGAGACAGGCAAAGCTGTGGCTATTGAACTTCCCACTCAAGCTGTTGATTCATCAAAAAGTAATAAGTTTGCTAAACCTGCTGATGAAATCAACAGAAATAACCCAGAATGTGTTTCTGAAAGGTCTTCTTCCAAAAATGCTTAAAGGAGAAAGTGTTATAAATGTGGAATGAAGACACATCTGGCCAAAGACTGTCCTGAAACTGCGGACAGAAGGCCTGCTGACTCTGATGCTTCCCTCACTGCCGAAATAAACAGTGTTGGAAACATCTCAGTCAATGAGAGTGGTATTCAAACTTATACCATTCAAATAGGGAATATTAGAGTTGACATTACAAGTCCATCAACAAATGTTGATGAAGTAGGAGAACTCATCTCTGTGATGAGTTCCCCTAAAAGTATCTAATATTTCTTCTCTTATCACTCTGCAGGAAAAACAACCATCCCAGGTTTGGTACTTGGACAGTGGCTGCTTGGGGCACATGACAGGTTGTAAGGACCTGCTGAGTGATCTCAGGCCTGAAAAAGGGCCAATAGTCACATTTGGTGACAATGTACAGGGATCCACTGAGGGATATGGAACTCTTAAAGCTGGTGCTGCAGTGTTCAAAAGAGTAGCCTATGTGGTTGGGCTAAAACATAACCTTGTTAGCATAAGCCAACTGTGTGATGCTGGCTATAAGGTTAACTTTGATGAGCACCTGGGTTACATATTGGATCCCCAATGCAAAGTTGTGCTATGTGCTCAACGAAAGAAAGGTGTATATGTTGTGGACATGTAATCTGCTGATCCCACAACTGAAACCTGCTTCCTCACAAGAACAAATGCAAACTTAAACTGGTTATGGCACAAAAGGCTGTCACATCTGAACTTCAAGAACATCAACAAACTCTGTAAGAAAGAGTTGGTCACAGGTTTGCCTTCTATGACCTTTGTTATAGATAAAATCTGCACAGCTTGTGAGAAAGGCAAGCAGAGAAAATCATCATTTAAATCCAAACATTACTTCTCTATTGATACTCCTCTCTTCTTAATCCATATGGACTTGTTTGGACCTGTTAATGTCCCAAGTCTAGGAGGAAGAAGATATACTCTAGTAATGGTTGATGAGTTCTCCAGGTATACATGGGTTATCTTCTTGAAGAGCAAAGGAGAGGCTGCTAGAGAAATTATTTGATTTGTGAAAAAGATGGAAATGCTGAACTCTGCCCAAGTAAAGCAACTTAGAAGTCATCATGGTAGTGAATTCAGAAACAGTACTCTTGAGGACTTTTGTGAAGAGAAAGGAATTACTCAAAACTTTTCAGCTGTAAGAACTCCACAACAAAATGGAGTTGCTGAAAGTAGAAACAGAACTCTCATTGAAGCTGCTAGAACCATGCTGTGTGCCTCTGGTTTACCTTCATCATTCTGGGCTGAAGCTGTTAACACTGTCTGCTTCACCCAAAACAGATCCTTAGTGGTGAAAAGGTTCAACAAGACCCCCTATGAGCTGCTCAAAGGGAGGAAACCAAATGTCAGTTACTTCCATGTGTTTGGCTGTCCTTGTTTCATTTTGAATCAAAGGGATCAACTGGCAAAGTTTGAACCAAAAGCTGATGAAGGTGTGTTTGTTGGCTACTCTGCTATCTCTAAAGCCTACAGAGTGTACAACAACAAAAGAAAGGTGATAGATGAATCTATCAATGTCACCTTTTGAAGAGTCCAAGAATGCTTCCACCAAAGCTGTTCCTGAATCAGTTTCAGGAGAATTAAACTTTGATGATCTGATGCATTCAAACAGTGAAGAGGACTCAAAAGCTTCCACAACACCCAGTGTGGAACCTGTTAATCATGATGGGCATGATGATGATTATGTCAATACACCCTGTGTGAATAAGTGTACTGACCTAATTATAACTGCATGTCCTGAACCTATCAATGATGATTTTCCTGGTTCCTCTGATGATATGTTCAACAGTGGTCAGTCATGTTCAACAAGTGAGCAGGCTCAAGACAACAGTGTGTCTGAAAATCTTGAGAGCTGTTCAACAGGACCTGCTGAAGCTGCTGATAACTCAGGAGAATCATCATTGAAGAATGATCCTAAGTGGATCAGATGTCACCCGAATGATCAAATAATTGGTGACATCAACAAAGGGGTACAAACAAGGTGCGACAGCTTAGGGAACTTCTGTATGTTCTCTAGTTTTGTTTCACTAATGGAGCCAAAGAAAGTGGATGAAGCACTAAAAGATGCCAATTGGATCACTGCCATGCAAGAAGAACTCAATCAGTTTGAGAGAAACAAGGTATGGAAGCTGGTCCCTGCACCTAAAGGCAAAATTATAATTTGCACTAAAAGGGTTTTCAGGAATAATATGGATGAGCAAGGTCATGTCATAAGAAATTAGGCAAGATTGGTTGCTCAAGGTTATAGACAGGAGGAAGGAATTGACTATGATGAGACATTTGCTCCTGTGGCCAGGCTAGAAGCAATTCGTTTGTATCTAGCCTACGCTGCTCATAAGAGCATTAAGGTATTTCAAATGGATGTGAAGAGTGCATTTTTTAATGGGAAGCTGCAAAAAGAAGTTTATGTCAAGCAGCCTCAAGGTTTTGAAAATGAACATCATCCAGATTTTGTCTATAAGTTGGACAAAGCTCTCTATGGTCTCAAACAAGCCCCTAGAGCCTGGTATGACACTCTTACTGAGTTCCTTATGAGGAATGGGTATTCCAGAGGTAAAGTGGATACTACACTGTTCATAAAGAAGGTGAAATCTGATATTATGCTTGTTCAAATTTATGTGGATGATATAATATTTGGTTCTACCAATGAGCAGTTATGCAAGAATTTTTCATTACTCATGAAATATAAATATGAAATGAGTATGATGGGAGAACTTACTTTCTTTTTAGGATTAGAGGTTAAACAAACCTCAACTGGAATTTTTATAAATCAAAGAAAGTATACCTTAGATCTCTTGAAAAGGTTTAAATTTGATCAAAGTTCTCCTATTAAAACCCAAATGGCAACCAATGTAAAATTGGATGCTGATACCAGTGGCAAAGCTGTTTCAGTAACAGCTTACAGAGATATGAATGGGAGCTTGCTATACTTAACTGCTATTCTGTGTGATAACACAAGTGCCATAGCCATTTCCAACAATCCAGTATTTCATTCAAGAACAAAGCATATTGAAGTCAGACATCACTTCATCAGGGATCACATTCAGAAAGGTATTGTGGAGGTAAGTTTTATTTCCACCAATGAACAGCTTGCTGACATTTTCACCAAACCTATTGATGAAACAAGGTTTAATTACCTTGTTAGCAAGCTAGGCATGTTAAACAAAAGTGACTAAGTGTCCTCAAAGGTCTAAGACTTTGTATGTCTCACACTGATCAAGTTTCTCAGAACAGCTTAGACAGAACAGGCTCTGCATGTTATGTACTTAGCCATTTTTTTCTGAAATCCTTGATCAGCTTGAACATACAACAGGCTGAACACAAACAGTTTACTCGTCCAGCCTGATCTGATGGTCCATTCTTCACTCTGCTCATTCCCTCACACTGATTTACAAGACATTGTCTTGTAACCTGCTCAGTTATTGGACACAACCTGTTCCTCCATAGTTGAACAGGCTGAGGGAACAACTTGAAGAATGAATAGCTTGTGATGACCCTGCTCATCACAGGTTTGACCAACAGCTTAGACCTACAGTTTTAATTACCTTTCTTCAAACTTAAGTTACTTAATTTATGTTTTTATTTAACTTAATTACTGCGGATAATGTGGGTTACGTGTGTTAGTGATTAAAAAGGGCTCAAGTGGCCTGAGAAACGGTCTGACATGGACAACCGTTCCGTTTTCCGTTAACGACCTTTTCAAATCAACCGCCCAAATATTTCTCTCTCGTACCCACTCACATTCAAATCCTATAAATACCTCATACTGTTACATCTTCGTCTTCCTCACCACTATCATAAACTTTCTAAGAACCCTAAATATTCGACTAAGTGTCTTGTGCTTCTTCTACTTTCCCTACTCTCAAAATGGCTCACAGAAACAACCCCTTCCTACCAGTGTTCGTTGGTGATGATGTGCAGAAACATCCATCAGTCACCACAATGCTATCCCTCAAACCCACAAACTACATTGCCAACCTCACAATCCCCAAAAACTATGTGGGGAAAGGTTATGATCAAATGGTGGAGTTTTTGACAGTTCATCCGTTGAACTATGCTATGATTGCAACTCCTTGTGTCCTGTACCAGGAGATGGTGTACGAGTTCTGGTACACTTGTGCCTACAACTCCAACACCAAAGTCATCAATGGGACTATTCTCAATGGGACTCAGACCATTGAGATTACTGCTGATCTTCTTAGGGAGGTTCTTCATTTGCCCATTGCTGATTCATATGATATGCCCCAGCCTGAAAATGAGCAAATGGGAAATTTGCTACGCTCTTGTGGTGTAGCAGAACCCAAAATTGGAGCAACGCTGTACAGGAAGGATTTGTCTCCTACCTACAACTTTCTGTTTGCTTCTGTGATGATGAGCTTCAGCAGTAAAGTTGGTTCATTTGACCAACTGAGCCGTGATGAAGTCCCAATAGTCCTACAGCTGGTGGATGGGAGTACAATTGATATGGCTAAGTGGCTCTTTCTGAACTTGAGGAACCTGGTGCAGCAAGAGCCAAGACAAGCTGATGTTCGATACCCCAGGTTTCTGAGCCTCATATTCAGACACATTTGTGGTGAGCACCTGTACAACTCTCCGCCTTTACTTCATACTGCTGCATTCCTTGTAATAGGGAATAGAGTTTTCTACACTGCTGTTCTTCCAAATGAACGTCCTCTGTCCACACCAATGAGGAGGTTGTTAGGATTGGTGGAAGGACCCTCTGTTGTGAGGGTGGATCCAGAAGCTGCTGCTCCCAAGAGAAAATCCAAAGCCAGGTCCAAACTTGTTAAGAGGACCCTGACAATCACTGAAGCTGGGCCTGTGCAAAAGAAGGCCAAAACAGCTCAGTCTGAGTCTGCACTCTTAGCCTCTATGGCTGAGGGGGAGCAGGCTCCTTACCCTGGTTCATTCGTTGAACCTGAAGCCTCTGTGGCTGGTGCCTTTGTGGCACCTGAGATTATGGAACAGGTCAACCCACCTGTTTCTGACCCAGTCTCAAAACCTGTCCAGTCTGAACCCCTCATCACCTTTCCACAATCACCCACTTCATCCATCCACTACCAACGAAAATCACTCTCCAAAAAGAAACCAGCCCGAACAACCACCTCCTCTGTTCCCTCCCAACAGGGTTCAGTTGTAAGAGAAGCCACCCCTGCTGCCTCTTCTATATTGGGAGAAGGTTCAGCACACTTGGAGCATGCTTCACTCCAACCTGAGTCCACCCAGAGTCAGCGTAGACCCTCTGGTTCCTCCCAACAGGAACCAGTTGTACATAAGGAGATAACCACCTCAACTATTCCAACCTCCCAACAGGCTGAGAATATTGAAAGACAGGAGCCCTCTCCACTCCATACTGAGTCCACACTGTCCCCCACTCAAACTTCTTTACACCCTGAGTCTGCACGAGGTGCCCATGCTGCTGGTATAGACCAATCAGCAGCTCAGCCTCAAACTTCTGCTCCCCATGATACAGCTGTTCTACACCAAGCAGCTGCTGAGGGACCAACAACCCAAGCTGATGAGCCTCAGGGATCATACCATCCCTTTGGTGAGGCTGCTCCCTCTATGCAAACTCCATCATCAGGTTTCACCACTGCTAATGTTGAAATGCATATCCCATCTCCCCATGATGAGGTGCTTTTCCAGCAAGGCACTGCAGAGGGAACACCCACTGGCCTTCATGAGTATGTTGAAACAAAAGCAGCATCTTAGAGGCCCCCAACATCAACCCCTTCTCCTGATGAAGCAGCTACAGCCGCTGCTGAGGGACCCTTTGACCCCTCCAAGCTGGGCCACATTACTTTTGCCCAGGCTATGGAGCTTCTCTGAAATGTTCCTCTTCCCTCTCCCTCACATCATCATACACCAGCCTCATCATCATCTTCTCCATCCACCCAATCTAAACAGTCAACCAATGCACCTCCATCTCCTAAAGACCTGCCTTTGAAGGATCAGCTTTCTCTGCTGACCAACAAAGTTGGTTCTTTAGAAACTACTATGACCTCTCTACCCTCTATTATTTCAGACTCTGTGTCTGAACAGCTTAAGGGGTTCTTTGATTTGTTCAAGGACTCCTTCCCTGCCACTCCACAAACAAATAATTCTCCACAACTGCTAGCACTCACTGCACAGCTGCAAAATGTGTCCACTTCTCTATCCTAAATTCTTTCACTGCAACAGGACTCTGTGTCCTCAATGACAGCTATTTCTCAACAGCTTTCATCTCTCCTAACTTCTTGCAACACTACTCTTCCTAATACTCTGGCCAGCTTGAACACACTCATTGGCTCCCTATCAAATTCTGTGTCACCGAACCTTGCTGATGTGCAAGATTCTCTCGAATTACATCTTGCACAGCTTCAAAGTTTGCTGTTCACAGCTTCTGATAGGGAATATATTGTTACGCTGACCTCCCTTACTGATACCCAATCCTCTTCTCTTCAAACCTGTCTTACCCAGCTTGCAGAGGTGAAGGACAACTTGGCATTCTTAGTGAATAGCCTTGTTGGCCCCAGGCCTGCTGCCAAAACTGCTGGCAAGCCTGCTGACTATGTGTCTTCAGGCAGACCGGGTGTTGAAGGTGCTGGTACATCTCCTCCAAAGGGGGAGAAGTCATCTGCCTTGAAGACTAAGTCTAAGGGGGAGAAAACTTCTTCTCCTAAGGAAGAATCAGTGCCTGCAACACTCACTGGTCAACCAGCAGGAGCTTCAACAGGTACACTTGAGGGTGCCTCCCATGCTGCTCAGCCTACTCAGGCTGAATCTCCAACCCCTGCTCAATCTAAGGGGGAGGAAAGTATTCCTGAGGGCAGGTCAAGCAGCAGAAGGAGGCATCTGATTTTAGAAGAAGAAGAGGAGGAGGAGGAGAGTCCTGAAGCTGCTGTCACTACAGCAGCTAAAGGTAAAGAAATAACAGCAACTGATCCACAACAGCAGAAAGTAGCAGAGATCAAATTTCACAAAGCCAGGGCCAAAGAAATGGGTCTTCCTATACACAAATATTTTGAGTTTAGAGAAGAACAGCTTCAAGCCCTGGAAGTTATATGAAAAGAAGAAGAATCTGCAAAAGCTGCTAAGTCTTTTGCACTTCAAGAGGCAAGGAAAGTTAAGATGTCCTCTCTTGTTGTGCAAAAGAAAATTTTGGAAGCTGCTAAGGGATCAGCAGAGGAGAAGGAAGCTTTTTTGTTAAGGTTGATGGGTAGGGGTGTTTAGGAAATCAAAGGATTAGGAAGATCTTTTAGGTTCAGGTTTAGGTATTGGTAAGTCTCGATCAGCTTCTAAATCTGTGTCAGATAGTATCACGACTTCGACATTCTCCGGTTAAGATTCATATAAGACCGTCGCCTTTGACAAATTCTCCTCTCCTTGACCCGTCAGGGCTTTTGTCGTTGTTTCTTCCCCACTTTCCACACTTTCTGCCGCTCCCCTTAGGCCTGATACCACACCCCTAGGCTCTGTCCGGAGGCATTTTCTCCCCCTCAGGATGATTATGGTCGTCCTGATCATCATGTTTGTTAGGATCAAATATAAAGAGATGAAAACAATTATAATTGTAAGTATAGGGACTAGATTTGTCAATTGTAGAAAGTTTAGTTTAGGTGTAAATAAACAAATTCAAAGGAATTTGTTTATAGACTTTTGTCATATTTTTCTTTATATTTCTCGTTGAGAGTAAAAAGTCAATCATTTCAATAAAAGAAGATTTTGTGTTCAATGTTTTTATTCACCTAAATTTGTTATTAACAATTGGTATCAGAGCCTAGGGGGTGAATCAGTTCATATTAAGAAAATATCGTGTGGGTTTTGATTCCGTGGATGCTTGAGCTTCAAATTATGGTCTTTAGTTTCAAATGACGAGTCCTTTGATATAAGTCTTACATCATATCTCCAAATACACAGAAAGTATTTTGGATTTTTATGATTTTTAAAAAAGTGTCTGTTCATGAGGTTTTTGGATGATTTTAGGTTTTTAATCGGGAATTGGCCAAAGTGACTTCACAGAAGTTGTTTCTGCTATCAAAACGATCCTTCGTTGTGATTTGTAGATCAATTCATGCAAATTTTGAAATAATTAGTGGATTTAGATTTGAATCTGTCAAAAACGGTTGAATCTCGGGATAAACTGCACTTCTAGTCTTATTCGAGATTTACAAAGCGTCATCCTATTTTTATAACACTTCATCCTAGTTTTATAACTCTTCATCCGAGTTTTATCACACTTCAATCGAGTTTGATAACACTTAAATCGAGTTTGATTATTCTTCATACGAGTTTTAACATGTGACATCCGAGTTTGATCATCTATCATCAGAGAATTACTAAATTTCCTTTGAGTTTGATCGAAGTTCCATCCTAGTTTGTTGAAGTATTGATCGAGTTTTCACAAGTACACTACCAGATTTATCACACATCATTCTAGATTCAAAGCTTTATCATTCCACTTTTATTGTATGACTTTTTTTTGCTTCAATTAGCCACTACTTTTGACGGGAATATTGTTACAGGGCCTACCATACGTCGGGCAATTTTTGAAGCCTAGTTCAACTCCAGAAAAAAGTTACAGACATTAGTCTGTAGAGAAGCTGAAATCAACATCCAAAAGTCACTTGAAAGCTGATTTTCACCAAGTCATCATCCACAGATAAATCTTTAAAAGCTTCAACATTGTTTCTTATCCTCAAACAACCTCCAACTTGCTGATATTTTCTGAGTTTTTTTATTTCCCTTCAATTTCCACAAATCTAATCCGATGGAGTCTAATACTGAGTTTTGTGACATAGATATTGAAGAGATGAAGCTGGAATTACTCAACCTTCAAAAGGCTTTTATAAGGAAGTTTGGAAGACAGTTATACACAAAACACAAAGAATATTGCTAAGTGCTTTATAGCTACAACTGAAGATCCTGCTGATGTAGCTGTACAGTTGAAGGAATTGGAAGTAAAGTTGAAGAATGTGACAAAGCTGGATGAACAAGCAGATTTTAAACTACAAGACGAGAAAAAGACAGTAGTTTCTATGAAACTTAAACTGGAAAATTAATGAACATGATCCGGAGTTGCATCTCACAGCTGAGACTTCTAAGCTAATTGAGAACCTAAACATGTTTGAAAATCAAATGTTTGATCATGATTCCATTTCAAAGTTAACATCTGAAAAGTCTGAGTTGATTGCAAAACTAACTGAATCTGAACAGATTCGTAAGAACAATTATGATATTTTTGTTCAGTTAAATACAGATAAAGAATTTGCTTTAAAATATGTCACAAGATTGAACGAAGAAGTTTTGAATTTTAAAGAAAAACAAAAGGTTATGAATTCTGAGAATCGTATTCTCAAAGTGGGAATATCTGAATTATCAAATGAACGTGAAGATTCTAAACGAGAGAATTTTCTGAATGCAAATCAATTAAAATATCTTTTGCCTGAACGATATGCTCTGTAAAGGAAAGGTAAAGATCTTGAAGGGACACTTTCGAAGACAAATGATCCTGATCAAAGTTATGTTTCAAACAAATCTGAAGAATTTTTTGCTCTTGAAAAGGAGTTCTCTTTAACTAAAGAGTTATTTGAGAAGGAAAAAAATGAGTTCTTCCATATAGAACAAGATTCAAAGTGAAATTTAAATTGTTTGAAGATGAGACAAAATTGTTCGCAATTAATGAACAATCTTTCAAAACTGATTTCCAATCATTTGATAATGACAGAAATTCATATTTGGCCATTATCAAAGGATTAGAAGATCAAATATTTCATCTTTCTAAACAATTTAATGTTTCCCCTTCTTCAAATGAATCAAAGGTTAAGGATTCTAATGTTTGTTTAGAACGTAAATTTGATCATTGTGATTTATCTTTAGAAAGTGAAAAGAATCTAGCTAAAACTCCTAAGTTTGATTTGTCTTCAGATCTTCAACTTAAATATCTTTAAAAAAAAAAGGCAAAGTTAAAGTAGTTGAAAATCTTCTCGTCAAGATTTACCCTAGTAAATCCTCGAATTCAAAGTTTTCAAAAGTTTCCAAAAATACTGGTTATTCTTCTCATAAGAAAACTTCCAAGAAAAATACCAAGTATTATCAGAAACAGACTAGCACCTGACAGATTTTTAGGAAGAAGAGTTTGCATAATTCTTTTCGTTCAGATTCAAGATTCCTTCATAAATCAGATATACAAATTTATCATTCTAAAAGAAATTTGCTTCCTGAGTTTGAGAAAGAAGATAAGAAATATGTTCTGCAATGGGTACCTAGACCTATAATAAAATGGTTACCTAAACACGTATTGAAATGGGTACTGTAGGTCCCAAAAGATATCCCAAGTATATAGCCTTAAGCTGTAGAGGGGGGGTGAATACAGCTATTTATAAACTACACACAATTTTCTCAATGTTTGTATGTATTATCAACAAATGTTAATTACAAACGAGCTTGAATGCGGAAAGGTTCAAGCTGAGATGACAGATACAACAGACAGACTTAAACTGATTACAATGAATACACTTACTAAGAATCACTCACTGTGTTTACAAGACTCTGAGGAACAGCTTGAACAAGAACAGCTTAGACACTGAGCACTGTTTTATTCAAGCAGACTTGCATGCATGAAAGACTCACTTTGAATGCACGTTCACTCTTGGTTTCAGCACTTAGCTTTTTGGCTTAATCTTTCAATCCTTGGAAGTTTCTTTTTATACTCACTCAGAGGATCTAAGTGAAGCTTCTTCATTGGACGGAATGAAAAAGGAAAAGTCTTGTTGAAAAGACAACATAAACTTTTCTGCACATTCTGAAAAGCAGACTTGTCTTCATGTGGGCAGAACTTTTGTTTTTTCACTTTGTCTACTGTTGCATTGCCTTTAACTAAATAAGGAATGTCAACTTTGTGTTTTTCTTCCTTTGTAAAGGCCTATTTTGATATAAGAAAAAGGTCTGTCACCCTTTTTCAAATATGCTTTTGTAATCGTTTGAACGCTATTTAAATATTCTTAATATTTAAATATTCATTGCCTATTTTGATATAAGAAAAAGGCCAAGATTCTTCACTCTCTCCATCTGCTTCTTGACATATGCTCTGGCAGTCTTAGCAGTTTCTGACTTAGACTCACTCAGAGCAACTGCCAGGTCAATCCATTCTCTGTACCCCATTTGTGCAACGTCAGTGTAGTCATATGTTTCTAGTTCTGGGCCTGCTGCACCCATTCTGGTTATTTTCAACTTCCACTGACTGCCTTTTCTTGATATGGGCACAGCTTTGACAATTGCTTCCTTGGCAAGCCTTCTATCAGCAACATCTTGAAATTTTCTTCTTGCCAGGTTGTCAAAGTGAAACTGAGGTCTTGCAGAGGGCACTAAAGTTTTGGCCACTAAGACCAGAGCACCCTCTTCTTTTTCTGCTTCCTTCTCTTCTGCTGATCCCTTAGCAGCTTCCAATATTTTCTTTTGCACAACCAGAGAGGACATTTTGACTTCCCTTGCCTCTTGAAGTGCAAAAGACTTAGCAGCTTTGGCAGATTCTTCTTCTTTCCTTAAAGCTTCCAGGGCTTGAAGTTGTTCTTCTCTAAACTCAAAATATTTGTGCTTAGGAAGACCCATTTCTTTGGCCCTGGCTTTGTGAAATTTAAGCTCTGCTGCTTTCTGCAGTTGAGGATCAGTTGCTGCTTTTTCTTTTCCTTTAGTTGCTGTAGTGACAGCAGCTTCAGGACTTTCCTCCTCCTCCTCTTCTTCTTCTAAAATCAGATGCCTCCTTCTGCTGCTTGGCCTGCCCTCAGGAATAGATTCCTCCCCCTTAGACTGAGCAGGGATTGGAGATTCAGCCTGAGTAGGCTGAGCAGCGTGAGAAAACAGGTTTCAGTTGTGGGATCAGCAGATTGCATGTCCACAACATATACACCTTTCTTTCGTTGAGCACACATCACAACTTTGCCTTGGGGATCCAATATGTAACCCAGGTGCTCATCAAAGTTAATCTTATAGCCAGCATCACACAGTTGACTTATGCTAACAAGGTTATGTTTTAGTCCAACCACATAGGCTAATCTTTTAAACACTGCAGCACCAGCTTTAAGAGTTCCATATCCCTCAGTGGATCCCTGTACATTGTCACCAAATGTGACTTTTGGCCCTTTTTCAGGCCTGAGATCACTCAGAAGGTCCTTACAACCTGTCATGTGCCCTGAGCAGCCACTGTCCAAGTACCAAACCTGGGATGGTTGTTTTTCCTACAGAGTGACAAGAAAAATATTACTCATTTTTAGGGGAACTCATCACAGAGATGAGTTCTCCTACTTCATCAACATTTGTTGATGGACTTGTGATGTCAACACTAATATTCCCTATTTGAATGGTATCAGTTTGGATACCACTCTCATTGACTAAGATGTTTCCAACATTGTTTATGTTAGCAGTGAGGGAACCATCAGAGTCAGCAGGCCTCATGTCCTCAGTTTCAGGACAGTCTTTGGCCAGATGTGTCTTCATTCCACATTTATAACATTTTCTCCTTTTAACATTTTTGGAAGAAGACCTTTCAGAAACACATTCTGAGTTATTTCTGTTGATTCCATCAGCAGGTTTAGTAGACTTATTACTTTTTGATGAATCAACAGCTTGAGTGGAAAGTTCAGTAGCCACAACTTTGCATGTCTCTTCTTTCCTCCTTTTAGGAGGACAGATGTCAAAGATAGGAAGCTTAATTGGTTTTTGAATTTCCACAGGTTTAGGAAACCTATTCCTATCTCTCTCAGGCTGAGCAATGGCTTTGCCTTTGCCCTTCCTGAGATGTGATTGATGTTTCTATCAACATAATCATTATTTCTGGTTTTGAAAGACTTATTGTTATTTAAAACCAGTTTACCACTATGATTAGAAAACTTATTTGAAATCACAGCAGGTTTGCCTTCAATCTGTGACTTACACTTGTTAAAGGCAGACTGCTTACCTTTTGAAAACTTATTTTCAAAATGTTCAACATTAAAAGGATTAGTATGCCTTTTTACATCAGCTTTAGACCTAAAGCCTGTTTTGTCAACAGGTTTGTTGTCCACAGCTGCAGTTTGGACATGCTTTCCTTTCTTTTGCTTGTGTGAATCAGCAGAACACTTAGCAAGCTTATTTGATGGAAAACTTATTTCATCAGCAGCTTTTGAGCTAGGTTCACACGAGCTGTCAGTGTTTTGAGGCCTGACAAACCTGTTTGTTGAGATTAGTTTACCATTCACTTTTTGAATAAAAGTGTTTGGAAGCTCACCAAGAGTGGACAAGTCTTCTTTTAAATTATTAACCTCAACAATGGAAGCTGCTGTGTCAAGATCCCCTCCAAGATAGGCTTGGATTTGTGCAGGAATCTGCTGACTTATGCAGTGGTTGACTTTTTGTGCAGATTGGCACCAAGAGTCAACTATCTTTTAAAGCTGAGCATGTTTTATATCTGTTTCTCTCTTTTCTTCCAGTAAAATGGAATTGATGTGTTTTAATTCATCAAGCTCAGCTTCCAACTTATGGAAACTGTCCAGTTTACTAGATTTTGTTTCAATATCAGTTTTAAGATTAGAGATTTCAGATAATAAAGCAGCATGCTTCTCAACAGCAGCTTTCAGATCAACAAGCATATAGTTAAACATTTGAACTTTTTCTTCAGAACTGTAATCCATAAAATTTTGTACCTTATACATCATTGTAGGGTTCCAGTTCTCCAAGCTGCTAAAAGCTTCAGCTTCAGCCGGATCCTGTTTGAAGTTGCTGGTTGATGGGACATCAGTGTTGGCCATCAGACAGTTATTGTCTTCTTCATCAGATGATGAATCAGACTCCTCCCAGTCACAAGTCTCTGCCATAAGTCCCTTTTGCCGGTTGGAAACCACTGACTTTTCCAACTTTCTCAGTTTAGCCATAGCCATAAGGTACTTAACCCTATAGCCATCATCCCGGTTTGTCTTGTGTGGTTTGGATGACTGACCAACAGCTTTTGACACACAGTCAGCAGCTATGTGGCCAGTATTGCCACATTTGAAGCACTCAGCTTTGGTCTTGTCAAATGCTTTCTTTTTTACAGCATTTGAACTTCCTTGCAGCATGTTTCTTCCAAACCTTTTCTTGTTGAACCTTTTGACAAGCATGGCTATCATTTGCTCATCATCCAGTTCAGCAATATCTGCATTGTCTTCCTCATCAGACATTTCCTCTTTATCATCAGCCTGTTGATCAGGTTGAGTGAACACATCACTTACTTGATTTACAGGTTGTCTCACACTGGCCACAAAAGCTGCACCTTTCTTAGATATTTCCAAGGCATTTCTCTTCTGTTGCCTTGACTGCTCATCATTCAGTAAGGATCCATATAAGTTAACAAGATCCATACTTCTGATGGTACCTGAATTCCTTAAAATTGTAGAAAAATAATTCCATTCTTCAGGCAGGACATCTAAGAACTTGTTTACCAAAGTCAGGCTGTCCTTGGTGATCCCAATAGCTTTGAGATGATTTACAAGAGCAGTAAACCTGGTGTAGGTTTCAGTGAGAGTCTCCTTTGGTTTTGCAAAGAAGAGTTCATACTGTCTAACAAGATTATTAATCCTGTTGTCAAGTGTGATTGTGGGTCCATCATAGACGGTACACAAAGTATCCCACATCTCCTTTGCAGTTGTCATCTTCTCAACCTGAGTGAACACATCATCAGGTAGAGAAATGACCAGATTGTTTCTGGCCTTTGCATCAAGAGCCACCAGTCTCTTGTCTTCAGCAGACCATCGAGCTTTTGCTTTCTCAAATGTTCTGATTTCAGGAGCAGCTCCTTCAACAGCAGGAGTTATAGTTGTAACAGAGGTTGGCACATAGGGACCCTCCATTACAATCTCTGGTAGTTGCACATCCATATTCTCTAAGTAGAGCATCATTCTGCACTTCCAACCAGAAAAGTTCTGATGATTGAACTTTGGAGGTTTGCCCATTGAGCCATTGTCATAGTATGAGGAACTTGCAGCATTGTTGTCCATGGAAACTCTGGGAGAATAAGAGATCTAGAATGACACACACTCTAACCTTGTCTGATACTAGTTGTAGGTCCCAAAGATATCCCAAGTATATAGCCTTAAGCTGTAGAGGGGGGGTGAATACAGCTATATAAAAACTACACACAATTTTCTCAATGTTTCTATGTATTATCAACAAATGTTAATTTCAAACGAGCTTGAATGCGAAAAGGTTCAAGCTGAGATGACAGATACAACAGTATGTTTAACTAGTCTAAGACAGACATAAACTGATTACAATGAATACACTCACTAAGAATCACTCACTGTGTTTACAAGACTCTGAGGAACAGCTTGAACAAGAACAACTTTGACAATGAGCACTGTTTTATTCAAGCAGACTTGCATGCATGAAAGACTCACTTTGAATGCACGTTCACTCTTGGTTTCAGCACATAGCTTTTTGGCTTAATCTTTCAATCCTTGGAAGTTTCTTTTTATACTCACTCAGAGGATCTAAGTGAAGCTTCTTCATTGGACGGAATGAAAAAGGAAAAGTCTTGTTGAAAAGACAACATAAACTTTTCTGCACATTCTGAAAAGCAGACTTGTCTTAATGTGGGCAGAACTTTTGTCTTTTCACTTTGTCTACTGTTGCATTGCCTTTAACTAAATAAGGAATGTCAACTTTGTGTTTTTCTTCCTTTGTAAAGGCCTATTTTGATATAAGAAAAAGGTCTGTCACCGTTTTTCAAATACGCTTTTGTCTTCATGTAACTAAACAGCTTGGGCAGGCTGAGCAGTTCTGATTTCCACTTTGTCTTCGACTTTGTAAACTGATCTTGTAGTAAACAACAATACATGAGGACTTGGAAACATATTCCATAAAGTGTTTAGCCTGTTCACAAAGAACAGGTTCTGTTCACAAAGAACAGGTTCTGTTCACAAAGAACAGAACACTTGTAAACTGCCCAAGCTGCTCACCAGTGTAGAGCAGCGTAGACAGTTTATGTCCAGCCTGTTCAGCAGAATGAACAGCTTGGGCAAAACTGCCTTTGTTGCAACACATGCAACACAAAGAACAGCTTCAGGCTGTTATTGCAAATCATTTTCAAGTTTCAATAAGGCATATAACAGGCCTTAAATTCAACCTTCAAAAGCATCAACAGGTTTGATTAATAATCTCTCCCTCAGATGCAGAACAGGTTTGACTGAGGCCTTTTTGTGCCTAACAGGTACCCAAGAGACATCTCAATTGTGTAGGTTATTAGTTTTTAATCAATTCAGACTAGAACCCGGACTTCAATGAAAATGGTTTCTATACACATCAGTGCAGAACCCGGTCTTCACTCGTATGGCTTCTCCTCATAACAAAGCAGAACCCGTACTTCATGCATATGGCTTCCAAATAGTTCATTTGGAACCCGCACATCTGTGAAAAGTTTAACAAGGCTTTCAGTTACTTCAGACTGAAATCCGAGCTTTCGCAACAAAGGCTTCTAATCACTTCAGATTAGAACCCGATTATGAAAGATGAATCTTTCTGGAATTCATGCCCACTATAAAGCTATATTGACAAAGAGGGAGTTTTATTTCACAATTTTTTGCTCCTGATATATTTTCTATGGGTTAACTAACTTTGTGTGCTTATTTCCAGGGGGAGGGTCTGACGCACTCTTACAATGATTTTTTTTTTTTTTACAAAACTGTGTGTAATATTCACGGAAATATTTTGTGCACATATAAAAAGATTTTCGAGCTGAAAAGAACAATTTTATATATAAGGATGTTACTTTCTGATTCTCTTAGTATAACATTGAGGTTAATTGTTCTAATCTCTTTGATTTTCATAATCTCATTGCTTCTGAGATTCCCTTCGTTATTCTCCCATGCATTCTTAATTCTTCTGATTTATTCATATTGAATTCTCCCATAACCTACTTCTTTCATAAAAATCTTATTCATTTCATATCTTGTATCCAATTACACATTTCATTTTGATATCTCCCAACTAATCATTCCCCAAATTCGTTTTGAATTTCATCTCCTAATTAATTTAAGCTGAAAATGCTAATAATTCTTTGTGTTATATCCCATGAGCTTAAATGTTGAACATTATTTTTGCTGACTACGATTCTGCACCAAATTGTGTGATAGGCATAAACATCGCTTTAATGGTCTAACTAGAACCAGAAGACCTACCTAAGGAGCAAACCATCTATACTTTGGGTGGGTGAGGGTTCTTTAGGTCTATTAGTTGAAAAGTGTCAGTTATGACGGGATACTGACAGGGTCGGGCAGAGGTAAAATGTAAATGAGAAGGGTATATTGAAAGGAGATGGTGTTGCATCAGATCATGCTTTCACTATGAAGCTGATTAACTTGAATTTCTAAAAAAGTGAGCCGGAGGGAGCTTAGTTGAAAAATGTTGAGAGCTGAAAGTTAAGAATGGATTTGAAGAAAAGATAATCCTACCTCCACTGTCTCGGCTAGGTAATCCACATAATCTATCAAGCCTTAGGTGAGATGATATTGAAAAAGACATCATGGACCCAGTGATGCATGCACTTAACCCCACCAACCAATCAGTTATCTCTCAAAAGATTTCTCTTTCATTAATCACGGAGATATAGCACATTTCTAACGATATATCATTTGGATGATATTGACATTGAAACAATGAACATATTTGATCCGGTCTCCAGATGCACATTCTGTCTAGAGCTGATTATATACACTTTTAGGACACATCGAGTCTAACAGTCTGCGTGACTATAAACTACTACTCCAAAGTGACTAAACCGGAACAAATAAGAGTTATTCTTTCCTGATAAAGGATTTTACGATGACTATTTGGTAATCCTACCAGTGTTAACATAATGGCAGCGTTGAAAGTAGGTCTCATAGATTATGTCTATTGTGCAAACACGAATACTCTGTGGACCTGGACACTGTTACTTATAAATGAATGTGTTTCATTTTTCTCAACTCAAGTTGAAAATCTTTGTTTGTTTCTATAAGTAGAGAGTATCCATTTGAGGGGGAGTGATAGATTTGTTTAGAATAGGGGGAGTGAACATGTTTGAAAGCAATGATATCATTTTCAAGGGGAGAGAAAAACTTTGTAATATTTCCGAGTTGTAATTTTTGTTGTATTGTTGTCTGTATTCATGTCCGTAATTGTAATTTCACTGTATCTGTGTCTCTGAACATTTTGCATGATGTTCATAATTCTTATGATCATCATGAGCGGGAGAAAAGTTGAATTTCAGAGACAACTGCTGAATTGTTTGTGATGTGGTCGATCTTATATATATATATCTAGCATATTTTTCCTCATTTAAGTGTGTTTTGATAGCTAAACTTTCGAATTTGACGCTGAATTGAATTAATTTTTGTTTTTGAAGGTTTCTAGCGGATACTTGTGAATAAAGGAAAGAAAAGGGGTGAAAATTTCATATTTAGCATTAGATATTTACATGGTCATGTAAATGAGGAAGATAAGGCCATGGTTTTGGAAAAGAAATAAAAAAAACACGCTGCTGCTGATAGTTTAATAATTCCATGGCCATGGAATTAGGAGAGAAAGCGCCGGGCCTGCAAGGAAATCCATGGCCATGGATTAGACTTCTAAAGCGGCGGCCATCTCCTTCTTCCCCATTCTCATCTCCTTCTTCCCCATTCTCATCTCCTTCGCTTCCCCCTCCGGTTCTTCCCCTTCTCCATCAATCAGGTACGCTTTCTTTTTCCTTGGTCATTGCATTATGAGTTTACTGCTATGCCAACACAGAGCTCTCTTGCTCCGGGCTCCTTGCATCAATCCTCTACTTCGCCCAGCTCCAGTTCGACATATTCTGATTCATCTCGGGATACATTTGTGGATCGTCTTCGTCAAATAGATGCTTCAGCACCTCCAGCTGTTCCATGAGCGACTGTTTTTTTTTCTTTGTTTTTAATTTAATTTTTTTTTTCCTAGTGTGTTGCTTTTCTTTATAACTTTTCTACCTATTGCGTGCTAATTTTCTATATATATATATATATATATATATATATATATATATATATATATATATATATATATATATATATATATATATATATATATATATATATATATATATATTGTTTTTGTTTTGTGCTAGGTGCTAGTGGACATACGAGAGGCTTATTGTGCATACTTCTTGGTGCTCATGTTAGTCCACGTTCCATACTTCAGGGGAGTCATTCTGTTCATCCCTTTTGCTTACACTTCCACCACTGCATCTTAATATCTTATGAACATTGAGGACAATGTCCAATTCTAAGTGTGGGGAAGGGGTATGACCATTTAAGCATGTTTTGTTTAAGGGTGAAATTTTCTATATGTGGTGTAACTATTCTCAATTTGGCCTAAAAGTCCTATTTTGTGGCGTTCTCTTTACACATTCGAGAACATTGGTGTTATTGCTTGCCTAAGTACTTCATGAGAATGTAAACTTAATTGAGTAGATTTGCATGATTTAGGCGAGATACTTTACTTCATGGATTAGTTTCTTGGATATGTTTGCATGACCCTTGCACATTTTAGCCTATCTCATTCGTGAGGATTTGAGCCAAGAATAGCATTCATTTTTAATGCTTGTGTTTTCTTTTGTTGAGTGTGCCGGTGGTACTTGTTTACTTCAGAACTTGCTTATGTAATGCATTTCGAGACCACATTACTGAGAATGTTGCATGTATAATGAAGGCAAATTAGGATTGAGCCATTTAGTTACCGTTTCATTTTTCCCACCTTCTAAGCATGCAAAATGATGTGTGTGTTTTTCCCTTAGTTACCCCTTTTAAGCTTAAACCTTTTCGTTTCAGTTATAACCCATGTTGTTAACCTTTTCAATCCGTTTGGCTCTCGTCACCTTTAGTCTTAATCCGATCTAAATTCCAGCTGTTTAGTTAAAATTTTATTATTATTTTTTCTTTCAGTTTTTGAGTTTTATGTAATTATGTTTAGTATTTAGATTCTCAAGTTCAAAGTCAAAAAAAAAAAAAAAAAAAAAAAAAAAAAAGAGAAAAAAAAAAAAGAAAAAAGAAAAAAAAAAGAAAAGAAAAAAAAAAGAAAAAAAAAGAAAAAAAAGAAAGAAAAAAAAAGGGGTATAGTTTTATCTATGTTTCTCCTTTGAATTTATTCCTTTTTTAGAGTTCTTTCTATTGTAATTGGTCAAGTTGTGATTAAGTTTTTCTTTAGCTAACAGCTCATGCTTTAAAGTGTCGGATTTAGGTCTATTTCACACAGTTTATCCTTTGTATCCTACCTTTTGCCCCTAGCCCCGTTACAACCCTGTGAAAGACCTTCATTTTGCCTCATTCTCATGTTTAGTGGTGGAGATTTGATTCTCAATCAAGCTTATGATAGTAGCATGTTCCACGACTTGGCTTGAGTGAATTTGTCTTGAAAAGAAACCCTGATACACATTCGAGTGTTTGAGTGAATCCTATTCTGAGGTGTTTTGGGTTATGTAGACTAATTCAAAAGCGACTTTCATGAATGCTAAATATCTATGATCTAGCATCACGTAAACTTCTTGTTGGTTTGCATTTGATTGTTTTACTTACAAGAGTTTTAATGTCATTCGTTCAAGATAGTGTCTCGAAGAATTCTTGTTTTGTAAATCAAGGCCTTTTGAGATAATTACCATGAGAAAGATTTTGCTTGAGGGCAAGCAACGCTTAAGTGTGGGGATAATTTGATGTGGTCGATCTTATATATATATATCTAGCATATTTTTCCTCATTTAAGTGTGTTTTGATAGCTAAACTTTCGAATTTGACGTTGAATTGAATTAATTTTTGTTTTTGAAGGTTTCTAGCGGATACTTGTGAATAAAGGAAAGAAAAGGGGTGAAAATTTCATATTTAGCATTAGATATTTACATGGTCATGTAAATGAGGAAGATAAGGCCATGGTTTTGGAAAAGAAATAAAAAAACACGCTGCTGCTGATAGTTTAATAATTCCATGGCCATGGAATTAGGAGAGAAAGCGCCGGGCCTGCAAGGAAATCCATGGCCATGGATTAGACTTCTAAAGCGGCGGCCATCTGTTTGAAAACAATTGCCACAACTGCTAAAGACAATTGTGACAACTGCAGAAGAGTACAAGATGAAATATGATATGTTGTCTTTGATTGATCAAGGGAGATAATCAAATTCTATCAGGATTCAAGGGGGAGAGTCTATTCATAAGAAAAGAGAAAATTAGAGAAGAAGGGATATGTAGATTAGAGAGAGTCAATGATGAGAAAGTTTATTTGAAGATTCAAAGATAAAAGAGAAGAAATGAGAAAAGTTTTGAAGATCAAGTTTTTAAAATCATGAAGATATATATATTGTTTAATCTTTTATTTTTTAAAGTTCTTGCTTCGAACTTTGATTGAAAAATTACTATCATCCTTTTGGGGGAGATTGTTAGGATCAAATATATAGAGATGAAACAATTATAATTGTAACTATAGGGATTAGATTTGTTAATTCTAGAAAGTTTAGTTTAGGTGTATATATACAAATTCTAAGGAATTTGTTTATAGACTTTCTCCATATTTTTCTTGGTATTTCATGTTGAGAGTAAAAAGTCAATCATTTCAATAAAAGAAGATTTTGTGTTCAATGTTATAATTCTCTTGGATCTATTATTAACAATGTTTTCCTTTTAAAGCTGAAACCTGAGGGCGGCACATACTTTTCAATTCGGACACTGCCACCTCAACTTTGTTTTTTCGTTCATGTTATTCAGCCTCCATCCTCAGAATCAACAACTTCATCCTTTCAAATGACTAAGTAAAAAGAGCATTTGAAGTTGTGATCTGGTCTTTGAGCTCCTCATAATTGGCATATTTGACTGATCGAGTACCTGGTGGTGGCTCATAAGTAGCAGCACCCTTTCACTTCAATTGATATATAAGGGAGGAGTGTCGTTCCTCATTTTCTGCCTTGAGGGCATCCAAATTAGCCCGTGTGACAACCCTGGCATCCCGTAGAGCAACAGTTGCATCTCAAAAGTAATCCTTGGATGACCTAATATGGTCGACCATGATGTAGTTGTGTCAGGATTTCCATCCTTCATTTCTGCTCCACCTAGTGTGGAGGGTGTTCGTGAGGACGTCAAATAGTCGTTCTTGATGAGCTGTAACGTGTTAAGCGGTATGGGATGAGACGTGGTCAAATGAACTTCAGTCACAGGGCGCAGCATATGGCTTTTTCAACGTTGCCCCCTTCCGAGTGGGAGGGTGATGGCATATGAGGTGAAACCTCATGGAATAAAACAGGTTCCTGTTCAGAGGAACCTGAGTGGCTGGTCGGGTGTGTGACGAGAACTGAACTTGTAGCCTTTTGCTGACTTGTCCGGTTATCTGGTGAAGGTACTCCCTCATCACTCTTCTTCACTAAGCCCTCATCCCTCAAAACATCAGAGATGGTTTGTTCAGAATTAGCCACCTCTGCCTCATCTACCTCTGCCTCATCTACCTCTGCTCCCTCTCTCACTACCCTCAACTCCCACTCACCAATCTCGTGTATGTTTTCAAAGGAATGACTCGAGCTTCGGTTGGTGGGAACCGAACAACGGTCGAGAGATAAAGTAAAGGGAATTAAAAAAAAGAAGTTGAATTTTAAAAATAAAGTGCCTGAAGTTTGGATGGGGATCCGAAGTTCGGATGACTTTGATGAGACCAAAAGTTGTTCAGTCAAAATAGGGATCTGGAGTTGCACTTCAAAAATAAATTTTCATTAAAACAATTTTAGTTTAAGAAGAAAAACCCAGATTTTGAACAAAAATGTGTTTTAAAGCCTAATAATGGTACCTAAATGCTAACAATGAATTTAGAAACAAGTTATGTAAACAACATGCACCTAAAAACAACTAAAACGAAGGTTTTTTTAATGAAAAAAAAGGTTGGAAATATGATGAACAGCATAACTAATATTCAGATCAATTTTTGAGCAATAACCTAAAACATGTATAGATTGAAGAGTGACGCTCTAAATAATAACAGGTGCAAATGTTGATCACAAAGGAGGCAGAAAACACATAAAACAAAAGATTCAAGAGATGAATCAGAAGAAAAACTCGACGTCCAGTTCAAAGAACAGCACTGACTGCACCCCAAAAACCCTCTGAATCCGATATGTTCAGTTGAAATCCACTTTAAATAGCTCTGATACCAATTGTTCTTATGATCCCAGTAATGATTTATGAACTCAAAATTATTTTTCTTATAATAATCGACTGAATAAAGAGGAACAAACACAATGTAATGCACTCAATCAATGTAACTTTTTCCAACCGTCACTTTTGCAATTTAATATTCTGATAATGACAAGTTATGCAAAAACTTACAAAACCCTAGGTCAAAGTTGCCTTTTAGGACTAAGTTCGAGGGGTTTACATAATATACCCCTCAACTTTCAATCTAAAAAGAAAATTACATTGCAAATAAAAGACAAATACATATAAAATAAATAGTTACAACTTATTACAAACTAAAACCACAGAATTGAAATTCTAATCTAACACTGATCTCGTTATTTTTGAGATTCTCTCCAATATTCTGGACCCTCGAATATCATCTCGATTCTCCCACTTATATCATCCTACTTCATACACATTCATGATTCAAATATTTTCTCAACTTCCCAAGCATACCTTCTTTCGTTTCTTATCCATATTTTTAAATACCCCATGAGCTAAACCGTTACATCTTTCAAGATATCCTGGAGACTCTGATGGTGCATAACATGTGTGATTAGGCATATATATCACTCCAATGGTCTAAACCAGAGACGGAATACCTTACCACGGAGCAAACCACTTTAGTTTGTGAGGGTAGGTCAATTAGTTAAAGAGTGTTTGTTACCATGGGGATCTAACATGGTCAAGTAGAGAAAAAATGAAAATGATAGGGGTTATTGAAATGAGATGGGGTGGATCATGATTCAAAGTGAGTCGGAGGGGGTATGGTTGAAAAATGTTGAAAGTTGAGGGGTGAGAAAGGAGATAAAGAAAATGAAAATCCTACCGACAACGTGACAGTTTGCTAGGTTTCTTATATCTGCTACCAAATTCCATGTGTTGGAATTAGGTATTGAAGAAGATGCCATGAAGCCAGTGATGCATGCACTCAACCCCTAGTTACTCAGTTGTTTCTGAAAAGACTTATATTTCAATTTCACGAAATTATAGCATATACTCTATCGACATTCACTTGAATATTGTTGATATTGAAGCAACGAAGACATCCTCTCGGGTCTCCATCTTCATTTGATGCACAATGTTTAAAGCTTAATGTTATACACTTCTTAGGACACATATAGTCTTAAGTCTGTGTGATAAATACCTCGTCTATCGAAACAACGTCGGAATCAATATGCCTGATTCTTTCTTGATAAAGAATTTCACAATGATTATTTGGATATCCTGCTAGTTATAATCTCATGCCCGCGTTGAACATAGGTCACATAGACTATGTCTATAGTGTCAACAGGGATTCTATGTGAACATGGATTTGGGATTTACAAATCAATTCGTTTCATGTTCTTTTGTTCAGGCTAAAAAGCAAGGAATTGTTTGCCATTTTTGTGTATGGGGGTGAATGTGTAAGAAGGGAGATTTTGTTAATTGAAGGGGAGAGATAAAAAAAAAGTTGATGTATTGTTTTGTTGAGGGGGAGAGTTGAAAAACTGTGTAATCTTGATTATTATGTGTGGTTGAGTGAGATTATTTCTCTATCTGTAGTGTTCTGAAATGTGATATTTTTTCTGAGTCTGTAATCATCTGCTACGGTGAAGAAAGAAGAATTAAAGACAATGAGATTGTTTATTTAAAGAGAAGATCCACAATTATAAAGACTTAAGGAGAGAGTCATCAAATGATGAAAAGCTCAAGACTTTAGAAGAATACAAGTCTTGATTACAAGAAGGGGGAGATTGTTAGAAATTTTATTTCTTGTAATTTAAGCTTGTGTAATTGCGATTTAACTTCAAATATTTAAGTATGCACTAAAGGGGAGATTGTTAGCTCTAAAATAGTGTGTAATTAAATAAATTAAAAGTCTAGGTTCATTTTGTAAATAGGAAAAATTTACTTTGTGGGGAATCTTAATTTCCTAGACTTTGAGCGGAGTGTTTGGACAACCCCCCCCCCCCCCACCCCCCCTTAATTTAGGCATAGGTATAAATAGTATTTTTCTCCTATGGTTTTGTGTAAGCAAACATCTTATGTGTGTGTGTGTTTTTGTGTCAATGTTCTTAGAGATTGAGTGTCCAAATTCTCTCTATTGTAATCTTCATATTATTAAAAGAAATCATTTGGTTGATTGTATTTGAGTGCAAAATATATTAGGAATGAGAGATATCAAGTGCTCCCTGGACATCTTGGAATATGATGAGTGCAGTTGGAAAATTGATCTTTTTGAGTGGAAAGTTGGAAAGTACTGATGAACTTGAAGTTTGGATGACGTGAACTTTGGATGGACAACAAGTTTAAATCAGTTTACCTAAGGAAAAAGACACAAAATTGAAATGGTCCGATGTTCGGGGGCGTCTGAAGTTCGGATGAATTTGTAAAGAGAAATTTGTTGACAGAGATCCAATGTTCGAATGGTGGGAGTCCAAAGTTCATATGAATTGCAAAACGGTTTAAAAATTGAAAATCAATGAAAAGCTTGTAAGGTGCATAGAAGGTCTAAAGTTCAGATGAGGGTATCCAAAATTCGGGTGAAGGTCCGAAGTTGATAGTCCGGAGTTTGGTAATCCAAAGTTGAAAGTTCGAACACTTGGTGAAAATTTTCAATAGAATAGTCGCTGATCAAGAACACATATCCAGATTCAATCTAAATAGACGTTATAGGCTCTAACATGTATACCAAAGTGCTCAGAATTGATTATAGAGTAAATATAATGAACTAATTTAACCAAAAAACATGTAAATAGGACGATTTTACACAAAATAAGGCCTGAAAAAGGAAAAGCGGTACTGTTTTACGCACATCTACAAATTAAAGTGCCTAAAACTTGAAGTAAGTGAACAATGATGCTTGAAATATACTCATATGTTGGAATCGATCACAGTGAGATTAAAGAGAGTTTTAGAAGAAAAACCATGATGAATAATGATGAACACTCCTATGGCTCTGTTACCAAATGTATAAACAAAATCCCATTGAATAATATGCACTCAAACAAAGATCTCGGCAAAGACGATGATTAGATTGATGATTTGTGAAATGATTACAAAAGAAAATTGTAAGGTCTTCTACGCTTCGGATCTATCTCGACGCGACACCGTCCAACGAGTGCGGAATCCTCGTTTGCGGCTTGACGGATATATCACGCACACCGAAACACGGAGACTACCACGGTGATAGACGAACGACTTAGAACGCCCTGACACGATGATTCTCTCCTCACGAAACTCACTAATTGCAATCAAGTTCGAGATCGCCTTCTGCTAATCGTCTGACAAATTCTACATAAGTCTAATAATTAATCGAATTAACCCTTAATTATACTGACAGATTCGAGTTTGTCTAGGACAAATTCGAATCTGGCCCAAGGCCTTTTCGAATTTGTCCTTCTAGACAAATTCGAATCTAGCCTAAATTCGAACCTCATCATTCAAACTTATGTTTGAATTTATGTTTTATCTTATGTCTGAATTTATCTTTGAACTTTATGTTTGAACTTCTTGTAATACATTACACCAAGTTCAAACATACAAACAATCAATATCAAACACACAGAATCAAACATATATCAAACACTTGTTAATATTCAATATCAAGTAAGTTGACTTACACAAAATGCTATCTAAACTTAGACTGTTATCGTCACACAGGATGCACTAACAGACTCCCCCTTGATGATAGCTTCTAACTATTTACATTTTGTCTAGCTACTTGAACCATATAAACTACTACCGGCATATAGACCTATAACTATACATATTCTAACTATCTTCTGGAATTTCCTAGCTTCAGATCTCCATCCTTCGTGAAAGAAGATAGGCTGATCATGTAGCTTCTTTAGGTCATCCTTTGATAGATTTATTAGATGTAATGGATCATACACTCGCAAAACAACTTTGTCTTGAGTATCTTCCATCACGGCTTCAGCAGTTTCATTATCTACATACCACCACTTCATGTTACTTAAAACATCTTGTGGCATCGACTTCATCGGCACCTTCTTCAAACACTTTACAGGCTTGTACACCATTCAAGCCCATGGCCTCTCTTTATGTGGATCAATCCTTGTCTCATCTTCCACTCTCTAACCCGTCCTTGGCTTGAGTCTATCAAATTTTCCGGATAGGCCCTCCTTTCTGATAATCTTGGCTATAACCTCATCATAAGGATCCTCACCGATATTGATTAATTCTTTCCACGCTAACTCCTTTACTTCTACCTTCGGCAATGAATTAAATACTCTGAGCGACCGCCTAAGGTATTGAAGTCCATCTCTTCTTTTCAGTATGAATAGCTGCAGTTCTCTGTCGAAGAACCAGTTTATAATTCCACCTGATAGATTCTCAGAGCCCGGTACTCTCAATCTTCTTTTCATCTTAGGCTCTTCCCTCTTTTCTTCCTTTCGGAACCATAGATTCAACAGTTCAGCCATAGATGGTTCTCTCTCATCTTCCTCTAGTTCAGAGTCTTCTACTGAGGCCAACTTGATCTCGTCTATAACAATCACATTATGCTCATTCTGCACGTATAACTCTGTGATAGTCTATGAATTTACGATCACCTCATCAACATTATCGTCTTCATCTTCTATCACTTCATCATCTGAATTCCAATCAGCTATGTCCTCTGGCACAAACTCCCCTTCCTCCAACTCTTCAATATCATCTTCAAAATCAAATTCTATCTCTTCTTCTTCAATATCCATTAAAGCGTCAATCATCTCGCTCTCCATGGCCTTTGAAGAACTAGGCTCACCTCCTTCAACTCTTGACTGACTAGGCTCCACCTGAACTTCAGAATGCTGAGCAGAAGAAAAATCTACTGGCTCAATATCTTTTCGTGCATCGGGATCATTGCCATCGTCATCTTCTCTTCTAATCTCTTGAGCATCTCTGCAGCTGGTCTTCCCCTGAGCCTTAAGATTTTTCATTAGCTGCTCGAGGAGGGACTTCATGGTTCCGATCTCAGCAGCCTGATCAATGACAAATGTCTCCAATTCAATATTTTCTTGATCAATCTTTGCATTATGCTCTTGAAGCTCGCTGACTGCTTTTTTGAGTTGGAAGATTTGGACTTTCTGGAAGTCGACCTTGCTTCTCAGCTCTGAGAAACGTGGTTGTCTGTGAAGGTGGATGAAGTGGATGGAATTGATGTGATTTTGTAACGTCGTGATTGGTGGTTGAACAGATGGTTGAACGGATGGAATATCAGGCTCTGAAGCAGAAGCAGACGAAGCTCCCTGCATAAACTTGTACCTTTTGGCCCTTTGCCTAGGCACTAAAGGAGTAGTATCTTCAGCCTCAAAATCAGAGTCATCTTCATCTAAATCTCTAGATGCTCTCTTTTCTGTCACCCTTTCATTTAAAACAACCCTTGATCCATATCTGCCTATCCGAACAGACGGATTGACGGACTCAACAGGTGCTCTTTCAACTTCGATCTCCTCAGCTTCTTCTGATGACGACTCAGAGGTGGTCACTGCTTGACCCTCTACCTCTGGCTCATATTCATCTATGTCACGCATAAGATCTTCAAAACTAGCTGGAGGCTCTAAGATTGTATCGACTAGCTTAGCTGTAATTTCTTCTTGTGCCTGAGTCCCTTGTGCCCAGATCTCCTCCAGGGTTTCCATTCGAGGATAAATTACTGGTGCCACACTAGAAAGACCTGCATTGTTTGATGACGGACCTGCTTCCACTGACTCTTGTACCCTGCTGGAGCTTGGCCTTGAAGCCTGAGTCGATCTATCTTGAGCTCTTGGCCTCCTTCTTTGTTGTGCTGGAGGGCGTTGCTGTTGTTGCTGCTGCTGTGGCTGTGGCTGTACTTGCTGCGGCTGCGGCCCTTCCCCAGCCGAATTCTCACCTTCTGGGGCTTCAAAATCTGGATTTACCACGAAACCAAAAAGAGGTGCATCCAGTGGTCTAACCACGTCAGCCCAACGGGCGTTGTGTGATTGAGAATCAGCAAAAATACGCTAATCGATCACAGCGACACTCTGGATATCCGGCAACTGCGGCAGGTTGGGCAAAAAATGTCGAAACAGCATCAGTACAAACCGCGGATACATCAGAAACCTTTCCCGCACTGGAGCAGTTATTTGATGGACAAACTCCGCAAAGAACATCTCGGAGTAGCTGAATTGCTTATTATAAACCAATGCGATCATCGCCGACTGCATCTTTGGCACTATATAATCAAATCCGGCCTTTTTAGGTGGAAAGCACACCATAAAGACATGTGCTAAGTACCTCCATTGGCCTATCAGACCACTCTTCATATATGAGGCTTTGGCTATATCCAGTCCATACCCCATTCTTAAAATGGCTGCTTGCCTTACTTCCAATGTGAAGTTAGTAGGCCCAGCTTCCTGTTCTACCGATCCAAGCAGCAACACTCTACGTAACATATCGGTAGAAAACACAAATGGCTGACCGCCAACCCTTGTCCTCAACACCGTTGGCGTCACTGTACAATCGACTTGCAGGTGATCCCAAAACTGTCGAACATATGGTAGTACGATCTGTACATTATGAGAAAGTGCATATGAAACCCTTGAGTTTGCCAAAAAGTCCACCATCGGCCTGAATGCCTGAGCTTCAGGAAGCTCACGATCTGGAGAAACTACCATATTATGCTTTTGAAAGAAAGCTCTTTCCCCCATATCTGCACATTAAAGAATAAAATATATTAGAAAGGAAAAAAATAAAAATGAAACTTGATTAAATCCAAATTTGTTTTTTTAACTTATGTAAGTTCAAAATCTAACACATATGAATTGCTACAAGTTTGACATTGAAATCATGCAAAATATTTCGAATTTAATAATAAACTCGAATGACATGTTCGAATTTGACTTGAATTCGAGTTTGCTGACAAGTTCGAATTTACTGGACAAATTCGAACTAGATGAACAAAGTCGAAGTCGGTCACTTTCAAACATAAATCCAAGATTTAAACCCCATTAGACTTAGAAAATTGTATTCACTAGTCCTATTAGGTTCTAATCGAAGATATTTGTAACTTATTTGAAGTTGCACCGGTTAAACTTTGTGATTTTGAATCACAAAGTTCAAAACCCTTAAAACTTCAAAATGAGTCGATTTGTGCTCAAATTGAGCCCTAAACTACCTAAATCCTGTATAATAATGATGTTTATACCTAGATTTGGTTATAGAATCGAGCACAAAGGACAAAACTTCGATGAACAGATGAAAATTCGAAACGGTAAATTCGAATGATTATGTTCGAAATCGCTCTGAGCAAGTTCGAAGAAACAAAATCGAATGTAGGTGACAATGAATGTTCACTGTTGACCTATATATACTAACCATGTTCGAACTTGTCTTAAATTCGACTTTACTGACATTTTCGAATATTGATTCGACTTTGTCTTAAAATCGAATTTTAAATGAAAATTTTGAAAATCTTTGAATAAATTTCAACTTTTCCAACTTTTTTGTGTAACGGAACAAACTATGCAAAATTTATTTACACTAAGCACAAGATTTTCACGCAATGTTTGTTTATTCAACTAAAAATGCATCATCAGTAACTTTGACCTTTTTCCTAGATAAAATAAAATAAAATAAAGTGAAATAAAATAAAATAAAATAAAGTAAAATAAGTTAAAATAAAATAAAGTAAAATTTTTGAACTAAATTTAAACTTAAACTAATCTACAATACTTTTAAAATTTACGTCCTATACTTAACACTAACAGAATATTTTTGGTGAGAAAGTCAGAGAAAGGTAAAATCATATAGCGGTGTCAAATACGAACTTTCAGTATCTTACTTTCACACTTAGGAATTTTTTATTCCTTTGATTGTTTGTCGTGACACACATTTCTAGACAATTGTTGGTATTATTTTCCCTATAAACATGTGACACTTTGGAATATTCCTTTACCTTTTTATTCATCAAGAAATTACCTTACGTGTCTCATACTTAGACATACTTTTATGATCAAGACATACACACAATGATTATAACTTTTCGGTATTGCATATTTTCTTTAAAAGACAAACGTCGGACACAGTTCTGTATTTACATACAACAGAGTGTCTTAGTTTGTCTTAAAGTTTATTTTAAAGCTAGCAAGACAGCGGTGACAGGTCCTGTACCTACGTACAACAAAGCGACTTATCTTGCTAACTCGAGTCAAACCAGAGGCAACAGGTATGTACTTATGTACAAAAGAGTTACTTGTTTTGACTCTCAATTCAGTATCATGATTTTTCTATTCTTTTCTTTTCTTTAAGATGTATCTGATGTTGCTATACATCCCACAGAAAATTTGCATACCTCATTTAGAATCAATGTCTATATGTCTCTAACATAAAAATTAAGACCATTTGGTCATACATCTAAGTTAGTGACACGTCTGACTTTTTCTTGAATATTTAATTAGCCTTGAGACTCCCTTTGCGTATTATGCCTACCAACACATCAAACTAGATAATGTATAACACTTAGAGTTTTAGGTGCATTATGTGTGAAAGCTTAATACTTAGAGATTGTAACGACTGTGCTAATTTTCGTCACTTTGAACCTATGTATCTAAGACTTAACTCATTTTCTGATATTCTCTTTTTTTTTTTTTAACTTTTTATGCTTTTCTCTCTTTTTTCTTATTTTTTTTCATAAATAAGAGTAAGAAAATAAAATAACCTACTAACTTACTATAAAAGGAAAGAATTTATACTTAGCTGCTAAGCTTACTATAAAAGGAAAAAAAAGAAATAAATTCTACTAAGGTCAAGTTACTCTGGATTTCGCATTCCGTTTAGTTGAACTAAATACTCAAAACGTGACTTATCAAAAGTTTTGGTAAATAAATCAGCATTATTATCTTCCGTTGCCACTTTTACCAGCTTAATTAAATTTTTTTTAGCATAATCACGTTTAAAGTGGTGTCTTATGTCTATGTGCTTCGTTTTACTGTGTTTTGTATAAGTATAAGTCAAACCGTAATCCTGCAATTGTTGTTGTATCCACAAAACCTGTGAACAGCAACTACCCGCAGCAACATATTCGGCCTCACACATTGACACGGCTACCGAAGTCTGTTTCTTGCATTGCCAGGAAACGAGCCTCCCTCCAAGGAACTGACAACCTCCAGTTGTTGACTTGCGATTCAAGCTGCATCCTCCATAGTCTGAATCCGTGAATGCCTCCGATTCCAGATCACCCTCCGCGTGATACCAAAGTCCCAGCTTCAGTTTCGACTTGAGGTATCTCAGAATCCGCTTCACAGCTTTCATATGCATCTCTTTTGGATTAGCTTGAAACCTAGCACAAATACACACGACAAACATTATGTCGGGTCTAGAAGCAGTTAAATATATGAGTGACCCAATCATGGCCCGATATAACGTCGGATCAACATCGGTATCACTTTCCGTACCCGGTCCGAGATTATGATTCACTTGAATCGGCATGCTGAAGTGAGCTGTCAGCTTGGTTCCTTCCATTTCGAAGCGCTCTAGTATATCATACACATACTTCGTCTGATGAATAAACATGCCCTCCTTCCTCTGTTCAACTTGCAAACCCAGAAAGAAGTTTAACTCCTCCAGAGCAATCATCTCAAACTTAGACTTCATCACCTTTTCAAAGTCTTTGCACATCTGCTCGTCTGATGACCCGAAAATGATATCATCGACGTACACTTGTACCAAGATGAAATGTTCACCTTTTCTCTTCACAAACAGCGTACTATCTATTCTCCCTCTTTCAAACCAGTTTTCTAAAAGATGATTAGATAGTGTCTCGTACCACGCCCTTGGTGTTTAATGTAGTCCATACAAAGCCTTATCTAACCGATACACTCTGCATGGATACTTCGGATCTGTAAACCTGGGCGGCTGTTCCACATACACCAGTTCCTTCACTTTCCCCTGAAGAAAAACACTCTTAACCTCTAGCTGATAAACTTTAAAACCTTTGAAGGATGCAAAAGCTAAAAACAAACGGATTGCTTCAAGCCTTGCCACTAGCGCGAACACTTCCTTGTAATCGATTCCTTCCTCTTGGTTGAAACCCTTTACCACAAGCCTTGCTTTGTTGCGAGTCACTATACCCTGATCATCTCTCTTGCACTAAAAACCCCACTTGTTTCCCATTGCAACTTCTCCTCGAGGTAACGGAACTAACTCCCACACGTCAAGTTTCCTGAACTATGACAGTTCTTCCTGCATCGCTTCAACCCAAGAGTTGTCTTTTAGTGCCATTTGCACATTCTTCGGCTCTACTTGCGAAATGAAACACGAATAGAGGCAAGTGTGAAAATCCTCGGAGTCATTGATCATCGACAACAACACTGTGTTGTTATTCAAACTACTCCTAGTCCTTACACCAGCATTAGGATTTCCTATGATACTCTCAATCGGATGATTCTTATTAATCCTAGCTGTTTCTATCTCGTCAACCCTAAGATTATCTCCCAAATTTGATCCTATTTCTCCTAACGGGGGAACGACTTCAGACTCTACATTTTCTTCCTCATGGACACTGTCTTCAGAGTTAGAACTTGTTGTCTGATTTTCGTTTGTAGGTATTTCAGAATCATTTTCTGCTGGAGATCTATCTTCTGTTGTTGTAGGCTCAGATGTTGATGGAAAGGTCGTCCTTGGAAAACTTTGACCCTCGTCATTCAGGTTTCATGACGACAAGTCCTGTTTGATTGTACTAGCATCTCCATCCAAAAGAATGTTAAATGATATAAACAATTTGTCATAATCAAAAATCCATTCCGGACCAGTTTGGGGTTCATGTGTATAACTTGTGACATCGATATTATACACAATCTCTACTGTACCATTTGATTTGTTAAAAACCCGTTTGTTTGGTGAGTTCGACACATAACCTAGGAAATATCCTTCGTCAGCCTTTTCACCAAACTTAGGTTGATGTTTTGTTTTCATTAACGTACATGGTACCCCAAATGGTTCGAAGCCAGTTAAATTAGGTGGCCTTTTATTCAAAACTTCATAATAGGTTTTGTTCAATGATTTGACAGTAAGGACCCGATTTAAAACATGGCACGTGGTATTCACTGCCTCCCCCCAAAACATGGTAGGAAGCTTTGAATCCGAGAGCATGGTCCTTGCTGCCTCAATCAAAGTCCTGGTTTTCCGTTCGGCCACCCCATTTTGTTTTGGATCATATGGTGCACTAAATTGATACACTTTGCCATTTGATAGGAAGTATACACCAATAACCGTGTTTTTGAATTCTGTTCCGTTATCACTCCTGTTACATTTAACCCGCGTCCCGTATGAATTTTCCACTTGGTCTAAGAACCCTATGAGCTTGGCAGCCGTCTCGTCCTCTGTACCTAAAAAGAAAACCCAAGAAAAACGTGAGTAATCATCAGTATTAACGAAACAATACCAACTACCACCTATACTCCTTTTGCTGATTGGTCCGAACGGGTCCATATGCAACAAATCGAACGTGGCAGCTATTGAGTTCTGAGTCTTACACTTGTGTGCCTTCTTGTGTTGTTTTCCTTTCTTGCACGGTAGACACTTGTCCTCGAAATGAAAACTCTTCATTGGAACACCTTGCACCAGTCCATTTTTAGTAATGTAATTCATCTTTCTCAGGTGCAAGTGTGCCATGCGTCTGTGCCATAAAACCGATTCAGTCTCTGAAGCTTTTGATAGTAGACAAATTGGTCCCATCGAAGATTCCAACTTTTCATGTCGAGCATGTACAGGTCATTCTTCCTTGGAGCCCTCATCAGTATCCACTCTTCAGGTACTTTGAATCCCGGTTTCAGCACTAACGCCTCAGTATCGGTGAAGAGTACTGAGTTCTTCTTATCACAGATTTGAGAGACACTAATGAGATTGTGAACCAGTTTATCAACGTGATAAACTTGATCCAGTTTGATAGTCCCATTAGTGACGACTCCTGTACCGGTGATATTTCCTCTTTTATTAGCAGCGAATGATACGAGTCCCCTATTCCCTCCCTTGAAGTCTGCGAGTAGACTTCTTTCCCCTGTCATGTGCCTAGAGCAACCACTGTCGACGAACCACTTGTTGTTTGGACCTGTAGTTATCTCCTGCACATGAAAGAAAAGAGGTTAGTTATCACGGGGAACCCAAGCCATGACTGACTTGGTAATACCATTCTCGTCCACATACTTGAACTCTTTCAAATACCCATCTCTCCTTTCAGGTGACTTGCGTTTTTGATTTAGAGCCTGTTGTGGTGCAGAGTGATTTAAGTTCACTCTCGGCTATTGTGTAGGCATTTGCTGTGGAGCTCTTGAATAGTTTTGATTATAAGGCATTTCCAATTGATATCCCTGAGCTCTACCTAGTGTTTGATGTCTTACAGGAGTGTGTGACCTAACCGGAGTGTAAGCTCTGCTAGGTGTAATACTCCTAGAATTTTGTTGCGGTCCTGACCAAGATTGATTTGTGACTCTATTTGGTTAATTAGTCCTAATCACTTCTTTGGGTCGACCTGACACAGGTGTTTGTTTCACAGCAGATTTTGGTGTGGCTTGCACAGTTTTCTCGGTGTTATGAGAACTACGAGTGCTTGCTACACTCGGAGAAGGTTTATGTTCTTCCGGCTTTCCAGCTTTAGGTGTAGAGTCTACTTTCCTATGTTGACAACTAGAAGCAACATGTCCCCTTTCATGACATCTAAAGCAAGACATGTTGTCAATCGACTTTTTATGTGTGCCCTTTGACTTAGGTGTCTCACTAGTGTCAGATTCTTTCGTTTCAACTATAGTGACTGGTTCCTCCTCTTGATCATTAAAGTCAATTTTGGATTGTCCTACAGGCTTATCACTAGAGGATGACACAAATTTGACCTTCTTAATCTTCACATTATTACTAGTCACCTTAGCTTGTTTATCCTTAACTGGTTCAGACATAGGTTCAGGTTATACCTCTAAGTCAACTGGTTTTTCAGTTTTCTCCTGAGGTTGAGGTACATAGTTATCATTGAAAAGTGGAGGACTCTCATGATACCCTAGACCTACAGGTTTCTTAGACTGACGCTGTGCATCTAAGATCTTCCCTAGTTTGAGTGATGAGTTCCTAAACTTTTCCAGTTTATTGTTTACCTCGGCTACCTTAACCTTAGATTCAGCCAACTCTACTTCTTTGATCTTAAGCTCTTTGGTCAATGCCTCAACATGCTCATACATTAGTTCTAATCTAACCCACTGCTCACTCAGCTTGTCTGTTAGAACTATGACATCTTGTGCATCTGCCTTAAGCTTATTTCTAAGGTCTTCCTTTATATCTAAGAGGCTAGCATTGTCTGATTTTAAGCATTCATTCTGAGCAGTTATAATTTGATGTGATTCTAGTACTAAGTTTAATATACCGTTAGACGTAGCACACAAAACACATAAATTACGGAAAATAGAGAAATTCAGAATTACCTTGGCGTGATCAGATTCCACATTGGCCATCTGTGCGGCGAACTTCAGAATCATCTGATCTTCTGACTTTTCTACCAACATAGGACCGATATCATTCTGATTGCTGTCCCCTGTCTTTTCCTCTACTCCGACACTTCCAGTCTCGGTTACTTCAGCCATAAAGGCTCTAGCGTTCGACTCTGGATGTGTACTCCAGTCATATATATGTTCCGTCGAGCTGTCTGTCACATGTGACATTGGATAACAGACCAGCTATATTTGCCTGACTGCTTGAACTACCCGGCAGATATCTCCCTTGAGATTGATTATCGTTCTGGTTCTGGTAGTTCTCTACTTTCGGTCTTTGACACTCTCTAGCGAAGTGTCCTAACCCTTGGCAGTTGTAACACTTAACTTTGGATTTATCAAACCCAATCTTGTTGTTACTGACGTTGAGATTTCTGCCCGTCCTCTTGATGAACCTTTTAACTCGCTGAGTTACCATGGCCAGTTGCCATTGCAGATCCATCTCCTCTAAATCATCAGGATCTACCTGATCATAATCCTCATCCCAAAGCGCAGGATCATTGATTTTACCTTGAACGCAATTGCCATAGGCGACAACAAATGAAACCAACAGATTCAGATGGTCTTCAGCTGATTTTGCGCTCATCGGCATCTTTGAATACCCTTGAGATGTCGATGTAGCCTGATTTTTCTTTTCTTCTGGTCTAGAAAACCATAAGAAAGCCCGGCTCACTAAGTCTTCTGATTCAACCGGAGTCGATGTTTCTCCTGAAAAGAATGTTGTAGTCGTCTTCACGTCAGTTGCCCCTGTAGATTTGGACTTCCCAAAGTACATGTCCGGATCTTGTACTTGTTCATAATCCCTTTCCTTCTTCAGCAATTCAAAGTTATAGGCCCTCAGCGCTCCTATGACAGTCTCTAGAGTTAGAGTATAGAACTTGTCTTCATCATGTTTTATCAGCGCCACATACATTTCCCATTTGGCTGGTAAAGCATCTAGAATCTTGACAATCTTCTCTGACTCACTGTATTCCACATCATGGTTGTCTAACTAAGTTAGCAAATGATAGAATCTGGTAATTGTCTCATCCATCTTTTCGTTTTTCAAAGCCTTGAAAATCGCGAACTGCTGCTTGAGCATTTCCATTCTATTTTTCCTTACCCTCGGATTACCTTCACACATTTTCTCCAAAGCATCCCACAGCTCTTTTGCTGTTTTCTTATTGCGGAAAGTGTGCAAGATCTCCTGATGTAAAGCCATTCTAATGATAGCGTAAGCGCGGTTCTCTGCCTCATAAAGCTTCTTATCATCGTCCTTCATCTTTGAATATGGCAAGACTCTTTGTCGTCCTTCAACCTCTGCCGTAGGTGGAATGTATCCCTAATCTATACAAATCCACATCCTCATAAAATTAAACCTAGCGAAGTCGGTGAACCTATCCTTCCACCAATAATAATCCTCCAATTTCATCAACTTTGGTGGAGAATTTGCCTTTCCGACCTCGTGGTCCATCTAAATAAACCTTTGTAGACTCGTCATTGTTTCAAAAGTTTTTGAGTTCAAACTTAACTAATTTAATTCGAAATTAATTTAAATTAACACTTTCGAACCCGAGTAAGTTCGAATTTAATTAATTTTAAACCTGTTTGGAACTAAATTCGAAAATAAGTTCGAAGTCCAACTAAGTTCGAAATATATGACAAACTCGAAGGCTATTAAATTCGAAAACCTGAATTCGATTTTAATGAAAAATCGAATCTGGGCAAATTTTAAGTGGAAACCCTATTCTCTGACAAAGTCGAATTTTGAGTAAACCCTAATACCCCTTTGATATTCGAGCGCCGCAAGTTCAAAAAACGGCTAACACTTCGATTTTTTTCAAGTTTGCAGATTAAACCAATATTTTTACGAGTAAAAATATTGATTTCGATCAAAATCTTGAACTAATGCAAAGTATTTTCCGATATCTTGCTTGATAAACTCGAAAATCCTCCAAAAATGTGATTTTAACCGTCCAAAACGTCAAGAAACCACAAATGTTTCTAGTATCTAATTAAATTATCTAAGTATCTAATTAAATTATGATTAGTGACGCTAATCATGCATTAATGCACTTACTTAACATTAGTTGTGCAAGACTAAAACAATTCATCAAACAAATGCATTCAAAAGTATTAATGAATTTACATAAAAAGGGAAATACAAGAATACATTCTAAATACATTTATACAAAAAAAAAAATTTAAAACACAAGATAATGTCTTCAAAAATCTGCCCATAGGAGGTACATAAAGGACTTGATAAATATTTTTTTACTCAACATTTCTACATCAAATCCCTCTACATCATCCTCATTTCAATTCAAAGAAGATCTTACACTCCACCTCCATTTGAAAGACCAAGACTTTGCCTATAAATAGAGAGCTTCCCTTTCATTATTTTCACACCAAAAATCTTAGTTTTCTCTCTAAAAACCGGATCCCACACACACACACACTACAAACATTTTCATTCAAGTGTTCTTGGTGAAATTCAAGTGTTCTTGGTCCAAATCATGCAAGAGTTCCAATTTCTTCTCAATTTCATACTCCTAACACTTCAAAGTAAGTAAATACTAACTTATTTCATCATACATTTATGTTTATATAAGTCTTGCATAATATATAATCACCAACAACAACAAGTTTCATAAAAACTCAAGTTTATAAATTTCTAGTTTTGTTTTTAAGTTTTTTTCTTCAAATGTGTTTATAAAAATGTAAACAACACCCCTGCCACTAGCCTTTAATGAGTGTAATACTTCATGTCCATAGTTGTTATTGATTCCGATCAATGTCACATCGAACCATTTGTCAATTATCCTTTTTTTAGCTTGATGTCTGTATGTTTGAAGCAGAGGCATGGAACTCTTTCAACCAAGGTTCAACGATTGTGTTCACTTGACTTGGATGCAAACTTATGAGTCAAACATTCTAGGTGACCGAATAAGCACGTTTGGGCATGGCTGTGCGCGTTTTTAGTTTAGATACTTAATGGGCCAAAAGACATCTCTCCTATTGAGCAGGAGAAACAAATCTCATCCGACTGCATATGTCCTAATTATGGTTCACGGGATGCCTAACTTCTATCTTTATAACTACTCACGTAAATGATTACATTTGACATTGTTAAGGCATCCGATTCCTAAACAAGGGGTGACAGACCTTTTTGACAAAATAGCGTTCAAAGTTTTGAAAAAGATTACCTGAGCAAGGGGTAATCTTTCTAAACAAAAGAGGACACAAACGAAATTGCGATTTGAAAAAATCTCTTGCTACTCTGACGACACTCTTTGTACAATGAGAGCCGAGCTGAATGGAATAATCCAAGAGAATGACAGCATGAAGTTCGTGGAACTCAAAAAGAAGACACAGGAAGTACGTGATATCCAAGACGCAATCGAGCTTATCAATGAAAGATTGCATCTGCACCAGGTAATCAGAAGGTTCGATGTCATCCTCGGGCTGAGAGAATATAAAGAGAGAGCTTGCCATCTACCACAAGGGGAGATTGTTAGATTTAGAATTTCAATCCTATTGGTTTATTTTGTTATAAACTTTAACTATTTATTTTCTATGTAATTGTCTTTTATTTCCATTGTAATTTTCTTTTTAGATAGAAAGTTGATGGGTATTTTATGTAAATCCCTCAAACTTATTCCTAGGTATAAAAGGAAACTCGAACATAGGGTTTTGTAAGCTTTTGCATCATTTGTTATTATCAAAATATTATATTGCAAAAATGACGGCTGAAAAAAGTTACATTGATTGAGTGCATTACATTCTCTTTGTTCCTGTTTATTCAGTCGATTATCATAAGAAAAATCATTGTGAGTGCATAAATAATTGTTGGGATCATAACAACAATCAGAGGTATACATAGAACTAGAATCCTTCTTTTTAACGAAAAATAGCGTTCATTAAAAACTTACGCTGATGTCCGGGTCTTATTCTTATTTGACAACATGCAGAACGTTTTGGCACCCATTTGTATACAAATTCAACGGGTTTTGAAAATGCCTTAGGTGATGGAATTACCTATGGCTTGGGTGTTTTTGGAAATGCTTTAGGTTTAACCTTTATCGATGATTCTTCCAATTTGTTAGGCGATGATGATGCACACACTTTTGTTTTCTTAGATTGGCGGCAATTTCGTTTTTTGGGATATGGTACAAAGTTAGTCATCTCAGGAATAACATGCAAAAATATTTTGAGACACAATTGAAAAGATTGCAAAAAGAATTTTCCAAAGGATTACTAGGAACTTCCTTTCCTAGCACACTAACACGCTTATCAGTTTTCATAAAAGATTCAGGCATAACTGCCTTTTTCACAAAAAACTTTGAAACTCCATATTGATTACAAATCCATGTTTCAGTTTCATATGATATCATAGAACAAACAAATATTTGATCCTCTTTCTAAAGGACTGACTCTGATAAGATTCAGAGTTTGGCAGCTGTGATTAGAGATGACACTCTCTACTAGTTATAGTGATAGAGTTAGACAAATAGTTGTTGATTACTTGTCCAAGTGGAAGACTATTGGAATTAGTGCCCAAGTCCTAACTAATTTCTAAAGTTATCATTAAATAGTAGGGTCCTTTTTGGGTTGCCCTCATGGAACCATAAAGAGAAATTAAAAAATTATGTGATAGAATATTAATTGGAATTAATAATATATAAATAATTAATTGATTGGTTTATTAATTTATTATGTTTAGTAACTTAATTAGAAACTTAATAATGGATTATAATCAATTAATGGGTTACTTTATTAATTTATTAATACTTAATAAACCATTTCGTGAGGAGAAAAGTCGAAGAAAGACATGTGCTAGTGAAACATGTACGATCAGAGGAAAATCCGGGTGATCCATTCACAAAGACATCGACGCAGTCCAAGCACAATGAACATGCTAGGTGCATAGGTTTACAAGATAATGTAAAGTTTTAGCAGTTAGTTGAATTTGAAACATTGTAACAATGATTTGAAATTGTAATAGTTTTGGTGATTAAATAATGAAGATTTATTTATTTGTAAGATTCTACCATTTACTATTCTTCATCATTTTGTTTCCTTTTGCATGTTTAGAACCCACTACCCAAGTAATTAACTTTATTCATAATCCTCAATCGATCATACTACCGGAAGTTAATGTTGAATAAAGACTGTCTTGGAGTCTTAGTAGATTGTCTAAGAGTTAGACATGGCATAGTGATTGCTGCAGCACTCATGGGTACTTAATAAAGATTTAAGTGTAAGAAAACCCGCACATAGAAAGTTACATCATGGATCAAGATCACAAGTAATTCTAAGATGATAATATCCTCTATTCTCAAGCGGAGATACATAGAGGCTATAGTTTCCTAGTCTGTTGTACCTTAGTTCATTCAAACACTAAGCGTAAATGCGAGTTATATAGGAAGTCCTGGTTATGACATGATTAGTTCCCTAGCGCCGTGTATTCATAGCCTTTTGTTCCTTTTGCCTCAGTGGAAAAGCGTTATCTATGGGCTCTCTGATTATAAAAAATGACTTGAAAGTGTCGGACCCGACCGAGACTAAATTGGTGTGTTCAATTCGATAGTCTCACATAGTCAAATTAATAGGAAATCAAAAACATAATTTTGAAATTCAAGATTGATTACAAATCCATGTCTCAGGTTCATATGATATCATAGAACAAAGGAATAGTTGATCCCTAATCTAAAGGACTGACTCTGATAAGATTCAGAGTTTGGAAGTTGCGATTAGAGATGGCACTCTCTGCTAGTTAAAGTGATAGACTTAGACAAATAGTAGTTGATGACGTGTCCAAGTGGGAGATTGTTGGAATTAGTGTCCAAGTCATAACTAATTTGTAAATTTATCACTAATTAGTAGGGTCCGTTTTGGGTTGCCCTCACTGAACCATAAAGAGAATTAAATAACTATGTGATATAAAATTAACTAGTTTATAACGAATTACAGGGGCCAAAGTGCAATTAACAGAAAATTACAGAAACCCTAATGGGGTTAGGGTATATGGGTCGGCCCCTATAGGGGGTTCCAACATCTCCCATGCAACCTTAAGTTAAGGTTTCCCCTCAACTATAAATAGGGTTGCATGCTAGCTTCCAAATCGTTCATTCATAATTCCAAGTTCCTACTTTCTGAAAGGGATCCAACTTTTGAGACTCAAGATAATTAGAATTTGGAACATAGTTATAAATATTCTCCTTTGTTCATTGGGTGTGAACAATTAGAGGTGTTCCTACTTTCGACACTAGCTGTCAGATGAGACTCTACTGTGGAAGTGTCCTTCGCGGGAAAAATCGATTTTTGAGTTGCTTTACTTATTTGGTTTAGATCCATTAGGGTTAATATTCTTGCTGTTGTTAGATTATTTATTTTTCTGCAAAGTTTTAAATTAATCTATCAAGGGTATAGAAAACCCATCAAACACTTCATGGAATGTGTTTCTTATCCTCATGCAAAGTCTTGAACGTATAGACAAGTCTACAAAATCAAGACAATTTGGAAAATCAGAATTGCTGCTCATCTGCCAAAGCTTTTTCTGAAGCATGAAGGCAATAAGGATATCTGAAATGGGTGACAAACCATTTCTTATATCAAAATAGCTTTACAAGGAAGAATAACGGTCACAAGTTGACATTCTTCTTTAAGGTAAAGCAAAAGTGAACAGAGACAAAAGGGAAAATAAAAAGATGTAAGGTCCACCCTCTACGGATCCAATCAAGGCGTGACGGCGTGAAATGAGTGTGGAATCCTCGTATCACGATTACGAATCTATCACTGTCACACCCCGTTACCCCGGTTGGCAATGAAGCGTGACGTCGCGGAAGCTTAACCATAATCATATCGAACGACCACTATATATTGACGTTTTTCAAAAATACATTGATTTAACTTCAAATATGAATATTGTTTTACATAACCAAAATACAGCGTAAGTAGTTTTCTTAAAATGCCAAGATTTAGATACACAATTTAGTTTATCAGGAAAGATGCAAATAAATCTCCGAGTTTTAAAATGATGCGACTCCAAAATGATCGGAAGCTATGGAATGCTTCCGATAAATGCGCATGCCTTAATCACCTGAAAATACATGCTAAAATACGTCAACAAATTGTTGGTGAGCTCATAGGTTTACGCGAAAAGACCAGTTGTATGGACATTATCAGATGAGTTGAATTTATAAAGCTTAAATTCCGTGTATGTATTACATAAACCATCATGCGACCGAAGCTTAATTAAATGAGTTTGCCCTGTGCAGTATTCCCATACGTAATACCGTGTGTTAAATATATTTGCACTCGCTGTTAGCCGATCCGAACTAACCCGAATGGGGGACATGACTTCCGATAGATCTATCCACAATATATTCGCGCTTGCAAATAAATGCAGTTAACGGTTCATGATTTGAGGGCTGATGGATCCACTTGTGTAATACATATAAAAAATAAACAGTTTTGATGTCTATTTAAAAATAGTGCATGTATTTCCAACCCAATAGATAGTGAAAATAGGGGCTATGAAGACTCAACGCATGTTGATGGCAAAATGATCGTAAAAACGACAATTTTCGTTGTTGATGAGTGATGACACCGGACGCGTTTAACCGAGTCCTAAATGATTTAAGCGATTTAATAACTCCCATATATGATAATATGTATGTATAAATTTTGTTATGTTTTAAATCACCCAACATTACAAGTTTATAAATAAAACCCACCTAAAATGTCAACTTTATATATATATATATATATATATATATATATATATATATATATATATATATATATATATATATATATATATATATATATATATATATATATATATATATATATATATATATATATATATATATATATATATATATATATATATAATTTTCCAGCTTTTTAGAAGGTTTTTCGGCCTACTTTTAGGCTATTTTTGACCATGCTCCAAAACGTTTTAGGCTTTGGTTTTCTTTGACATTAAACTACTATATACAAAGAATTTTTAAAGTCAAGAACGGTCATTTTTCGAGATGTTTAGGTTGGGGAAAAAGCTTGTTGAAAACCCTAGGTTGGCCATATTTGTGGTGTCAAACTTTCGGTTTCCCAAATAATATCTGGAGGTCTTAAACTCCAAAATAAATTATGAAAACTTCCAGATCTATAGTTAAGACATAGATCTAACTTTTGAGACAAGAATCAACTCATTTCGTTAAGTTATGAATTAGTTATGATATTTCAAAGTCGATATAAATTTCTGCCGAAAATCTGTAGTTTATAAACTTGAAATAACTAGTGATTCTTGTTGCTTATTCAAAGACTACTTGTATAATAGTTATAAAACACATACATATCACTTGTTTTCATAATATTTACACTGATAAGATGTGTTTATATATTCATTAACACATTTGAGGAAAACAACTTAAAAACAAAACTATAAATTTATAAACTTGAGTTTTTATGAAACTTGTTGTTGTTGGTGATTATATATATTATGCAAGACTTATATTAACATAAATATAATATGAAATAAGCTAGTATTTACCTACTTTGATGTATTTAGAGTATGATTTTGAGTAGAATTTGAAATCCTTGCAAGATTTGCACCAAAAACTCTTGAAATATTGAAAGAATGCAAAGTTGCAAATTTTGGCTTTGAAAGGGGGGTGGTGGCCGGATTTTAGCAAGGAAAAGAAGAGGGTTTTTTATGTTTGAAGTGTGGAAATGAAGTGGAAAATGAGGCCTTTATTTATAGGCAAAAAGATTGGTCTTGTTGGTACACCCTGTGTGACGATAGCAGTCTAAGTGTACTAGCATTTTGGTTAAAGTAATATTACAAAGTATTGAGTATTAACGAGTGTTTGATATATGTGTTTATATATGTTTGATAGTTATTGATTGTATGTTTGAACTTGATGTAATGTATTATAAGAAGTTCAAACATAATGTTCAAAGATAAATTCAAACATAAGTTAAAACATAAGTTCAAATATAAGTTTAATATGTGAAATTCGAATTTAGAATAAATTCGAATTTGTCATTTGATGATTTTCGAATTTGTAGTAAATTCGAATGAATCCTATAAGGCAGATTCGAGATTGTCAAGGGGACAAACTCGAATGGGCCTTGGGCCTGGATTCGAGTTTGTCCAAAGACAAACTCGAATGGACCTATATAATTAGGGATTAACTCGAATCATTAGCAGACTTTTGCAGAATTCGTGTGAGATTAAGCAAAAGGGCGATCTCGAGTTTATCAGTATTGTTAGAGTTGTTTCAGAGAGAATCATTGCATAGGTACGCTCGTCGTCGATCGTACAGCGTTGTGATAGTCTCCGTGTTCCGTGTGAGTATTATATCTGTCAAGCCATTAACGAGGATTCCGCACTCGTTGACGGTGTCGCGTCTAGATAGATCTGTGTAGTGCACGACCTTACAAGTGGTATCAGAGCCAACGGGGTGTTCTTAGTGTTCTTCGTGTTCATAAAGATACATCCTAGGTTTCTTGACGCTTTTGGACGGTTAATCTCACGTATTATTCTGTTTTTCGAGCTTATCAAATTGGAATCCGGGAAATACTTTGTTGTAGTTCACATTTTTGATCAAAATCAATATTTTTACTTATAAAAATATTGATTTAATCTGAAAAACGTGAAAAACCCAAGGTATTAGCCATTTCTCGAGTTTGCGGCGCTCGACTTTGTTTAGGAGAATTAGGGTTTTGCTCAATCTCGAGTTTGACCAAAATATGCTCCATTCGAGTTTGGCCATTTCGAATTTACTTTAGTCTTCGACTTTGGACTAAAGTCGAATAGGGGATTCGAGTTTATCTGGGTTTCGATTTTGACTGTTATTCGACTTTACCTGGCCATTCGAGTTTAGAGACATTCGAATTTGTCATACATTTCGAATTTAATTGGATTTAAGAACTTAATTCGAATTTAATCCCAAATAGGTTTAAACTTAATTATATTCGAATTTACCTAAATTCGAAAGAACTGATTTAAATTAATTTCGAATTAAATTAATTAAGTTAAAATTCAATTACCTTTGAAACAATGACAAATCTATAACGGTTTCTAGAGATGGATCACGATGTCGGAAAAGCAAATACTCCGCCTAAACTGATGAAACTTGAAGATTATTACTGGTGGAAAGATCGGTTTGCCGAGTTTGTGCGATTCAACGATATGCGTATGTGGATCTGTATCGACGAGGGATACATTCCACCGACAGCTGAGATAGAAGGACGGCAAAAGGTTGTTACTTACTCTAAAATGAAGGACGATGACAAAAAGCTGTTTGAAGCAGAGAACCGCGCGTACGCTGTCATAAGAATGGCGTTACCTCAGGACATACTGCACACCTTCCGAAATCAAAAGACAGCAAAAGAGCTGTGGGAGTCGTTGGAAAAAAGGTGTGAGGGTAACCCGAGGGTAAGAAGGAAACGTATGGAGATGCTTAAGCAGCAGTTCGCGATCTTCAAGGCTTTGAAGGATGAAAAGCTGGAGGACACTATCACGCGTTTCTTTCATCTGCTGACTGAGCTAGAAAGTCATGATATTGAGTATAGCGACACTGAAAAGAATAATAAGCTTCTTGATGCTTTACCGGCCAAATGGGCGATGTACGTGGCCTTGATTAAGCTTGATGAGGATAAATACTATACTCTATCTCTGGAGAATGTGGTGGGATCGCTGAAGGCGTATCACTTTGAGTTACTGAAGGCAGAAAAATCCAGCAATGTATTTTGGAAAATCAAAACCTTCAGTGGCAGCCGAGATCAAGACAGCCACAGCCTGTTTCTTGGGAGAAACATCGTCACCAGCTGAGCCAGAGGACGCACAGAGTAGAGCTTTCTTAGGGTTTGGTAGACCAGAAGAACAGCAACCTCAGGCAACACCGGCATCTACATCTCAGGGTTATTCTAAGATGCCAATGAGCGCTAAATCGGCTGAAGACCATCTAAATCTATTGGCTTCATTCGTGGCCGCATACGGAAACTGCGATCAGGGTAAAATCAACGATCCTGCACTCTGGGATGAGGATTACGATCACGTAGACCCTAATGACCTTGAAGAGATGGATCTCAAATGGCAACTGGCCATGGTAACCCAACGGGCTAAGCGATTCATCAAACGGACAGGAAGAAATCTGAATATGAGTAACAAAGGGATTGGCTTCGATAATTCCAAAGTCAAATGCTACAACTGTCAAGGGTTAAGACACTTCGCCAGAGAGTGTCAGAGACCGAAGGTAGAGAATTACCAAGGGCAGAATCAAAATCGTGGATAGTATCAGAACCAATCACAACAGCGATATCTTCCGAGTCCATCAACCAGTCAAGCAAACATAGCTGGTCTGTTATCTAACATCACATCAGACAGACAGCTGGACGGTACTTATGACTGGAGCACACATCCAGAAACTAACGCTAGAGCATTTATGGCTGAAGTTAATGAGAGTGGATGTGAAGGAACAGAGCAGAACACAGGGGACAGCAGTCAAAAGGAAAGCAGTCTGATGTGGGTGGAGAAGTCGGATGATCAGACGATTTTGGAGTTTACCGCTCAAATGGCCAACGTAGAATCAGATCATTCAAAGGTAAGTCTGAATTTCTCTCTTTCCATGAATTGTGTGTTTTATGTGCTACTTCTAACGATAGGTTAAACTTAGTACTAGAATCACATCAAAATATATCTGCTCAAAATGAATCATTAAAATCAGATAATGCTAGCCTGATTGATATAAAGCAAGATCTTAGGGATAAGCTTAAGGCTGATGCACAAGATGTGATAGTTCTCAAGGACAAACTGAGCGAACAGTTTGTTAGGTTAGAACTCATATATGAACATGTTGAGGCATTAACCAAGGAGCTGAAAACCAGAGACATAGAGCTAGCTGAGTCTAAGGTGAAGGTAGCTGAGGCAAATAGTAAACTTGAAAAGTTTAGGAACTCAAGTCTTAACCTAGGGAAAATTTTAGATGCCCAACGTCAATCTAAAAATCCGGTAGGTCTAGGATTTCATGAGCTTCCTCCACCGTTCAATGACAACTACGTCCCTCAACCTCAGGAGAAAATTGAGAAATCAGTAGACTCAGAGGAAATACCTGAACCAGTGTCTGAACCTGCAAAAGAAAATGTGCCTAAGGTGGCTGATAGCAATGTTAAGATTAAGAAAGTTAAGTTTGTGTCATCCTCTAGTGCTACACCTGTAGGAAAACACAAAATTGACTTTAATGATCAGGATGATGAACCAGTCACTATAGATGCACCAAAAGAACCAGACACTAGTGAGACACCTAAGTCAAAGGGCACACACAAAAATTCTATTGACAAAAGGTCTTGCTTTAGATGTCACGAGAGGGGGCACGTTGCTTCTAGCTGTCCGTATAGGAAAGTAGACAATACACCTAAGACAGGAAAGCCAGAACCAGTTAAGCCTTCTACAAGTGTTGCGAGCACTAGTAGTTCTCAGAGTACCGAGAAAACTGTGCAGGCTACACCAAAACCGGCTGTGAAACAGATACCGGTGAAAGGTGGACCAAAAGAAGTGATTAGGACTAATTCACCAAATCGAGTCATTAATCAATCTGGGTCTGGACCACAACAACAATATAGGAGCACAACACCTAGCAGAGCTTACACTTCGGTTAGGTCACACACTCCTGTTAGACATCACACACCGGGTAGAGCTCAGGGATATCAGTCTGAAGTGAATTATAATCGTAATTATTCAAGAGCTCCACAGCAAATGCCTACTCAAAGGCAAAGAGTGAACTTAAATCACTCGGCACCACAACAAACTCCAGTTCAAAGACCCAAGTCACCTGAAAGGCGAGATGGTATTTGAAAGAGTTTAAGTATGTGGACGAGAATGGTATAACCAAGTCAGTTATGGCTTGGGTTCCCCGTGATAACTAACGTATTTTCTTTCATGTGCAGGAGATAACCACAGATCTAAACAACAAATGGTTCGTCGACAGTGGATGCTCCAGGCACATGACAGGGGAAAGAAGTCTTCTTACAGACTTCAAGGGAGGGAATCGTGGATTTGTATCATTCGCGGGAAATAAGGGAGGAAACATCACTGGTACTGGAGTGGTCACTAATGGGACGATCAAATTGGATCAAGTTTATCACGTTGATAAATTGGTTCATAATCTCATTAGTGTATCTCAAATCTGTGATAAGAAGAATTCAGTGCTGTTCACTGATACTGAGGCGTTGGTGCTAAAACCGGGTTTCAAGATACCTGAATAGTGGATATTGATGAGGGCTCCAAGGAAGAATGACTTGTACATGCTCGATATGAACAAGCCTGAATCTTCGATGGGTCCAATCTGTCTGTTATCTAAAGCTTCGGAGACTGAGTCGGTTTTATGGCACAGAGGAATGACACATTTGCACCTGAGGAAAATGAACAAGATAACGAAACATGGATTGGTGCAAGGTGTGCCTATGAAGAGTTTTCAGTTCGAGGATAAGTGTCTACCGTGCAAGAAGGGCAAACAACATAAGAAGGCACACAAGTCCAAGACTCAGAACTCCATCTCTACCACATTCGATTTCTTGCATATGGACCTCTTCGGACTAATCAACAAAAGGAGTATAGGTGGTAGTTGGTATTGTTTAGTTATCACTGACGATTACTCACGATTTTCTTGGGTCTTCTTTCTAGGTACAAAGGACGAGACGACTTCCAAGCTCATCGGGTTCTTAGACCAAGTGGAGAATTCCTATGGAACAAGGGTTAAATGGCTTCATAGTGATAATGGAACTGAGTCTAAAAACACTGTATTTGGTGTATATTGCCTATCAAAGGGCATAGTGCATCAATTTAGTGCACCCTATGAGCCACAACAAAATGGGATGGCCGAACGAAAGAATAGGACATTGATTGAGGCAGCAAGGACCATGCTTTCGGATTCAAAGCTTCCTACCATGTTTTGGGGGGAGGCAGTGATTACCGCATGCCATGTTTTAAACCGGGTCCTTACTGTCAAATATTTGAACAAAACCTGTTATGAAATTTTGAATAAACCGCCACCTAATTTAACTGGCTTCAAACCTTTTGGGGTACCATGTACTTTATTGCAAACAAAACATCAACCTAAGTTTGGTGAAAAGGCTGACGAAGGATACTTCCTAGGTTATGTGCCGAACTCACCAAACAAACGGGTTTTTAACAAAACTAATGGTACAGTAGAGATTGTGTATAACATTGAAGTCACAAGTTATACACATGAACCCCAAACAGGTCCGGAATGGATTTTTGACTATGACAAACTGTTTGAGTCATTTAACACTCCTTTGGATGAAAATGTAGGTACCATCGAAAAGGACATGGAGACGTTGAATCTGAATGACGAAGGTCATAGCTTTCCGAGGACTACATTTCAATCAACATTCGAGCCTACTTCAACTGAAGATGGATCTCCAGAAGTCACTGATTCAGAAGCACCTACAAATGAGAATCAGACTCAGGCAACAAATTCCAACTCTGAGGAAACTGTCCACGAGGAAGAAAATGTGGAATCTGAGGTTGTTCCCCCGTTAGGTGAAATAGGATCAAATTTAGGAGATAATCTGAGAGTTGACGAGATAGAGACATCTAGGATCAACAAAAACCATCCTATAGGAAGCATCATAGGAAATCCTAATGAGGGTGTGAGGACTTGGAGTAGTTTAAATAACAACACTGTGTTGTTGTCGATGATAAATGACTCCGAGGCCTTTCATACCTGTCTCTATTCTTGTTTCATTTCGCAAGTAGAGCTGAAAAACGTGCAAATGGCACTAGAAGTTTGGGAGTTAGTTCCATTGCCTCGAGGGGAAATAGCAACAGGAACCGAATGGGTTTTTAAGTGCAAAAGAGACGATCGGGGTATAGTCACTCGCAACAAGGCTAGGTTAGTTGTAAAGGGTTTCAACCAAGAGGAGGGAATCGATTACAATGAGGTGTTTGCGCTAGTTGCAAGGTTAGAAGCAATTCGTTTGTTTCTGGCTTTTGCTTCCTTCAAGGGCTTTAACGTATATCAGCTAGACGTTAAGAGTGCTTTCCTCTATGGGAATGGGAAGGAACTGGTGTATGTAGAACAGCCGCCCGGGTTTACAGATCCGAAATATCCAGACAGAGTATATCGATTAGATAAGGCTCTGTATGGATTGCATCAAGCACCAAGGGCGTGGTACGAGACTCTGTCCAACCATCTGCTAGAAAATGGGTTTGAAAGAGGAAGGATAGACAGTACACTGTTCGTTAAGCGAAAGGGAGAACACTTCATCTTGGTACAAGTGTACGTCGATGATATCAACTTTGGATCATCAGACGAGCAAATGTGCAAGGATTTGGAGAAGGTGATGAAGTCAAAGTTCAAGATGAGTGCAATGGGTGAGTTCAATTTCTTTTTGGGTTTGCAAGTTGACCAGAAGAAGGAAGGAATGTTTATTCATCAGACGAAGTATGTCTACGACATATTAGAGCGCTTCGGGATGGAATGGACAAAACTGACAGCTCATTTCAGCACGCCGATTCAAGTGAATCACAATCTCGGACCGGGTACTGCAAGTGATACCGATGTGGATCCGACATTATATCGGGCCATGATTGGGTCACTTATGTATTTAACTGCTTCAAGACCTGACATTATGTTTGCTGTTTGTATTTGTGCTAGGTTTCAAGCTAATCGGAAAGAGATGCACATGAAAGCTGTGAAGCGGATTCTACGATACCTCTAGTCGAAACCGAAGCTGGGAATTTGGTATCACGCGGAGGGAGATCTGGAATTGGAGGCGTTCACGGATTCAGACTACGGAGGATGCAGCTTGACGCGCAAGTCAACAACTGGAGGTTGTCAATTCCTTGGAGGGAGACTCGTTTCCTGGCAATGCAAGAAACAGACGTCGGTAGCCGTGTCAACGTGCGAGGCCGAGTATGTTGCTGCTGGTAGTTGCTGTTCACAGGTTCTGTGGATACAATAACAATTGCGGGATTACGACATGGCTGACAGAATTTTTGTTCCGAAGCATAACATGGTCATCTCTCCTGACCATGCTATTCCTGAGACTCAAGGTTTCCGCCAGATGGTGGATTTTTTGGTGGGATCCAGGATTTCCTATGCGCTGTCTCACAATATTCAAATTGTTATCCCTTACGTGCGTCAATTTGGGATCACCTGCAAGTGGATTGTACTGTTACTCCAACAGTCTTGAAGACAAGGATTGCTGGTCATCCTTTGGTGTTTTCTGCCGATATGCTACGTCAAGTGTTACAACTGGGATCACAAGATCAAGAGAATGGGCCAATTGACATTCCGTTGTCAATCAGGCAGGCCGCTTTTGTGAGAATGGGATATAGTCTAGATGTAACGAAGTCGTCTTATATGAAAAGTGGGCTTATCGGTCACTGGAGATTTTTGGCGCATGTCTTCATGGTATGCTTTGCTGCGAAGAAAGCTGGCTTCGACTACATTGTATCGAAGATTCAGTCTGGAATGATGGCTTTAGTTTATAATCAAAGATTCAGTTTTTCAGAGATGTTCTTCTTCGAGTTTGTTCATCAAATTACTCACGATTTTCTTGGGTTTTCTTTCTAGGTACAAAGGACGAGACGGCTTCCAAGCTCATCGGGTTCTTAGAACAAGTGGAGATTTCCTATGGAACACGGGTTAAAAGGATACGTAGTGATAATGGAACTGAGTTCAAAAACACTGTAATTGGTGTATATTGCCTCTCAAAGGGCATAGTGCATCAATTCAGTGCACCATATGAGCCTCAACAAAAAGGGGTGGCCGAACGTAAAAACAAGACATTGATTGAGGCTGCAAGGACTATGCTTTCGGATTCAAAGCTTCCTACCATGTTTTGGGGGGAGGCAGTGAATACCGCGTGCCATATTTTAAACCGAGTCCTTACAGTCAAATCTTTGAACAAAACCTGTTATGAAATTTTGAATAAACGGCCACTTAATTTAACTGGCTTCGAACCGTTTGGGGTACCATGCACTCTTTTGCGAACAAAACATCAACTTAAGTTTGGTGAAAAGGCTGACGAAGGATACTTCCTAGGTTATGTGCCGAACTCACCAAACAAACGGGTTTTTAACAAAACAAATGGTACAGTGGAAATTGTGTATAACATGGAAGTCACAAGTTATACACATGAACCTCAAACAGGTCCGGAATGGATATTTGACTATGATAAATTATTTGAGTCATTTAACATTCCTTTGGATGAAAATGCAGGTACAATCGAAAAGGACATGGCGACGTTACATCTGAATGACGAAGGTCATACCTTTCCGAGGACTACATTTCAATCCGCATCTGAGCCTACTGCGACTGAAGATGGATCTCAAGAAGTTACTAATCCAGAGGCACCTTCAACTGAGAATCAGACTCAGACAACAAAATCCAACTCTGAGGAAACTGTCTACGAGGAGGAAAATGTGGAATCTGAGGCTGTTCCCCCATTAGGTGAAATAGGATCTAACTTAGGAGATAATCTGAGAGTTGACGAGATAGAGACCTCTAGGATTAACAAGAACCATCCTATAGAAAGCATCATAGGAAATCCTAACGAGGGTGTGAAGACTAGGATTAGTGTGAATAACAACACTGTGTTGTTGTCGATGATAAACGACTCCGAGGCATATCATACCTGTCTCTATTCGTGTTTCATATCGCAAGTAGAGCCTAAGAATGTGCAAATGGCACTTAAGGATAACTCCTGGGTTGAAGCTATGCAGGAAGAACTTTCGCAGTTTAGGAAACTAGAAGTGTGGGAGTTAGTTCCATTACCTCGAGGGGAAGTTGCCATAGGAAGCAAATGGGTTTTTAAGTGCAAAAGAGACGATCGGGGTATAGTCACTCGCAACAAGGCTAGGCTAGTTGTAAAGGGTTTCAACCAAGAGGAGGGAATCGATTACAATGAGGTGTTTGCACCAGTAGCTAGGCTAGAAGCCATTAGGTTGTTTCTGGCTTTTGCTTCCTTCAAAGGCTTTAAGGTATATCAACTAGATGTTAAGAGTGCCTTCCTATATGGAAAAGTGAAGGAGCTGGTGTACGTATAACAGCCGCCCGGATTTACAGATCCTAAATATCCTGATAGAGTATATCGTTTAGATAAGGCTCTATATGGATTGCATCAGGCACCAAGGGCGTGGTATGAGACTCTATCCAACCATTTATTAGAAAACGGGTTTGAAAGGGGTAGGAAAGATAGTACGCTGTTCATTAAGAGAAAGGGAGAACATTTTATCTTGGTACAAGTGTACGTAGATGATATTATTTTTGGATCATCAGAAGAACAAATGTGCAAAGATTTCGAGAAGGTAATGAAGTCGAAATTCGAGATGAGTGCAATGGGAGAGTTAAATTTCTTTTTCGGGTTACAAGTTGACCAGAAGAAGGATGGTATGTTTATCCATCAGACGAAGTATGTCTATGACATATTAGAACGCTTCGGGATGGAAGGAACAAAACTGACTGCCCATTTCAGCACGCCGATTCAAGTGAATCACAATCTCTGACCGGGTACTGAAAGTGATACCGATGTGGATCCGACGTTATATCGGGCCACGATTGGATCACTTATGTATTTAACTGCTTCAAGACCTGACATTATGTTTGCTGTGTGTATTTGTGCTAGGTTTCAAGCGAATCCGAAGGAGATGCATATGAAAGCTGGGAAGCGGATTCTACGATACCTCAAGTCAAAACCGAAGCTGGGACTTTGGTATCACGCGAAGGGAGATCTAGAGTTGGAAGCGTTCATGGATTCTGACTACGGCGGATGCAGCTTGACGCGCAAATCAACAACTGGAGGTTGTCAATTCCTAGGAGGGAGACTGGTATCCTGGCAATGCAAGAAACAGACGTCGGTAGCCGTGTCAACGTGCGAGGCCGAGTATGTTGCTGCTGGTAGTTGCTGCTCACAGGTTCTGTGGATACAACAACAATTACGGGATTACGGTTTGGCTTACACTCAAACTCCAATTAGGATAGACAATCAATCTACAATTGCTATAACTAACAATCCAGTTAAACACAGTAAAACAAAGCACATAGACATAAGGCATCATTTTATTCGTGATTGTGCTGAAAAGAACTTAATCAAATTGGTAAAAGTGGCAACGGACGATAATAATGCAGATTTATTTACCAAAGCATTTGATAAGTCACGGTTATTTAATTCAACTAAATGGAATGCGCAACCCAGAGTAATTTGACCTTAGTAGTATTTTATTTCCTTTTTATAGCTGTAGTATTTCTTTCTTTTTATAGTAAGTCTGCTAATTTAGGATAGTTTCTATTTTTAGTAACTTAGTAGGTTATATTATTTTCTTGCTATTTCTTATGAAAAACAAAAGGAAAAAAAAGATAGAAAATCATAAATATACAAAAAAAAAAAGAGAATATCAGAAAAAGAGTTAAGTCTTAGATACATAGGTTCAAAGTGACGAAAATTAGCACAGTCGTCACAAACTCTAAGTGTTTAGACTTTCACACATAATGCACCTAAAATTCTAAGTGTTATGCTTAATTTTAGTTTGATGTGTTGGTAGACATAATACATATAGGGAGTCCCAAGGCTAATAAAATAATCGTGAAAAAGTCAAACGTGTCACTAACTTCGAATGTCCCAAGTGAATCTGATCTGTTGTGTCAGACGTTACATGAAATTTGGGAAGCTGGTCCTCATGCCAATGAAGAAATATCTGCAGCATTAGTTGGAGAATTGCTTGAGCCTCCAGAGGGAGAAGAAGATGTTCTTAGGGATGTTGACGAATATGAACCAGAGCAGACTGGTAATGATGAGTCATCATCTGCAACTGAGTCAGAAGAAATGGAGGAGATAGAGGTTGAAGCTCCAGAGTCCGTGTCTACAGAACCTCCTGTTCAAATGGGAACTTATGGATCAAGGTTAATAGTATCGGAAGAAGCTTCAAGGAGGCGAGCAACAAGAGAGTCGGATGACTCTGATTTTGAAGACGAAGAGGTTGCACCATTAGTGACGAGGCAAAGGGCCAAGCGTCATAGATTTATGCAAGGATCTTCTTCAGCTTCAGTAGAACAACCTGAAATTCCTCAACCTCAAATTCCTCAACCTCAGGACCCTTGAACCACCATTCCACCATCACCACCTCATGGTGAACCATACATCCCATCGCCGATCATTCCAACTCCAATTCAATCCATCCCATCAACCTCATCCACATACGCCGACAATCAAAGGTTTCTGCAGCTAAAAGCTTGAGTTGACTTCAAAAATATCCAGATCTTAGGCCTAACAAAGGCAATCGGTGAGATTCTGACTCATAACGCAAATCTTGCTAACGAGAATGCCGATCTGAAAAAGATAGTGGAAAAAGTTCAGGAAGAGAACGTAGAGTTAAAGACTTTTGTCCTTGATCAGGCAGCTGAGCTAAGATCGATGCGCTCCCTAGTTGAGCAATTAATGAAAAATTTACAGGCTCAGGGGGAGACATCGTGCCGTGATCAAGAAGTTCGCAGGGAGGATGATGACAATGAAGATGACCAGGGCAATGATCCCAGCACTCAAAGACAGAATGAGCCAGTAGATTTTTCTGCTGCTCAGGCTGCTCAGTCTCAGGGGGAGCCTAGTCAGTTGGGAGGTGAAGTAGGAGAGGCCAGTTTGTCTAAACCTACAGAGTATGAGATAAGTGAGATGATTGATGCACTCATGGATCTCGATGACGACCCGATGGACTTGGGCATTGACTTTGAAGAGGATATGGAGGAACTAGAAGAGGGAGAATTTGTTGCTGAAGAGATTGTTGATTGGAGATCAGATGATGAGGTGTGTGCTGACGAAGACGATGAAGCCAATGAGATCGTAGTCCAGCAAAATCCAATAACTGATACATATGTGATAGAAGGAAATGATGTTGTTAACATAGAAGTGGTGAATGCTTCTTTAAATGTTGAGTCATCAACAGAAAAGCCTGCCAGAGAGCTAACTAATGAAGAGAAAAGAAAGCTATGGTTCAGGGCAGAGCAGAAGGACTTAGAGCTGAAAAACAAGATGAGGGTGCCAGGTACTGCAAAGCTGTCTGGAAGCATATTAAGCTGGTTCTTTGATCGAGAACTGCAGCTATTCATAATCAAGAGAAATGATGGGCTCCAGTACCTCAGAAGATCTCTGAAAGTCTTCAATTCACTGCCGAAGATTGAGATCGAGGCTTTAGCTTGGAAAGAATTAATCAATATCGGCAATGACCCCTACGCAGATATAATTGCCAGAATCATAAGGAAAGAGGGAAGGTCAAGGAAGTTTGAACGCCTTAATCCAAGAATAGGAAAAAGAGTAGAGGATCCTTCTCGAATTGATCCTCTAACTGGGCGTCCTTGGATGAAGATTCAATACAGACCCGTAAGATGTCTAAGAAAGGTGCCGCTCAAGCCTATGCCACAGAACGTCATGAAAAATCTGAACTGGTGGTATGTTGAGAGTGAAACGGGAGAAGCGGTGATGGAAGATTTTGAAGAAAAGGTGATTCTTAGAATCTATGATCCTCTTCACCTGGTAAACCTTTCTCGAGATGACCTTCAAATTTTGCATGCTCATAAGATTTCAAGTGATACTCATATGGATGATGAGGCTAGAAAGTATGAGAATGTAGTTAAAGTGTGTGTTGAAAAGGGTTTGTATGCTGGAAGCAGTTTGAATAAATAATAAACAAAGTTCTTAATCAAATGTGTGAATTATTAGAAGCTATCGTCAAGGGGGAGTCTGTTGGTACACCCTGTGAGACGATAGAAGTCTAAGTGATCCAACATTGTGGTTTTAGTAAGTGTTTGATATATATGTTTATATATGTTTGATATTTATCATTGTTTGTGTGTTTGAACTTAATGTAACTTATTACTAGAAGTTCAAACATAAAGGACAAAGATAAAAACAAACATAAGTTAAAAACATAAGTTTCATATACAAGTTAGTCAGATTCGAATTCTATAAGGATTGGAATTCGAATCTATGTCAGATTCGAATTTGATCCTAGTTAGATTCGAATGTGTTATGAGGCAGATTCGAGAATGTCAGTGAGGACAAACTCGAATGGGCTTTGGGCTGGATTCGAGTTTAGCCCATGACAGACTCGAATTAGCCTCTATAATTAGGGATAGACTCGAAATATTATCAGACTTTTTGCAGAATTCGAGAGTGATTAAGCATTAAGCTATTTCGAGTTTATCATCAGTGTTAGTGTCGTGTCGGAGAGAATCAGTTCGTAGGTGCGTTCTTGTGTAGTTCGTGCAGCTTCTGATAGTCTCCGTGTTTCTGGTGAGAGTTGTTTCCGTCTACCCGTTTACGAGGATTCCGCACTCGTTGACGGTTCCGCGTCTAGATAGATCTTGTAGTGGTAGACCTTACAAGTTCTCAGAGTACCGAGAAAACTGTGCAGGCTACACCAAAACAGGCTGTGAAACAAATACCGGTGAAGGGTGGACCAAAAGATGTGATTAGGACTAATTCACCAAATCGAGTCGTTAATCAATCTAGGTCTGGACCTCAACAACAGTATAGGAGCACAACACCTAGCAGAGCATACACTCCGGTTAGGTCACACACTCCTGTTAGACATCACACACCGGGTAGAGCTCAGGGATCTCAATCTGAAATGCAATATAATCGTAAGTATTCAAGAGCTCCACAACAAATGCCTACTCAAAGGAAAAGAGTGAACTTAAATCACTCGGCACCACAACAAACTCCAGTTCAACGACCCAAGTCACCTGAAAGGCGAGATGGGTATTTGAAAGAGTTTAAGTATGTGGACGAGAATGGTATAACCAAGTCAGTTATGGCTTGGGTTCCCCGTGATAACTAACCTATTTTCTTTCATGTGCAGGAGATAACCACAGGTCTAAACAACAAAAGGTTCTTCGACAGTGGATGCTCTAGGCACATGACAAGGGAAAGGAGTCTCCTTACAGACTTCAAGGGTGGGAATCGGGGATTTGTATCATTCGCGGGAAACAAGGGAGGAAACATCACGGGTACTGGAGTGGTCACTAATGGGACGATCAAGTTGGATCAAGTTTATCACGTTGATTAACTGGTTCACAATCTCATTAGTGTATCTCAAAAATTGTGATAAGAAGAATTCAGTGCTGTTCACTGATACTGAGGCGTTGGTGCTAAAACCGGGGTTAAAGATTACTGAAGAGTGGATATTGATGAGGGCTCCATGGAAGAATGACTTGTACATGCTCGAGATAAACAAGCCGGAAACTTCGATTGGTCCAATCTGTCTGTTATCTAAAGCGTCGGAGACTGAATCGGTTTTGTGGCACCGACGCATGGCACACTTGCACCTGAGAAAGATGAATTATATTACAAAACATGGGTTAGTGCAAGGTGTGCCTATGAAGAGTTTTCAGTTCGAGGATAAGTGTCTACAATGCAAGAAGGGCAAACAACATAAGAAGGCACACAAGTCCAAGACTCAGAACTCCATAACTACTACATTCGATTTGTTGCATATGGACCACTTCGGACCAATCAACAAAAGGAGTATTGGTGGTAGTTGGTATTGTTTAGTTATCACTGACGATTACTAACGATTTTCAAGGGTTTTCTTTCTAGGTACAAAGGACGAGACGACTTCCAAGCTCATCGGGTTCTTAGACCAAGTGGAGAATTCCTATGGAACAAGGGTTAAAAGGTTTCGTAGTGATAATGGAACTGAATTTAAAAACACTGTAATTAGTGTATATTGCCTATCAAAGGGCATAGTGCATCAATTTAGTGCACCCTATGAGCCACAACAAAATGGGGTGGCCGAACGAAAGAACAGGACATTGATTTAGGCAGCAAGGACTATGCTTTCGGATTCAAAGCTTCCTACCATGTTTTGGGAGGAGGCAGTGAATACCGCATGTCATATTTTAAACCGGGTCTATACTGTCAAATCTTTGAACAAAACCTGTTATGAAATTTTGAATAAATGGCCACCTAATTTAACTGGCTTCAAACCTTTTGGGGTACCATGTACTTTATTGCAAACAAAACATCAACCTAAGTTTGGTGAAAAGGCTGACGAAGGATACTTCCTAGGTTATGTGCCGAACTCACCAAACAAACGGGTTTTTACCAAAACTAATGGTACAGTAGAGATTGTGTATAAATACTGAAGTCACAAGTTATACACATGAACCCCAAACAGGTCCGAAATGGATATTTGACTATGATAAATTGTTTGAGTCATTTAACATTCCTTTGGACGAAAATGCAGGTACCATCGAAAAGGACATGACGACGTTGAATCTGAATGACGAAGGTCATACCTTTCCGAGGACCACATTTCAATCCACATCCGAGCCTACTTCAACTGAAGATGGATCTCCAAAAGTCACTGATTCAGAAGCACATACAAATGAGAATCAGACTCAAACAACAAATTCCAACTATGAGGAAACTGTCCACGAGGAGGAAAATGTGGAATCTGAGGGGCCGTTTGGTTCACTAAAATCCAAGGGAATTGGAGGGGAAAGCAATCCAATTCCAGTCAATTCATTTGTTTGGTTCAACTATAAAAAGGGATTGGATTCCATAAAAATTGAAATCTTCCAATGAATGAAGGAAAATAACATTCCTTTACACAATGGACGGAATTCAATTCCTTTTCAAAACAGAAAGTGGTTGATTACAAAAATACCCTTTACGTTTAACACACTACACTACACGATGTCTAGTCTTACCCCACCCTACCTACCTACCTACCTACCGACCATTAGGTGAAATAGGATCAAATTTAGGAGATAATCTAAGAGTTGACGAAATAGAGACATCTAGGATCAACAAGAATTATCCTATAGAAAGCATCATAGGAAATCCGAATGAGGGTGTGAGGACTAGGAGTGGTTTAAATAACAACACTGTGTTGTTGTCGATGATAAACGACTCTGAGGCCTTTCATACATGTCTCTATTCTTGTTTCATCTCGCAAGTAGAGCCGAAAAATGTGCAAATGGCACTAAAGGATAACTCCTGGGTTGAAGCGATGCAGGAAGAACTCTCTCAATTTAGGAAACTAGAAGTGTGGGAGTTAGTTCCATTACCTCTAGGGGAAATAGCAATAGGAACCAAATGGGTTTTTAAGTGCAAAAGAGACGATCGGGGTATAGTCACTCGCAACAAAGCTAGGTTAGTTGTAAAGGGTTTCAACCAAGAGGAGGGAATCGATTACAATGAGGTGTTTGCGCCAGTAGCAAGGCTGGAAGCAATTCGTTTGTTTCTGGCTTTTTCTTCCTTCAAGGGTTTTAAGGTATATCAGCTAGATGTTAAGAGTCCTTTCCTCTATGGGAAAGTGAAGGAACTGGTGTATGTAGAACAGCCGCCCGGGTTTACAGATTTGAAATATCCAGACAGATTATATCGATTAGATAACGCTCTGTATGGATTGCATCAAGCACCAAGGGCGTGGTACGAGACTCTGTCCAACCATCTGTTAGAAAATGGGTTTGAAAGAGGTAGGATACATAGTACGTTGTTCGTTAAGCGAAAGGAAGAACACTTTATCTTTGTACAACTGTACGTCGATGATATCATCTTTAGATCATCAGACGAGCAAATGTGCAAGGATTTTGAGAAGGTGATGAAGTCAAAATTCGAGATGAGTGCAATGGGTGAGTTGAATTTCTTTTTGGGGTTGCAAGTTGACCAGAAGATGGAAGGAATGTTTATCCATCAGACGAAGTATGTCTACGACATATTAGAGCGCTTCGGGATGCAAGGGACGAAACTGACAGCTCATTTCAGCACGCCAATTCAAGTGTATCACAATCTCGGACTGGGTACTGAAAGTGATACCGATGTGGATCCGACGTTATATCGGGCCATGATTGGATCACTTATGTATTTAACTGCTTCAAGACCTGACATTATGTTTGCTGTGTGTATTTGTGCTAGGTTCCAAGCTAATCCGAAAGAGATGCACATGAAAGCTGTGAAGCGGATTCTACGATACCTTAAGTCAAAACCGAAGCTGGGACTTTGGTATGATGCGGAGGGAGATCTGGAATTGGAGGCATTCACGGATTCAGACTACGGAGGATGCAGCTTGACGCGCAAGTCAACAACTGGAGGTTGTCAATTCCTTGGAGGGAGACTCGTTTCCTGGCAATGCAAGAAACAGACGTCGGTAGCCGTGTCAACGTGCGAGGCCGAGTATGTTGCTGCTGGTAGTTGCTGTTCACAGGTTCTGTGGATACAACAACAATTGCGGGATTACGGTTTGGCTTACACTCAAACTCCTATTAGGATAGATAACCAGTCTACTATCGCAATAACTAATAACCCAGTTAACCATAGTAAAACAAAGCACATAGACATAAGTCATCATTTTATACGTGATTGTGCTGAAAGAACTTAATCAAGTTGGTAAAAGTGGCAACGGATGATAATAATGCTGATTTATTTACCAAAGCGTTTGATAAGTCACGGTTTGAGTATTTGATTCAACTAAATGGAATGTGCAACCCAGAGTGAATTGACCTTAGTAGAATTTTTATTTTCCTTTTATAGCATTAGTCTTTCTTTCTTTTTATAGTAAGTTTAGTAAATTAGGATAGTTTCTATTTTTAGTAAGTTAGGAGTTTATATTATTTTCTTGCTTTTACTTATGAAATTCAAAAGAAAAAAGAGAGAAAACCATAAAAAATTCAAAAAAAAAAAAAGAGAATATCAGAAAAAGAGTTAAGTCTTAGATGCATAGGTTCAAAGTGACGAAAATTAGCACAGTCGTTGCAAACTCTAAGTGTTTAGGCTTTCACGCATAATGCACCTAAAATTCTAAGTGTTATACATTATTTTAGTTTGATGTGTTGGTAGGCATAATACATATAGGGAGTCTCAAGGCTAATAAAATATTCAAGAAAAAGTCAAACGTGTCACTAACTTAGATGTATGACCAATCGGTCTTAATTTTTATGTACGAGACACACAGACTTTGATTATAAATGAGGTATGCAAACTTTCTGGGGATGTATAGCAACATCAAATACATCTTCAAATGGAAAGCATAGAAAAATCATACTAAGTTGAGAGTCAAAACAAGTAACTCTGTTGTACGTAAGTACAGACCTGTTGTCTCTGTTTTGATTCGGGTTAGCAAGATAAGTCGCTTTGTTGTACGTCGGTACAGACCTGTCACCGCTGTCTTGCTAGCTTTAAAAATAAACCTTAAGACAAACTAAGACACCTTGTTGTATGTAAATACAGACCTGTGTCCGATGTTTGCCTTTTAAAGAAAGTTTGCAAATACCAAAAAGTTAGAATCATTGTCTGTATGCCTTGATCATAAAAGTATGTCTATGTCTGAGTCATGTAAGATAATTTCATGATAAATAAAAAGGCCAAGGGATACTCCGAAATGTAGCATGTTTAAAGGGGAAATAATACCAACAATCGGCTAGAAATGTATGTCACGCCAAACAATCAAAGGGATCAAAAATTCCTAAGTGTGAAAGTTTAAATACTGACAGTGCGTATCTGCCATCGCTATCTGATTGAACCTTTCTTTGACTATGCTCGTCAAAGATATTTTGTTAAGTGTTTAGTATAGGTTGTAATTTTAAATAATAATGTAGTTTAGCCTAAGTTGAATTTTTGTTCAAAATTTTAACTTTATTTTAATTTTAGTTTATCTTTATTTTTAATTTTAATTTTATTTTAAATTTTACTTAGGAAAAAGGTCAAAAATTACTGAGGGTGCATTCCTAGTTGAATAATATAAACATTGATTGAAAATCTTGTGCTTAGGGTAAAAGATTTGGCATAGTTTATTCCGTTACTCGAAAAGGTTGAAAAAGTTGAATTTATTTCAAAAATTTTTGAAATTTTCAAAGTTTCAGATTGAATTCGAGTCTAAGGCAAACTCGAATTTGGCAAGGCATCGAGTTTGTCAGTATACTCGAGAAGGGCAACAAACTCGAATATTGTTGGTATAAATAGGTCAACAGTGATGGTCATAAATCACCTTCTTTCGAATCTATACTTTCGAGTTTATTTGAGCGATTTCGAATCTATTCCTCGAGTTTGCCGTCTTCGAGATACCTAGTATTTGTCGAGTTTCTGTTCGTTTGGGTTCGATACTACTAGTAGATCTAGGTATAACCAAGTGTATTATACAAGATTTTGGTAGTTTTATACTCCATTTAGGCCAAAATCATTGGATTTTGAAGTTTTATTGGTAGAAAGTTTGTTTTTCAAAATTACAAACTTTGAACTGGTGAAAATATCATTGATTAGAACCTAGTAGGATTAATAGATGTGATTTTCTAAGTCTAGCATGGTTAAAATCTTGGATTTTTGTGATGATAGTGGCCGACTCCTTCGAGTTTGTTCTTGGCCAGTTTCGAGTTTGTCATTAAACTCGAATAGGTCATTAGACTCGAATGAGTGTTCATTCGAATCTGTTGTTCGAATTTGTCAGTACATTTGAATTATTCAATTAAAATTTTAATTAAACTTGTAGAAATTCATAAGTGTTGGATTTTGTCCTTATACAAGTTCAAAATAAAACAAATTTGAATTTAAACAAGTTTATTTCTTTTTAATAATTCTAATTTTTTATTTGTTATATTGTGCAGACATGGCAGATAGAATTTTTGTTCCAAAGCATAACATGGTCATTTCTCCTGATCATGCTATTCCTGAGGCGCAAGCCTTCCGCCAGATGGTGGATTTCTTGGTGGGATCCAGAATTTCGTACGCGCTATCTCACAATATTCAAATTGTTATCCCGTACGTGCGTCAATTTTATGATCATCTGCAAGTGGAGTGTTTTGTTACCCCAACTGTTTTGAGGACGAGGATTGCAGGTCATCCTTTTGTATTTTCAGCTGATATGCTACGCCAAGTGCTACAGCTAGGCACTCAAGAGCAGGAGAACGGCCCGATAGATTTCCCATTAGCCATTAGGCAAGCAGCTTTTGTGAGAATAGGATACAGTCTGGATGTCACGAAGTCTTCGTATATGAAAAGTGGGCTTATTGGTCAATGGAGATATCTAGCTCATGTCTTCATGGTGTGTTTTGCGGCAAAGAAGGCCGGTTTTGACTATATTGTATCAAAGATCCAGTCCGGGATGATTGCTTTAGTCTACAATCAAAAGTTCAGCTTTTCGGAAATGTTCTTTTCTGAGTTCGTTCATCAAATCACGGCTCCAGAAAGAGAAATATTTTTGTTATATCCTCGCTTCGTGATGATGCTAATCAGGCACTTATTGCCAAATCTGCCACAGCTTAATGATATTCAGAGTGTTGCGGTCATCGATAAAAGAATATTTGCTGATTGTTCCTCTCATCGAGGAAGGTTAGCCATTCCAGTGGAAGGACCAACGTTTGGTGCTGTAGTTGATCCTAATTTTGAAGCTCCAGAAGATGCCAACTGGGCAGGGGAGGTGCAAGTTCAACAGCAACAGCAACCACAACAACAGCCAAACCAGCAACGACAGCAACAACCTCGCCCTCAACAACAGAGAAGAAGACAAAGGCCATCTGCGAGACAAATACAGGCAGATAGGCCTTCTACAAGCCAACCTCAAGAGCCGGAAGAGGCTGGACCTTTAAGTGCACCATCGATATCTGATCCGACTTTTCAAACGTTGGAAGAGATCTGGGCAGCAGGTCCAAATGCTGATGAGGAAATCACGGCTGAACTAGTTGGAGATATATTGGAGCCTCCAGAAGGAGAAGTTGATGTGTTCAAACAAATCGATGACTATCAACCTGAGCCAGAAGGCGAAGCCGTTACCTCTTCTGCTTCTGAAGAAACTGAAGAGATTGAGGTTAAGGCTCCAGATACTGTAACTGAAGATCCGTCCATCCAAATAGGGACTTATGGCTCACGTTTAGTTGTGACTGAGGAAGAAGTTAGGAGGAAAAGAGCTTCAGAGGAATCAGACGACTCAGATTATGAAGAAGAAGAGGTAGCACCTTTGGTACAACGACAAAGGGCCAAACGCCATAGATTCTTGCAGGGAGCTTCCTCGGCCTCTGCTTCCCAGCCAGAAATACCTCAACCTCCACCCGTTCAAACAACCATTCCACCTCCACCACCACCTGTTCAACCATACATTCCATCGCTAATCATTCCAACTCCCATACAATCCATACCATCCACATCATCCACCTTCAAAGACAATCAAAGGTTCTCTGAACTTCGAACCAAGGTCGAATTCCAACAAGTCCAAATCTTTCAGTTGACAAAGGCTCTCAGTGAAATACAGAAGCATAATGCACATATTGACATCGAGAATGCTGAGTTGAAGAAAGTTGTGGGAAAGATTGAGGAAGAAAACTTAGAGCTCAAAACATTTATTTCCGATCAGACGGCCGAGATTCGATCAATGCGATCCCTTATTGAGCAATTATTGAAAAACCTAAAGGCTCAGGGGGAGACAAGTTGTCGGGATCAGGAAGAGCTGCCAAGGGATGGAGATGATGACGGCAATGATCCCATTGCACAAAGAGATAATGAGCCAGTAGATTTTTCTGCTGCTCAGCATGCTGAGATTCAGGGGGAGCCAAGTCAGTCGGGAACTGCAGAAGGTGAGGCTATTTCCTCAAAAATCACAGAGTCTGAGATACATGAAATGATTGAAGCATTAATGGATATCGATGAAGACCCACTGGAACTTGAATTTGATTTTGAGGATGATATCGAGGATCTGGAAGAAGGAGAGTTTGTACCGGAAGATGTTGCTGATTGGAAATCTGATGAGGAGGTTGTGATAGATGAAGATGAAAATGTAAATGAAGTAATCATTCAGTCACAGCCTGTCACAGAACAATATGAGCAAAACGATCAACCAGTAATAGATATTGATGACGTCAAATTGGCTTCTGTAACTGATTCAGAACTGGAGGAGGCTGAAAGAGAGCCAAGCAGAGCTGAATTGTTAAATATGTGGTTCCGTAAGGAAGAAAAGAAAACTGAGCCAAAAATGAAGAAGAAGATGAGGATTCCCGGTGTCGAAAATCTCTCTGGAGGCATTATAAGCTGGTTCTTTGACCGAGAACTGCAGCTGTACATATTAAAGAGGAGAGATGGTCTACAATACCTAAGGCGAAAGCTTAAAGTTTTCAATACTTTGCCGAAGGTTGAAGTGAAAGAATTGGCATGGAAAGAGCTGATAAATATTGGTGACGACCCTTATGCTGAAGTAATTGCTAGAATTATTAAGAAAGAGGGTCGGTCAGGGAAATTTGAAAGGCTCAAGCCAAGAACTGGGAAGAGAGTGGAAGATGCATCAAGAATAGATCCTCATCCAGGTAGACCATGGGCTAAAATGGTATACAAGCCTGTAAGATGTTTGAAGAAAGTGCCAATGAAGAAGATGCCCCAGGATGTTTTGAGCAACATGAAGTGGTGGTACATTGATAATGAAACTGCTGACGCAATCATGGAGGATCAAGACGAGAAAGTCATTTTGAAGGTATATGATCCACTGCATTTGATAAATCTATCGAAGGACGACCTACAGAAGCTGAATGATCAACCTATCTTCTTTCATGAAGGTTGGAGATCTGATGCTAGGAAGTACCAGAAGGTAGTGAAAGTTTGTATAGATGCAGGGTTATATGCAGGAAGTAGTATATATAGTTCTAGTACTTAATCAAAATATAAATAGTTAGTTAGAAGCTATCGTCAAGGGGGAGTCTGTTGGTACACCTTGTGTGACGATAGCAGTCTAAGTGATCTATCATTTTGGTTCAAGTAATATTACAAAGTATTGGGTATTAACGAGTGTTTGATATATGTGTTTATAAATGTTTGATAATTATTGATTGTATGTTTGAACTTGATGTAATGTATTACAAGAAGTTCAAACATAAAGTTCAAAGATAAATTCAAACATAAGTTCAAATATAAGTTTAATATGTGAAATTCGAATTTAGAATAAATTCGAATTTGTCATTTGATGAAATTTGAATTTGTGGTAAATTCGAATGAATCCCATAAGGCAGATTCGAGATTGTCAAGGGGACAAACTCGAATGGGCCTTGGGCCTGATTCGAGTCTGGCCCATGACAAACTCGAATGAGCCTCTATAATTAGGGATTAACTCGAATCATTAGCAGACTTTTGCAGAATTCGTGTGAGATTAAGAAAAAGGGCGATCTCGAGTTTATCAGTATTGTGAGTGTTGTTTCGGAGAGAATCATCTCGTAGGTGCGTTCGTCGTCGTCCGTACAGCGTTGTGATAGTCTCCGTGTTCCGTGTGAGAGTTGTATCCGTCAAGCCGTTAACGAGGATTCCGCACTCGTTGACGGTGTCGCGTCTGGATAGATCTGTGTAGTGCAAGACCTTACAACATGGACGATATTATCTTTGGGTCGTTAAATGAACAGCTGTGCAAATAGTTTGAGAATGTTATGAAGTCCAAGTTTGAGATGAGTGCGACGGGAGAGCTGAACTTCTTTCTCGTTTTACAAGTTGAACAAGGAAAGCAGAGGATGTTCATTCATCAGACGAAGTATGTGTATGAAATATTATAGCGCTTCGGGTTGGAAGGACCGGGTACCGATAGTGATGCTGATGTGGATCCAACACTATGTCGGGCCATGATCGGGTCACTTATGTATTTAACTGCTTCTAGACCTGACATTATGTTTGTTGTTTGTAATTGTGCCAGGTTTCAAGCTAAAGAGATGAACATGAAGGCTGTGAAGCGGATTCTGAGAAACCTGAAGTCAATCTTCCATTAGATACTCTTTCTTTTATTTTTTTTAGTTGTAGTTGTCTTATTGGTTAATTTACTTAAAAAAAAAAAAAAGAGAGAAGAATGAAAATAAAGAAAGATGTCTTAAAGTTAAAGGTTCAACGTGACGAGATTTAACAAAGTCTAACAAACTCTAAACGTTAAACTTTCACACATAATGCACTATAAAATCTCAGTGATGTACATGTTCATGTACCGATGTGTTTGTAGGCATAAAACATGAAGGTTTTCCTAAAAGCTAATAAATCAATCAAGAAAATGTCATATGTGTAACTAACTTAGATGTATGACCAATAGGTCTTAATTTCTGTGTTAGAGGCTCACATACAATAATTATGAATGAGGTATGTAAATCAATCTGGGGGATGTATGGCTTCATCAAAATACATCTTAAATAAAGAGCAAATATGAGATGTAAAGAAAGTCAAGACATGTCGCTTTGTTTTACGTAAGTACAGACCTGTGATGGCTCTTTTGACATAATATAGCAAGATATGTTACTTTGTTGTACGTAAGTACAGACCTGTCACCGCTATCTTGGCTAAATAAAAGAAGTATGCTCTACCCTAAGACAAACTAAGACACTCTGTTGTATGTGAATACAGAACTGTGTCCAAAGTTTGCCTTTTAAAGATGATTTTCATATACCAAAAACTCATAATGATTGTATGTCTTTCTTGATCACAAAATTATGTCTAAGTGTGGGACACGTAAGGTAATTTCTTGATAAATAAAAGGGCCAAAGGAAAATTCTAAGTGTTGCGTGTTTAAGGGGACAAGAACACCGACAATCGACATGGTATGTATGTTACAACAAACCATAAAGGGATGATAAAATTCCAAAGTGTGAAAGTGCAACACCAAAAGTAAGTTGGCAAAGCTATCTGATTGAACCTTCTATGACTCTCTCACAAAAATAGTGGGTTTGTTTAATTTTATTTTTTATATTCTTGCAATTTTTTTTATTTTAATGTTTACTTTGTTTTATTTTATTTTATTTTATTATTATTATTATTAATTTTAGTTTACTAGGTAAATTTTAAATAAATAGGATCGAGGTCAGATACTAGGATGCATTTAAGTTGGAAAAACAGCAGATGCGTGATAATTGTTTGCTTAATGTGAAGTGTTTTGTAATAAGTTTAAAAAGTTGCAAAAGTTAAAAATTTAAAATTTTTTCAAAGTTTTTCAAAAATTCTACTTAAGTTCGTGAAACCCTAAGTCTGTACGAACTTGTGACAATAAGTTCGCACGAACTTAAGTTTGTACGAATTTAAGTCAATTAAGTTCGTAGCACAGTAGGTGGGGCTATTAATAATGCAAAGGTATTCAATTCGTTCACCTACTCACGAATACTTCCTCACGAAGTTAATAAGGCGATAACGAACTTACCACAGCGATCGTGAAGTTGTCAGATAACATACGATTTTGGTTTCATTTCACGAAGATCATATTGTTCCATCTCGAACTTACCAACTATTCACTTTAGGTTTAATTATAAACAAGAAAGTGACATTGGGGACTTTAAACGGCTTTTTGTTGTGTATTTTAGGTTTAGATAACCGAAAAACATAGGGTTACAAAGTCTATGTTTAAGGCTATAAAACTTAAAGTGGAACATCAATAAACTCGATTAGAACCTTTTAGGACTAGTTTCATTGTTTGATTAAGTTTAAAAAGTTGAAAATCAGGAGTTTTGTTGTTCAAGTGCCGACCACGAACTGGTTCATCAAGAACAAGTTCGTACGAACTTAAGGTCTGTAAGTTCGGGCGAACTTAATTCAAAATACATACATGTTCGTATGAACTTATTCTAACTAAGTTTGTGCGATCTTACATATAAGTTCGTAGGTCTCTAAGTTCGTACAATCTTAGCTAAGTTCGTGCGAACTTATTTGTTTCAAAAATTCAGTTTTTCAAATTTTAAATGTTTATTGAATGTGCAGGAATGGCGGACCGTGCGATCATGAATAAGCATAATATGGTGGTGAGCATCGATTTGCAAGCACCAGAGACCGGGCAATACAGAGAAATTCTGGAATTTTAGACAAGATCTCGGGTAGTGTACGTATTGATTCACAGCCCGACACTGATGATACTGTACATTCGGTAGTTCTGGAGCTCACTTCATTTAGACACCTCAGTAATGCCCCTAGTACCCAGGGCTATAGTTAACTGCCATGCAATTGCTTTTTTGGTAGATGATCTGAGGACGATCTTGCATCTCGGAACTGAGGCACAGGATAACTGTTCGATTGATTTTCCAGCTCTTCTGAGACATGGAGCATTTCAAAGAATGGGATATGAACAAGATCTGAATAAGGCATCCTATGTTCAAATTGGACTGATAGGGCAATGGAGGTAATTGATGCACGTGCTGCTAGTGTGTCTGGCCCCCAAGAAGGCAAGTTTCGATGTAATGACATCCAACTGGCAGTCCGGGATGATCTCGCTAGTTTTCAACAAGCCTTATAGTTTTTCAGGCTTCTTTTTTGCTGAGTTTATACATCAAATTTTGGCTCCTAGTCATGAGCGATTTTTGTTGTATCCACGGTTTGTAATGATGATAATCCGACACTGCTTGTCTGATTTGCCACCGTCACTAGAAATGCGATTTTTGAGCGAGTTTTGTCGATAAAAGGATTTTTGCTGACTGTCAGAGCGACAGTCAACGTCGAGCAGAGAACGTGCGACCTCAGCTTTTTAAATATTCGGAGCTCTGCTAGATCCAGAATACGTTGCTCCGGCCGAAGATTCATGGCTGGATATCAAGCAATATGGCCCCATAGGGGCACAAGAAGTTGCTGCACCAGCTCAGCGAGTGCCGATTCCAGCACAGGCAGCAGTGGTTCCCCCACCAGTCGTTCCAGCTGATTCGAGACAGGAAGCTCTGGAAGATATCTTAGCTCATGGGGGAGCAGCGCAAACCGATATTGCTGAAAAAGTGATTTAAGATCTTCTTCAATCTCTTGAACCCCAGGAAATATTTTTGAGGATATTGAAAATTATCAGCCTGAAAAATCTAATGTAGCTGTTGAGACAGAGTCAAACATTGCAAGTGATATCTTGGAGGCTGCAAATCATTCAACTGCTCTAGGTAGTTACTGTTCTGTAGTTCCGTCACATACTAAACAACAGCAGTCTTGGCATCTACAAGATGCAGAAAAGTTTGAAGCCTACAAGCTAGAAGAAGAGACTTTGATTGACAGACATCAAAGGGCAAAGCGACAAAGGCTAGATCAATTTATGCCATGCACCTCAGCATCCATTACACCCAAAACCACCACAACCACTCCATCCACATCCACACCGTCCGATAGCTAAAGTCTTCTTTTAATGAAAGTACAAGTTGATATTCGGACAGTCCAAATCCTTCAACTGACAAGGGAAGTTCAAGGGCTACAACAGCATAACGCAAATTTTGATCAGATAGTGGCTGACCAAGAATAGAAAATTGCAACCCCTGAGGCCATTTTGGAGAAGCTGCTGAAAGATCATGCAGCTCAGGGGGAGAGTTGTAGAGAGGATGAGTTGAGGAAAAGTCAGAGGGATGATGAGTGTAAGGTCACCACATCTACGGATCTGATCTTGACATGACGCCGTCCAACGAGTGCGGAATCCTCGTTAGATGCTTAACAGGTCGATAACGCACCGAAACCGGAGCCGAACACAATGATAGTCGATGTAATAAACGACCCCACACGGTGTATTGCTCCAAGAAAACTCTCTGAAAACTTTCTAGCTCACACGTGCACTTGCAAAGCTCTGAAACTCGTAATTCACAAAGATTGTAAAATTAAATAAATTAAGTTCTAATTAAATCAATTATGTTCTAACTAAACCAGTTAAGTTCGTTTAGGCCCAAGCCCATGAACATGCCCAATGCCCTATGAACTTAGCTTCACTAAGTTCGTCTGGGTTGGCTTAACTACGAGGGTTAGCCTTAGAACTTATGTTCATAATCTAGAACTTAACATCTCAGTGTAGAACATAACATCACAGTCTAGAACTTATCATCACAGTCTAGAACTTAATATGCAAATGCAGATTTCAAACACAATCGTGAATTAACACACATAACTTGTATTAATAGAGCCTCATCTATTACATATGACTACCTATTACATATCTAGACTGCTCTCGTCACAGAGTTGTTGTGAGCAGATGGAAGATGACTCGTCCTGCACTCCGTGATGAAGATGAAGGAGATGCGGACTTTATCTTAGAAGAAGAGGCAACGACTTCCACAACAGAGGGAGAAGCGTCAACGCATTCATTAGGGAGCTCCGTCTACTTCAACTGTCGTTCCATCTGCCGCAACCACTGCTCCATCCAAATCCACTTCCACTAAATTCTCTGAAAATCAATGATTCACATGTTGAAAAGCATAGTAGACTTCCAGACAGTCCAAATATTTCAGGTCTCTCAAGCTGTGAACGAGCTCCAGCAACATAACTCAAGGATAGACCAGCTGAATGCTCAACTACAATAAAAAATGGCTGCTCAACAAGAAACAATGTCAGCCCAGCAATCACAAATACTAACTCTGTAGACCCTGGTTGAGCAAATAATGAAAGATCTACAAGCTCAGGGGGAGAGCAGTAGCCGAGGAGATGAGTTAAGGGGAGTTCAGAGAGGAGATGACGATGAAGGAGGTGACCCAAGTGCACAACAAGACAGTGAGCTAGCAGATCTTCCACATAAGACTACACAGCAAGCTGAAATTCAGGGGGAGCCTGAATCGTCTGGAACAGGAGGAGGAGGAGATAAAGAGAAAGGCAAGGCCCCTGAAGCCTCAGAGACTATTGAGTAAGAAATGATTGAAGCCTTAACTGGAATAGATGACGATGAGGATCTGATGTTTAACTTCGAAGATGAGATAGGGGATCTTGAAGAAGGGGAACTCATTCCAGAAGACATTACAGACTGGATGTCAGATGACGAAGTATTAGTCGATGAGGAAGATGAGGGTGATGAGATCGTTATTCAGCAACAACCTATCACTGAGACATATACGATGGCAGAACAGAATATGATTGATATCGAGGATTTAAAGCAGCTTTAAATGTTGAATCAGAGTTAGAAGGGCCTGATAGGGAGCTCACAGCTGAAGAAAAGAAAAAGTTGTGGTTCAGAACAGAGAAGAAGGTTGTGTCATTAAAAGAGAAGATGAAAGTGACTAGCTCTGGAAAGCCGTCTTGGAGCATACTTAGCTAGTTCTCTGATCGAGAACTGCAGATTTTTATTATTAAGAGAAAGGATCGCCTAAAATACCTGAGGAGAAGAATGAAGGACTTAAATTCCTTACCTAAGGTTGAGATAAAGGCCTTATCATGGAAAGAGCTCGTCAACATCGGAGACGATCCCTATGCTAAGTGATTGCCAAGATTATCAGAAGGAAAGGGAGGTCTAGGAAGTTTGAAAGACCCAATCCACGAGTAGGCAAGAGGATAATGGATCATACGAGAATAGATCCTCTAACTGGCAGACCCTGGATGAAGATGTATTACAAGCCAGTTAGATGTCTGAAGAAGGTACCTCTGAAGCCAATGCCTCAAGACGTCTTGGGCAACCTTAAATGGTGGTATGTAGACAGTGAGACAGGAGAAAGTTATTGAAGATCTTGAAGAAAAAGTGAACTGAAGGTGTACGATCCCTTGCACCTGGTCAACTTATCTAAAGATAATCTGCTCAAGCTTCATGTTCAAAAAATCTCTGATGATGCACATATGAAGACTGAAGGCAGAAAATATCAGAATGTTGTAAAGGTTTGTGTTGAACAAGACTTCATGCCAGAAGTATTTTGAATCAGCCTAGTTCTATAGATTAGTTGAATATCTAAATAGAAGCAATCGTGAAGGGGGAGTCTGTTAGTGCACCCTGTGTGACGATAGCCGTCTAGGACTAGATAGTCTTTTGTAATAGATCAGCCAGGCTTTGCAAATACAAATCTATATATATGTTTGATCTTTTTTGTGTATGATGTTTACATTTGCATGAAAAGTTCAAAGATAAGTTTTAGAACAAGTTCAAAGATAAGTTCAAGAACAAGTTCAAAGAAAAGTTCTAGAACAAGTTCAAAGATAAGTTGAAGAATAAGTTCAAAGGCTAGGGTTTGAACTAAGTGAAGCTAAGTTCGAATAGTAGAGGACAAGTTCGGGGTCCTGGGCCAAAACGAACTTGTTTAAGTCAAGTTCGAACTTAATCTTTATAACTAAGAGTTAATCCGTTTGAAATAAGGACTTCTGCTGAAATTAACATTGAGATCGTATTAGTGCACGTACGAACTTGTGAGATTTCAGAGATTCGTTACGGAGAAATTCACGTGTCGGGTCGTTCGTTGTATCAGCTATCATTGTGTTCGTCTCCTGTTTCCGTGTGTGATTGATCCGTTAAACAGCTAACGAGGATTCCACACTCGTTGGAAGGTGTCACGTCATGATCAGATCCGTGCTATAGGTGACCTTACATCCTCAAACCGAATCAACCCCATCTGTTTCACCCCAATCCGCAGACGACCTCGTAACTCTATAACGCAAATGGACCTTATCCCATCCCGAATATCAAATCATTGAGGATAAGTCCTCTCCGTTTCGAACCAGAAGAGCTACCAACACAGAATGCCTCTTCGCTGCATTCCTATGGAAAGTCGAACCTACAACCATCACTGAGGCTCTACGAGATCCAGACTGGGTGAACGCAATGCATGACGAGCTACATCAGTTCGAACGCCTAGGCGTTCGGAGGTTTGTCCCATGACCAAAGGATCGATCCATCATCGGCACCAAGTGGATCTTCAAGAACAAACGTGACGAGAACGGGATTGTCATCCGCAACAAAGCTAGACTCGTGGCTAAAGCGTATCGACAACAAGAAGGAATCGACTATTATGAGATGATCGCTGCAGTAGCCAGACTTGAAGCAATTCGCATATTCCTGGCGTTTGCAGCACACAAAGACTTCACAGTCTACCTGAGGAAGTGAAGACGACGTTTCCCAACGGAATCCTGAAGGAGGAGTTGTACGTTTCTCAACCTGTAGGTTTTGTCGATGAGTCTAGACCAACATATCTCTATGCTCTTGACAAAGCACTATATGATTTGAAACAAGCACCTCGGGCATGGTAGGACAGTCTAACCAAGTTCCTGCTCGATTTCGGTTTCTCCAAAGGTACGGTCGACACAACCCTGTTCATATGGCATAAAGGTAATGACATCCTACTCGTTCAAATTTACATAGATGACATTATTTTCGGATCTACAAAACCTTCACTAGGTGAAGAATTTTCAAAATTAATGGAATCGAGGTTCGAGACGAGTATGATGGGGGAAATGAATTTTTTCCTCGGATTAGAAGTCAAACAACTTCTTGACCGCATTCTCATAAACCAGTCTAAGTACATCCATGATCTCCTAAAGGATTTAAGATGGAAAACTGTACGTCAATGAAAACTCCAATGTCCATTTCCTTAAATATGATGCTGATCCAATGGGTAAATCCACTGACATCACGACTTATCGAGGAATGATCGGTTCCCTATTGTATTTAACCGCTAGTAAACCGGATATAATGTTTGTTACATGTCTTTGTACTCGATTTCAAGCTGATCCTAAAGAGTCACATTTGGCTGGCGTGAAACAAATTTTTCGTTATTTAAAAGGCACGTCTGACCTTGGTGTCTGGTATCCGAAAGGAACCAGTTTCAAACTAACTGCCTACTCAGATGTTGATCATGCAGGTTGCAAACATGACAGAAAGAGTACATCGGGTCACATTCAGTTCCTCGGAGACAAACTGGTAAGTTGACCATCGAAGAAACAATGCAGTGTTTCTCTGTCCACCACAGAAGCAGAATACGTTGCTGCCACAAGTTGCTGTTCACAACTGCTGTGGATGCGCACGCAACTCAGAGACTATGGTTTCAGACTCAGTGGGATTCCAATCTATTGTGTTGGTACACCCTGTGTGACGATAGCAGTCTGGGTATGTAATAGATAGTCATTTGTAATAGATCAGACTTTATTAATACAAGTCACATATATTATTTGATCATGATTGTGTATAATGTTTACCCTTGCATGATAAGTTCAAAGATAAGTTCATAGATAAGTTCAAAGATATGTTCAAAGGCTAGGGTTCAAACTTATCCATACCCAGACGAACTTAGTGAAACTAAGTTCATAGGGTATTGGACAAGTTCGTGGGCTTGCGCCTAAACGAACTTAATTTGTTAAGTTCGAACTTAATTGATATAATTATGTGCTAATCCATTTTATTTAGAGACATTTGCGAAATTAGTTTTCGGAGCTTGTATTCGTGCACGTACTAGCTAGAAGTGATTTCAGAGAGAGTTTTGGAGAAATACACAGTGTCGTGTTGTTCGTTGTATCGGCAATCATAGTGTTTGTGTCCGGGTTCCGTGAGTGATCGATCCGTTAAGCCACTAATGAGGATTCTGCACTCGTTAGACGGCATCGCGTTAAGATTAGATCTGTGACAGAGGTGACCTAACAAGTGGTATCACAGTCATTGGATTGTTCTTCGCGTTTCTATGAACATTCTTGGTTTCTTGACGTGCTTACTGAATAAATCACCATTTTTGAAGTTTTTCAGAGTTCTACAAGCAAGGCTACAGAGAAAAATTCATATTACTTCACTTTTTCAGTCGAAATCGGTGTTTTTAATATTAAAAACATTCTTTTAATCTGAAATCTTGAAAAAATCGATTTATTGGCCATTTCTCGAACATGCGGCGCTCGAACTTAAGGGGTGTGTTAGGGTTCTTCGAACTTGTCAGAATACACTCGTCTCGAAGTTGTTCTAGGGTTTCTTCGAATTTAACTCGTTTTTGAAGTTGTCAGAAGCATTCGAAGTTGTCAGAGGTTTCGAACTTACAGGGATTCGTACTTAGTTGGGATTCGAATTTGTGCTGACTCGAACTTGTCAGAAGTTCGTAGGGTTTCTCGAACTTGCATACTTTCGAACTTGTTGAGTTCGAACTTAAAATATTTTGAATTTAATTTACAAAAGAAATTTAAAACTAAAATTATTCGAACTTAGATAAGTTCGAAGGATTTGTTTGAAATTCTTTTTTAAATTAAATAGTTTAAGTTCGAATACAAAAGGTTTTAAAAGAATGTCAAGTTTGCACAAATTTGTAGAAATGGACCATGAGGTTGGCAAAGCAAATTCTCCATCCAAGCATATGAAGTTGGAAGATTACTACTGGTGGAAGGATAGGTTTGCTGACTTTGCTAGATTTAATGACATGCGCATGTAGATATACATTGATGAGGGATAAGTTCCTTCTACGCAAGACCTTGAAGGCCGATTAAGAGTCCTGACGTATCAGAACATGAAAGACGACGACAAGAAAATTATGAGGCTGAAAACCGAGCTTTCTCGTCTATCAGACTGGGACTACCTCAGAAGATCCTGCACACTCTGAGAAATCACATGACTTCTAAAGAGCTTTGGGATGTTCTAGAGAAGAGATGTCAGGGAAATCTCAGGGTACGCAAGGGAATAAAAGAAATGCTGAAACAACAGTTTGCTATCTTCGAAGCACTGAAGAATGAGATGCTAGATGAGACGATTACTAGATTCTATCATCTACTAACTGAACTTGACAATCACAGCGTTGAGTATCAAGAGACAGAGAAGATAGAAAAGATTCTGGATGCTTTACCAGCTAAGTGGGAGATGTACACAGCACTAATAAAGCATGATGAATAGAAATTTGAGACTCTTTCTCTTGAAGGAGTTAATCGAACGTTGAGGGCCTACAACCTCAAGTTGCGAAAGAAGGAACGGGAATTTGAACAAGAACAAGATCCGGAAATGAACTTTGGGAAGGCAAAGCCGACAACTTCTAGTGAAATAAAGTCAGGGGCCACAACATTCTACTCGGGAGAAGAGCCAATACCTGTTGAAGAAGAAGAATCAAGTAATACGGCGTTCTTAGGGTTTTCCAAACCAGAAGAAAAACCAAAACATTCAGCGTCTACTTCTCAAGGATATACGAAGATGCCTATAAGCGCAAAATCAGCTGAAGATCATCTAAATCTTCTGGCTTCGTTTGTCGCAGCTTACGACAATTGCGTTCAAGGAAAAATTAACGATCCAGCTTTTAGGGAGGAGGACTACGATCAAGTAGATCCCGATGAATTGGAACAGTTGGACCTACAATGGCAACTGGCTATGGTTACTCGAAGGGTTAAGAGATTTATGAAGAGGATGGGAAAGAATTTGAGTGTAAGCAATAACGTGGGTTTCGACAAGTCAAAAGTAAAGTGCTACAATTGTCAAGGATTAGGACACTTTGCCCGAGAATGTCAACGACCAAAAGTGGAAAATTATCAGAATCAGAACCAATGTAGACAACACTCTAGTGGTTCTGGGAATCAAGCAGCCATAGTTGGTCTGTTGACAAACGTGTCATCCAACAGACAGCTAGATGGCACATATGATTGGAGCACTCATCCGGAGTCGAATGCCAGAGCCTTTATGGCTGAGTTAACTGAGACTGGGGGGGGGGGGGGAAGAGCTGAAGAAGAAGCAGAGGACACCACATAGTCAGATACAAGTCCTTTGTTTTTTGAAAAGTCAGAGGAGCAAACCATACTTGAGTTTGTAGCTCAAATGTCTTATGTGGAATCGGACCGCAAAAAGGTAACTCTAAACTATTCTACATTCCATGATTTATGTGTTTTAAGTGCTACTTTAAATGATAGATTAAATCTTGTACTAGAGACACATAACACCTTAACAGCTCAGGTTCAATCATTAAAATCCGATAATGCTAGTCTTCTAGATATTAAGGAGGATTTAAGGAACAAGATGAAAGCAGATGCTCAGGGCGTGATAGTTCTAAAAGACAACTTAAGTGAACAACGTGTCAGGTTCGAACTTATGTACGAGCATGTTAACCAAAGAACTCACTCTTAAAGATGTAGAGCTAGCTGAATCTGGAGTTAAGGTTGTAGAGGCCAATAGCAAGCTTGAAAAGTTTAGGAACTCATCCCTAAACCTAGGAAAAATCTTAGAAGCTCAAAGGCAGTCTAAGAAACCAATGGGCCTAGGTTATCTAGAGAGCCCTCCACAATTCACCAACAACTATGTGCCTCAACCTCAGGATAAAACCACCGAAACGTTTGAATCAGAGGTAGCAACTGTAACTGAACTTGAAAAGGATAATTCAACTAAGGTGTCTACCATAACCCCAATATTAAGAAAGCCAAGTTTGTGCAGTCTACTAGTGACACTAAACTAGGAGAAGCAAAAACTGTAAGTGATAATCAGCAAGGGGGTGTAATTTCTGTAGTTGAATTGAAAGAACATGACACCAGAGAGACACCTAAATCAAAGGGTACTTATAAGAAGCCGATTGATAAAATGTCATGCTTTAGATGTCATGAGAAAGGCCACGTTGCGTCTAGCTGTCCCTATAAGAAAATAGAGTCTACACCGACAGTAGGGAAGCCAGATCAACCAACCTTAAAGCTAGTACCTAGTATTGCTAGCACAAGTAGTTCTCAACATACTGAGAAGAACATGAATGCAACACCTAGGGTAGGTGCTAAACACATACCGGTGTCGGTCAGACAGAATGAAGTGATTAGGACTAATTATCCGAATAGAGTCCCTAGTCAATCTAGGTCGGGACTGCAACAAGTCTATAGGAGTACAACACTTAGGAGGGCCTACACTCCAGTTAGGTCACATACCCTTAATAGACAACAGACACCAGGTAGAGCCCAGGGATATAACAATGGAATACACTATAATAGAAACTATTCTAGGGCTCCACAGCAAATGACAGCCCAAAGGCCAAGAGTGAATGTTAATCACTCAGCACCACAACAAGTTCTCAATAAAAAAACCCAAGTCACCTGAAAGGAGAGATGGGTATCTTAAAGAGTTCAAGTATGTGGATGAGAATGGTATTACCAAGTTTGTCATGGCTTGGGTTCCACGAGATAACTAACTTGTTTTCTTTCATGTGCAGGAGCTAACTACAGGTCTTAACAACAAGTGGTTCGTCGACAGTGGTTGCTCTCGTCACATGACTGGGGAAAGAAGTCTACTGACAGACTTCAAGGAAGGGAACAAGGCTTTGGTATCATTCGCTGGAATAAGGGAGGAAATATCATTGGAACAGGAGTGGTCACTAATGGGACAATCACACTTGATCAGTTTTACCATGTTGATAAACTTGATCACAATCACATTAGTGTCTCTCAGATCCGTGATAAGAAGAATTCAGTTATTTTTACTTAAAAAGAAGCATTAGTACAGAAGACGGGATTCAAAATACCTAAAGAGTGGATCATGATGAGAGCCACAGGGTTGAATGATCTGTACATGATGGATATGAAAGTATCAAACTCATCGATGGGAACAATTTGTCTACTATCTAAAGCTTCAGAGTCCAAATCTCTACTATGACACAGACGCATGACACACTTGAACCTAAGGAAGATGAACTACATCAGGAAAAATGGAATGGTGCAAGGTGTTCCACTGAAAAGTTTTCAGTTCGAAGACAAGTGTGTACCGTGTAAAAAGGGAAAACAACGTAAGAAGTCACCCAAGTCCAAGACTCAAAACTCGATCTCTTCCACCTTCGATTTGCTGCATCTAGATCTCTTCGGCCCAATCAACAAAAGGAGCACAAGTGGTAGTTGGTTTTGTTTAGTTATTACTGATGATTACTCACGTTTCTATTGGGTTTTATTTTTAGGTACAAAGGACGAAACAGCAGGCACGCTATTTAGGTTCTTAGAACAAGTCGAGAACTCATACGGGACAGAATTTATGAATGTAGTAATTGGTGTATATTGCCTATCTAAAGGCATAGTGCATCAATATAGTGCACCTTATGAGCCACAACAAAATGGGGTGGCAGAACGTAAGAACAAGACTTTGATTGAGGCAGCAAGGACCATGCTCTCGGATTCAAATTTTCCTAGCATGTTTTGGGGGGAAGCAGTGAATACCGCGTGTCATGTTTTAAACCGGGTCCTTACTGTCAAGTCACTGAACAAAACCTGTTATGAAGTTCTGAATAATAGACCCCCAAATCTGACTTGCTTTGAACATCTGAGACTACAACGACAGAAGATGGGTCTCCAGCAGATAATGAACCTGAATTACCTACAAATGAGAATCAAACAAATGATTCTACCTCCAAAGATAGTGATCATGAGGTAGAAGTTACTCCATCTGAAGTCATACCCCCAGTAGGTGAAATAGGATCGAATTTGGGAGATAATCTTTAGGTTGATGAGATTGAAACATCGAGAATAAATAAGGATCATCCAATTGAGGGTATCATAGGGAATCCACATGTCGGTGTGATAACTAAGAGTAGTGTGAATAATAACACAGTGCTGTTATCGATGATCAATGACTCCAAGGCGTTTCATACGTGTTTATACTCGTGCTAAATCTCACAAGTAGAGCCAAAGAATGTGCAAATGGCTCTGAAAGACAATTTTTGGGTTGAAGCTGTGCAAGAGGAACTGTCACAGTTCCAAAGCTTGCAGTGTGGGAGTGTCGTTGCCTCGAGAAGAAGTTGCTATACGGACCAAATGGGTCTTTAAGTCCAAACGGGATGATTGGGGCATAGTCACTCGTAACAAGGCCAGAGTAGTGGTAAAAGGGTTTAACCAGGAAGAGGGTATAGATTATAACGAAGTGTTTGCACCAGTGGCGAGGCTTGAGGCGATTCGATATTTCTTGGCTGTCGCGTCCTTCAAAAGGTTTAAGGTATATCAACTCGAAGTAAAGAGTGCCTTCTTGTATGGCCAGGTGAAGAAATTGGTGTATGTCGAACAACCACTAGGGTTTACTGATCCTAAGTATCCCGACAGAGTATATCAACTTGATAAGGCTCTGTATGGATTGCATCAGGCACCTAGGGCTTGGTATGAGACACTGTCAACTCACCTCTTAGACAATGGGTTTGAGATAGGGAGAATTGACAGTACACTATTCGTGAAAAGGAAAGGTGAAGATTTTATTCTGGTACAAGTGTACGTGGACGGCATCATCTTCGGGTCGTCAAACGAGCAAATGTGCAAGGATTTTGTACAGGTTATGAAGTCGAAGTTTGAGAAGAGTGCTATGGGAAAGCTAAACTTCTTTCTCGGTTTACAAGTTGAACAAAGCAAAGAAGGAATGTTTATACATCAGACGAAGTATATCTACGACATTTTGGAGTGCTTCGGGATGAAACGAACAAAGTCGATCGTGCATTTTAGTACTCCGATTCATGTGAATCATAATCTCGGACCGGGTACAGATAGTGATACTGATTTGTGTCCGACTTTATATCGGGCTATGATCGGGTCACCCATGTATTTAATTGCTTCTAGACCTGACATAATGTTTGCTGTGTGTATTTGTGCCAGGTTTCAAGCAAATCTGAAAGAAATGCATATGAAAGCCATGAACCGGATTCTGAGATACCTGAAGTCGAAACCGAAGCAGGGACTTTGGTATCATGCTGATGGAGATCTGGAATTAGAGGCCTACACGGATTCTGACAATGGTGGATGTACCTTGAACAAGATATTAACGACTGGAGGTTGTCAGTTACTTGGAGGGAGGCTCGTATCCTAGAAATGCAAGAAACAAACTTCGGTAGTCGTATCAACGTGCAAGGCCGAGTATGTTGTTGCTGGTAGTTGTTGTTCATAGGTTTTGTGGATTCAACAATAATTGCGGGATTACGGTTTGACTTATACTTATACTCCCATTAGGATAGACAATCAATCTACTATTGCCATAACAAATAATCCAGTTAAACATAGTAAGACTAAGCACATAGACATAAGACATCATTTTATACGTGATTGTGCTGAAAAGAACTTGATAAAACTGGTAAAAGTTGCAACGGAAGACAATAATGCGGATCTTTTCACAAAAGAATTTGATAGGTCACGCTTTGAATTGTTGGTTCAACTAAATGGCATGCGTAATCCAGAGTAACTTGACCTTAGTAATTTTTATTTCTTTTTAATAGTAACTTAATAGTTTAGTTTATTAGTTTATTTTTCCTGAAAAATGAAAAACAAAAGAAAAAAGTGAGAAAACCATAAAAATATCAAAAAAGAGAATATTGGAAAATGAGATAAGTCTTAGAGTCATAGGTTCAAAGTGACGAAAATTAGCACATTCTAGCAAACTCTAAGTGTTAAGCTTTCACACACAATGCACCAACAAATCTATGTGATATAGACATACTTGTCTGATGTGTTGGTAGGCATAATACAAGAAGGGATTTCTAAAAGCTACTAAAATAATCAAGAAAATGTCATATGTGTAACCAACTTAGATGTATGACCAAAAGGTCTTAATTTCTATGTTAAAGACATACAGACAAGAATTATGAATGAGGTATGCAAATTAATCTTGGGGATGTATAGTTTCATCAAAATACATCTTACACAAAGAAAGGAAAGCTTTGAAAAGTAACGGAAGTCAAAACAAGTCGCATTGTTGTACGTGAGTACAGACCTGTCACCGCTATTTTGACTTAAACTAGGAAGATATGTCGCTTTGTTGTACGTAAGTACATACCTGTCACCACTTTCTTGCTAACTTAAGAGGAACTCTAAGACAAACTAAGACACTCTGTTGTATGTAAATACAGAACTGTGTCCGCCGTTTGCCTTTTAAAGAGAATTTGCAAAAACCAAAAAGTCATAATCATTGTGGTCTCCCTTGATCATAGAAGTATGTCTAAGTATGGGACACGTAAGGTAGTTTTTTGATAAATATAAAGGCCAAAGGAAATTACAAAGTGTTATATGTTTAAAAGGAAAAATATACCGACAATCACCTTGAAGTGTATGTTACGACAAACAATCAAAGGAATAAAAAATTCCTAAGTGTGAAAGTAAAATACTGAAAGTGCGTTTGACACCGCTATCTGATTGATCTTCTTTGACTATCTCGCAAAAATATTCTGTTAGTGTATTTTTATCCTTAAATTATTTTTGAGTTAATTTAATTTCACTTTATTTAATTTTGTTCAATTCTATTTAATTTAATTCAATTTAATTTATATTTTTTATTTTATTTTATTTTAGCTTAGATTATCTTAGTTTTAATAAATAGGAACAAGGTCAAAGTTACTAGGATGCATTTTTAGTTGGAGAAACAAAATTACGTGATAATCTATTGCTTAGTATGAATGTCTCGCAAAGTTGGAAAAAATCTGTCAAGTGCAAAAGTTGGATTTTATTCAAGAATTTTCAAAATTATCAATTAAGTTCGAACATCAGCTAAGTTCGAAGTTACATTCGAACTTGCTGCATGTTCGAACTTAACATAACTTCGAAGTAGTTTGGATATAAATTGGTCAACAGTGATCATTTAATGCACCTACATTCGAACTTGTACTCTCGAACTTATCCGGCGATTTCGAACTTCTTCTCGAACTTGTCAAGTTTTTGAATTTGTTTCCTGTTTCACGAAGATTCAACTATTTGTACTCGAACTTACACGATTTCACATTAGGTTTACTTGTAAACAGAAATGTAAGTAGTTGATGCAAGGTTAAATGGATGTTAATCGTGTATTTTGGGTTATAAATGGCCGAAAACTATAGTGTTACCAACTATAAGTTTAAGTGTATAAAACTTAAAAAAGGAACCTCAATAAACTCGATTAGATACTTTTAGGAATAGATTAATTGGCCATTTAAGTCTAAAGAGGATTAAATCATGAGTTTTGATGTTCAACTAGCCGACTTCGAACTTGTTCTAACAGACTTCGAACTTGTTATTCATGTTCGAACTTGTCAAAAATATCTAAAAGGTCGAAGACAGACATGTTCGAATAGAGTTCTCGAACTTAAATAAGTTCGAAGGTCAAAAGACTGTTCAAACTTAAGTAAGTTCAAAGGACTTATATTCTCGAATTTAAGTAAGTTCGAAGATGTTCAAATTCAAACTTAATCAAGTTCTAAGAACTTAAATTTTCCAACATTATTTCTAACATTTTAAATGTTTTATTTGTGTGCAGATATGGGAGATCGTGCTTTTTTCAATAAGCATAACATGATTATGGCTGTTGATCTTCAGCTACCAGAGGCTCACCCTTATAGATAGATGCTTGAATTCATGTCACAATCGCGGGTGGCGTATGCGCTCACGCATAACCCGCTGATCATTCTCTCGTATGTTCGCCAATTCTGGCAAACGCTACAAGTTGACTGCACCGCTATTCCAACGCTTCTAAGAGCCACAATCGTTGGGGACGATAGAACAAGAAGATGGTCCCATAGACTACCCAACTCCCATCTGGTAGGCAGCCTTCTTAAGGATGAGATACGCCCAAGATATTACGAAGGCATCATACGTAAAGTGTGGGCTTATAGGCCAATGGCGCTCTCTGGTGCATGTGATTATGGTATGCTTTGCACCCAAGAAGGCAGGTTTTGACACAATGGTGTCTAAGCTACAATCAGCGATGATTTCTTTTTTGTACAATAAGCCTTACAGCTTTTCTGAGCTATTTTTTGGGGAGTTTGTGCACCAAACCTCTGCTCCAGCCCGTGAAAGGTTTTATATGTATCCAAGGTCTATCATGATGATCATCAGACATTTTCTGCCAGAATTACCGACAATGCCATAACAGACGTCAGTAGCCGTTATTGATAAGCGAATCTTCGCAGACTACCAATCTCACAACGCTTGAAAGGAAGAGCAACTGAGGCCTCAAATGACTATATTATTCGGCGCAATCATCGATCCCGATTTTGTTTCTCCAAATGGAGATGAATGGATTGTAGATGCTCCTCAGCAACAACCTCCACAGCAACAGGCACCGCCACAGAAAGCTCCGGTTGCTCGGGAAGTTCCTCGTTCAAGATCAACGACATCGGCAGCTTGGCCTTCCACATCGGGACCCTAGACTTATTAGAGGGCGCAAACTTTGCAAGAAATCTTTGAGCTAGGTGCAGTAGCTCAGGAGGATATAGCAGAGCAACTAGTTAATGATATATGGGAGCAGCCTACCGATATGGATTACAATTTCAGTAAAATTGATGATTATCAGCATCCAGTAGTTGCATTGAAGGCACAGAGGGTCATGAGGAGCCAGAAGGTCATGTAGAGACCGCTTCCGAATCTGAATCCGATTCGAGTTCTTAAGAAGTTTTAACGGAAGCAGCCAATCCAATAACATCTTTTGTAAGACATGGATCTAGGCTAGTAGTGATCAGAGGGAAAATGACTCATCCGGCTCTAAGAGACGAATATGAAAGTGATGAAGATTTTGTGTTGGAAGAGGAGGCAATGATCACATTGCAGCAAAGGGCCAAGCACCAACGGCTAATGAGAGAAGCTCCATCTACCTCAACTGCCATTCCATCCACCACACCCACCGCTCATTCACATCAAACCACTACTCCATCACCATCCGTTCCATCTTCTGCCAACCATAGATTCTCAGAATTGAAAGGCAAGGTAGATTTCAAGACAGTCCAAATCTTTCAGCTTTCACAAGCTGTCAATGAGCTGCAACAACACAACTCGAGATTGCAGCAGCAGAACAACCAGCTACAACAACAAGTGACTGCCCAACAAGACACCATGAATGCCCATAAATACGAAATTCTATCTCTTCAGACCCTACTAGAGCAAATATTGAAAGACCTTCAAGCTTAGGGGGAGAGTAGTTGCCGGGGCGATGACTTAAGGGGAGTTCGTAGATATGGAGATTATGTCACACCCCGTTACCCCGGTTGGCAACGACGTGTGACGTTGTGGAAACATAACCATAACCATAACAAATGACTACTATGTGGATGTTTTCAAAAATACATCAATAAAACTTTAAAATATGGAAATGTTTTACATAGTCTGATATGATGAAAAGTAGTTCGCATGGTACAGAGATTTTAATACATAATTAATGTAATCAAAATAATGCAACTAAATCTCTGGTAGTTTTGAAAATGCATGCGACTCCTTAGGTGCGGAAGCTTGAAAAATACTTCTGATGTGGCACACTTGCCTTAATTCCCTTAAAATACACGCTAAAATACGTCAACAAAATTGTTGGTGAGCTCATAGGTTTACACATAAATCTGACTTGTATGGACAACAACAGTTGAGTTAGAATTTATAAATCATAAATTCCATGTATGTATTACATAAACCATCATGCAACCGGAGCTTAATTAAATGAGATTGCCCTGTGCAGTATTCTCATACGTAATACCGTGTGTTAAATATATATGCACTTGCTGTTAGCCGAGCCGAACTAACCCGAATGGGGGACATGACTCCCGATAGATCTACCACAATATATTCACGCTTACAAATAAATGCAATTAACGGTTCATGATTTTAGGGCTGATGGAACCACATATGTAATATATAATAGAATTGAAGTTGTTTTCGTGTCCATATGAAAACGTAGCATGTATTTCAACCCCAAAATATAACAGTGTGAAAATAGGGGCTATGAAGACTCACCTTGAGTGCGATGGCAAAAACGAGCGTTAAATGTAAATTAGCGTTGTTTGATGGGTGATGAAGCCGGATGTGCTTAATCGAGTCCTAAATTATAATAGGGACTTAATATCTTTAATATATGATAATATGTATATTTATTGATTTTTATGTCTTAAATCACCCAACATTACAAGTTTATAAATAAAACCCACTTAAAAGAATAAATTAGTTTCTAGAGGTCTTAAACTCAAAAATAAATTATGAAAACTTCCAAATTTATAGTTAAGACATAGATCTAACTTTTGAGAAAAGAATCAAATCATTTCATTAAGTCATGAATTAGTTATGATTTTTCAAAGTCGAAGTAAATTTTCTGCCGAAAATCTGTAGTTTATAAACTTGAAATAACTAGTGATTCTTGTTGTTTATTCAAAGACTACTTGTATAAAAGTTATAAAACACATATACATCACTTGTTTTTATAAAATTTACACTTTTATGATGTGTTTATATATTTATAAACACATTTGAAGAAAACAACTTAAAAACAATAACTAGAAATTTATAAACTTGAGTTTTTATTAAACTTGTTGTTTTTGGTGATTATATATATTTTGCAAGACTTATATAAACATTAATATAAGATGAAATAAGCTAGTATTTACTTACTTTGAAGTGTTAGGAGAATGAAAATGAGTGGAATACTTGATCTTGAAAGAGTTCCAAAAAGAATACTTCCTTGCAAATTTGAAGAACAAAAGTTTGCAATTGTTGGCTTTGAAGGAGGTGGTGGCCGAATTATTGCAAGGAGAAAGGAGAGGATTTTTTTTGTTTCAAGTGTGGAAATGAAGTGAGAATTATGGTCTTATTTATAGGCAATGTTTGGTCATGAAAAGATGGTGACAAGTGAGGTGGAGTGAAAATCTTGCCAAGTATGGAGTAGGAGATGGAGGTGTGTGATGTTAATTGTGCATGGGTTGTGGAATAAAATATTGGGTCCTATGGTGGCCGGCCATAGGAGGGTAATAATGGTGTATTTTCTTTTCTTTTTTTTTTTTTTGTATGAATGTTTTTCAAATTGTATTATTGTGTTTCCCTTTTTATGTAAATTCATAAATACTTATGAATGCATTAGTTTAATGAATTGTTTTAGCCTTGCATAATTAATGTTAAGTAATAGTATTAGTGTATGATTAGTGTCACTAATCATAATTTAATTATGTACTTAGTTGAATTAATCCCTCATATCGTAAATCGATCGGATTAATTGATTCCCCGATTCATCGCACCGATGAATTTGATTGTAATTGAATTAAATTTCTTCATGAACCTTATTAATCACTTTGATTAATTTCTAATGACCACTGATTAGGTTATAATTGGCTATTAAATACAGATTAGGTCGTAGTTGCTAACCTGGTTTAATGCCGGATGTTACAGTCTCCCCCTGTTAAGGGAATTTCGTCCCGAAATTAGCTCGTGTTCTCCACTGCTTGAGTATTTGAGAACAGATGAGGGTATTTTTCCCGGAACTGTTCTTCGCGTTCCCACGTAAACTCAGGACCTCGCTTAGAGTTCCATCTGAATTTTATTATCGGGATCCGGCTGTGCTTTAGTTTCTTGACTTCCCGGTCCATTATTTCCATGGGTTGTTTAATGAAGTTCAACTTATCATCTAGCTCTAGCTCGTCCATGGGTATAACGAGTGTTTCATCAGCCATGCACTTCTTAAGGATGGATACGTGGAAGGTATTATGAACGTTACTAAGTTCCTGGGGCAGATCAAGTCGGTAGGCTAGCGGGCCAATTCTTTTGGTGATCTTGAATGGTCCGATATAACGAGAATTGAGTTTTCCTCGTTTCCCAAAACGGATTACGCCTTTCCAAGGCGAGACATTCAACATTACTTAATCTCCCTCTTGAAATTCCAATCCTTCCGTCGAACATCTACATAGCTTTTCTGTCGATCCCGCGCGATCTTTAATCAATTCCGATGCTGGACTATCTTTTCTGTAGTCTCCTGGATGATCTCGGGTCCAGTAATCCGACTATCTCCTACCTCAGCCCAACAAAGTGGTGACACACTTCCGCCCATAGAGTGCCTCGAATGGATCGGTCTTAATACTCGAGTGATAGCTATAGTTATAGGAAAACTCAACTAATGGCTGGTGCCTGTCCCAACTTTTGCCAACGTCGATAACACATGCCCTTAGCATGTCTTCAAAAGTCTGAAACGTCCTTTCACTCAGACCATCCGTCTGTGGGTGATAGGTTGTGCTCATATCTAGGCGTGTACCCAATGCCTCTTGCAATGATTGCCAAAATCTTGATGTGAACCGGCAGTCCCTATCTGATATAATTGATACAGGTACTCCATGCCTTGAGACGACTTCTGTAAGATAGATTCGTGTTAACTTATCCATCTTATCAGTCTCCTTGATTGGCAAGAAGTGTGCGGTCTTGGTATGTCGATCCACAATCACCCAAATGGTGTCATAACCTCCAGAAGTCTTTGGCAACTTGGTGATGAAGTCCATGGTGATATTCTCCCACTTCCATTGGGGTATTTCCGGTTGAACTAACAATCCCGATGGTTTCTGGTGCTCAGCCTTAACTTTCAAACACGTTAAGCACTTGCTGACGTATGTAGCAATGTCAGCCTTCATGTTTGGCCACCAGTACATTTCCTTCAAGTCGTGATACATCTTATCTGACCCTAGGTGAATGTCATATCTTGTTTTATGCCCTTCATCCATGACCAGCTTCCTCAATCCTTCGAATTTTGGTAGCCAAATTCTACCCATGAAGTACCGACATCCATCTGACTTGATTTCAAACTGGTTATCCATTCCTCTCAAGACTTTATCCAGTAGATTACCCTCCTTGACTGCTTCTTCTTGTGCCTCGCGGACTTAAGAGTTTAGGTTTGACTGTATAGTCATGACCAAAGCTCGGACTCTCAAAGGTTTAGCCCATTCCTTTCGGCTCAGGGCATCAGCTACAACATTCCCCTTACCCGGATGATAACGAATCTCGTAGTCGTAATCGCTAAGCAGCTCAACCCAGCGACGTTGCCTCATATTTAACTCTTTCTGATTCAGAATACGCTGAAGGCTTGTATGGTCTGTAAACACCGTGCACTTAGTTCCTTATAGGTAGTGCCTTCATATCTTGAGAGCAAACACCACTGCTCCAAGCTGCAAGTCATGAGTCGTATAGTTCACCTCGTGGATTTTGAGTTGCCGTGATGCGTAAGCAATGACTTTATCCTTTTGCATGAGCACACAACCTAATCCATTGGTTGAGGCATCACAGTAGACCACAAAATTCTCTGTCCCTTCAGGTAAGGACAGGATTGGTGCACTACACAATCTTTGCTTTAACTGTTGAAATGCGTTTACCTGCTCTTCACCCCATCTATACTTCACATCTTTCCGAGTCAGCTCTGTTAGGGAACCTACTATCTTTAAGAAGTTTTCAATAAATCGCCTATAATAACCGGCAAGTCCTAGAAATTGGCGGGTTTTCGTGGGAGTTCTAGGAGTTGCCCAGTTCTTTATTGCCTCCATTATTGATGGGTCAACTTGGATTCCCTGGCTGTTGATCACATGCCCAAGGAATTTAACTTCTTGCAACCAAAATTTACACTTTGAAAATTTGGCGTATAACTGTTCCTTCTCTAACAACTCCAAGATCAGCTTGACATGTTGTTCGTGCTCCTCCTTATTTCTGGAATAGATAAGGATATCGTCTATGAACACTATTACAAATTTGTCCAAATACGGTTTACACACTCGATTCATGAGGTCCATGAATACGGCTGCTGCGTTTGTCAAACCGAATGGCATCACCTGAAATTCGTAATGTCCATTACGAGTTCTGAACGCTGTCTTGGGAATGTCTTCTTCCCGAACCTTTACTTGATGATAACCGGATCGCAGATCAATCTTAGAGTAGAAGCTAGATCCCTGTAGTTGGTCAAATAGGTCATCAATTCTGGGAAGGGGGTAGCGGTTCTTTACCGTTAATTTATTTAGCTCTCGGTAGTCTATGCACATTCTGAAGGATCCATCTTTCTTTTTTCCAAATAAGACCGGAGCTCCCCAAGGTGAGGAACTTGGTCGAATGAATCCCTTATCCATCAACTCTTGTAGTTGGTTGGATAGCTCTTGCATTTCAGAAGGAGCGAGTCTGTACGGGCTCTTGCGACCGGTACAGCTCCCGGCACCAAGTCGATTTGGAACTCCACTTGCCTAGTTGGCGGAAGCCCAGGCAAATCTTCCGGGAAGACCTTCGGATAGTCACAAACCACTGGAATATCCTTGAGTTGTTTTTCCTTCGACTCTTTTTCTGCAATCTGGACTAATACTGCATGGCAACCTTTTCTAAGGCACTTTAATGTCCTTAGGCCGGATATAACATTCAGCCGACGGTTCTTTCTTTCCCCTTGGACGGTTAGGACCTTCTTCTTGTGGAGTGGTATCCGTACCACTTTCTTACCGCACAATATCTCGGCATGATTGTGTGACAACCAATCCATACCAACTACCACATCAAAACTTCCGAGTTCTATAGGCATCAAGTCTATCTTAAAGGGATGATCTGCCAGCTTCAGTGTGCATTCCTTAATAATATTATTTGCCTTTATTAATTTGCCGTCAGCTAGCTCTATAGTATAAGAGTTGTCTAAGGGAAAAGGAGTGGCACTCAATTGCTTACTAAACTTATTAGATATAAAGCTCCAATAAGCCCCAGTATCAAAGAGTACGTAAGCGTAAATGTCATTTAAAAGAAACGTAGCTGATACCACATGGGGATCCTTACGAGCGTCACCTGCTCCCAATACAAAATCTCTTCCCTGAGCTCCTCCACCATTTTTCAACCTCGGGCACTCAGTCTTGAAGTGCCCGGCACCTCTACACTCATAGCAGCTCCTCTGGTTGCCGTCGTTGTTACCAGGGGTACCAAATTCACAGTCTTTGGTCAAATGACCAAGACGCTTGCACTTTCCACAAGGGGTTGGGCAGGGACCTTTGTTGTGATGGTAGGTACATTGGGTGCAGAAAGGCTTTGTACCTAGGTAGCCTTTCCTTGTCTCGACTCCAGCTACATAAGCCTTGATGGTTTCGGGCTTCTTGGATTGTGAGTCTGAATTCTTCCCAGACTTGTCCTCCCATTTTCTCTTGTTTTCCCCGGCTTTGGCCTCGTTTCTCTGGGACACTTGGTCCATAAGGTTGTTGGCCATTCTGATGGCGTCCTAAATGGTGGTTGGGTTGGAGGCAGTGACATTGCCTTGAATTTGAGGGGCGAGTCCCCAGATGTAGCGCTCAATTTTCTTGTACTCGGGGGTCAACATCTGCTGGCACAGGATGCTCAGCTCGTGAAATTGGTTAGTATACCCTGTAACATCCGTCCCCTTCATTGCTAGATTCCAGAACTCCGATTCCATTTTCTGGAGTTCGTTTCTCGGACATTACTCGTCCGTCATCATTTGCTTCAACACGAACCAGGCGAGTTGATAGGCTTCATCGATTCCCACTGACTGGACGTAGGAATTCCACCATGTCAGTGCACTATCCTATAGTTTGTGGCTGGCGAATTTCACCTTGTCTCCTTCAACACATCCGCTAACACGGAAAACAGACTCCAATTTCTCAAACCATCGTAACAATCCGACGGCTCCCTCAGTCCCGTTAAAGTATCGGGGCTTGCAACTCAAGAACCCCTTGATCCCGCAACCTTTTGAGTTGGTTTCACTACCTCCCGTGGTGCGGCTAGCACCACCATCTCTTTTGGCAGAAGTATTTCGGTTGTTCTCATAAGTGGCTATAGCGGCGGCCACTCTTTGTGCGACTAATTGCTCGATTTCTGCTGCGTTCATGGCTCTTCTTGGCAGCATTATGTTAAAGTTTAAAGAGAAGAGCATAGTGTAAGAAGTTGAGTCTTAAAGATTTAAATTTTTCTTAAGGCACAACGCTATAATCATCAAACACAAATTCATAAATAACTTGCAATTTTCATTAATCATTCATAAGTTTCTTGCATTGGGGCGGGTTATTACCCGAAAATTTTAAGTGCTACACTATTACATAATAATTTTTCCTAGCATTACAAAGATAGATAAAAGATACTAGGTGTGGGAGTGATCGGGGGTCTCTCCCTTTTACAAAGCATTGAGGCGCTGAGTCAGCTCCTCATTACGAGCCTCGCTTTCGGCTAATCGTTGCCGAAGCTCATCTAGGCCGTCCTGCTGGATGGCGAGGGCGTGCTGGTTAGCCCAGTACAAGTTGGAGTTCTGTAACTCCTCCCGCTCTAAACGAGCGGTCATTTCCCCGATATCTTGGTTAAGTAACCGAAGTTGGAGATCGTGCCTTGTAGACTGAGCTACCAAGAGTGGTATGGTCTATTCGGCGGGTTCTTGGGTGTGTGATGGGGTAGGTGCGGAGGATGGTCCTCCGATCTTAAAGTGCGAGGGGATTCCCTTCTCCCGCCTCCATTCTTGGAGGGTCTCGAACATCCAGCCCCATAAAACGTCAAGTTTATATATATAAATAAAACCCACGTAAAACGTCAAGTTTAAAGTCAAGAACGGCCATTTTTCGAGATGTTTAGGTTGGGGAAAAAGCTTGTTGAAAACCCTGTGTAGGCCATTTTTGAGCTATCAAACTTTCGTTTCCCAAATAATTTCTTGAGCTCTTAACTCCAAAATAAATTATGAAAACTTCCACATTTATAGTTAAGACATAGATCTAACTTTTGATACAAGAATCAACACATTTTGTTAAGTCATGAATTAGTTAGGAGTTTTCAAAGTCGATGTAAATTTTCTGCCGAAAATCCGTAGTTTATAAACTTGAAATAACTAGTGATTCTTGTTGTTTATTCAAAGACTACTTGTATAAAAGTTATAAAACACATATATATCACTTGTTTTTATAATATTGTACACTTTTATGATGTTTTTATATATTTATAAACACATTTGAAGAAAACAACTTAAAAACAAAAACTAGAAATTTATAAACTTGAGTTTTTATGAAACTTGTTGTTGGTGATTATATATATATATATATATCATGCAGGACTTATATAAACATAATTATAAGATGAAATAAGCTAGTATTTACTTATTTTGAAGTGTTAGGAGAATAAAATGACTAGAAGACTTGATCTTGAAAGAGTTGCACAAAGAATACTTCCTTGCAAATTTAAAGAACAAAAGTTTGCAATTGTTGGCTTTGAAGGAGGTGGTGGCCGGATTTTTGCAAGGAGAAAGGAGAGGATTTTTGTTGTTTCAAGTTTGGAAATGAAGTGTGAATTGTTGTCCTATTTATAGGCAAATTTTGGTCTTGAAAAGATGGTGATAAGAGAGGTGGATTGAAAATCTTGCCAAGTATGGAGAAGGAGATGGAGGTGTGGAATGTTGATTGTGCATGGGTTGTGGAATAAAATATTGGGGTTGTGTACCTCCTATGGTGTCCGGCCATAGGAGGGTAATAATGGTGTATTTTCTTTTTTCTTTTTTTTGTATGAATGTATTTCAAAGTGTATTCTTGTATTTCCCTGTTGATGTAAATTCATAAATACATATGAATGCATTAGTTTAATGAATTGTTTTAGTCTTTCATAATTAATGTTAAGTAATTGAATTAGCATATGATTAGTGTCGCTAATCATAATTTAAATATGTACTTAGTTGAATTAGTCCCTCATATCGTAAATCGATCGGATTAATTATCGTAAATCGATCGGATTAATTGATTCCCAGATTCATCGCACTGATGAATTTGATTCTAATTGAATTGAATTTCTTCATGAACCTTATTAATCTCTTTGATTAATTTCTAATGACCACTGATTAAGTTATAATTGGCTATTAAATACACATTAGGTCGTAGTTGCTAACCTGGTTTAATGCGGGATATTACAGATTATGAAGGAGGTGACCCAGATACTCAAAAAAGACAGTGAGCATGCAGATCTTCCACTTGAGACTGCTTAGCAAGCAGAACTTCAGGTGGAGCCTGGATCATCAGGATCAGGAGGAGATAAAGGAAAATGCAAGGCTCCCGAAACGTTAGAGCTCGTTGAGCAAGAAATGATTGGAGCCTTAGCCGACTTAGAAGAAGAGGAAGTAATGTTTGTGTTCAAAGACGATCTATAAGGTCTTGAGGAAGGTGAGTTCATTCCAGAAGATGTTCCAGAATGGAAGTCAGATGATGAAGTCTTAGTTGATGAAGATGACGAGGCTGATGAGATTGTCATTTAGAGACAACCAGTCACAGAACAATATGTAAATACAGACAAGAATCCGATAGATCTAGACATGCTGAAGTCTACGATTAATGATGAATCAGATGATGATGTAACTCAAGGGAGCAAACCAAAGAAGAAAAAAGGAACCTTTGGTTCAAGAAAGAGGAGAAGAAGACTGAATTAGCTGTAAAAGAGAAAATAAGATTGCCAAGCCCAAGAAAACTATCCGGAGGCATTCTTAGCTTGTTCTTTCACATGGAATTACAGCTTTTTCTACTTAAAAGAAGAGACGGGCTCAAGTATCTAAAGAGAAAACTTAAAGTCTTTAATACATTGCCTAAATGTGAAGTGAAGGAACTGGCATGGAAAAATTTGATCAACCTAGGAGACGACCAGTATGTTGAACTGATAGCAAGAATAATCAGAAAAGAAGGTCGGTCTGGAAGGTTCGATAGAATTAAGCCACGGTCAGGAAAGAGAGTCATGGATGAATCGAGAATAGATCCATCGACGGGGAAGCCATGGATCAAGATGTTCTACAAACCGGTTCGATGCCTAAAGAAGGTTCCTTTAAAGCCAATGCCATAAAATGCTTTTAATAATATGATGTGGTTGTATGTTGATTATGAGACAGCCGAGGAAGTAATGGAAGATCAAGATGAAAGGGTAGTTTTGAAAGTATATGATCCTTTGCAACTTGTCAATCTTTCCAAGAGTGACCTGAAGAAGCTTCATGATCAACTAATTTTCTATCATGAAGGATGGAGATCTGAAGGAAGGAAGTTTCAGAAGATCGTCAAAGTTTGTGTAAAGCAAGGTCTGTATGCATGTAGTATTTTGATTAAGCCTAGTTCTATAGATTAGTGAATATTTTTCTAGAAGTTATCGTGAAGGGGGAGTCTGTTGGTACACCCTGTGTGACAATTGCAGTCTAGGTATGTAATAGATAGTCATTTGTAATAGATCAGGCTTTATTAATACAAGTCACATATGTTTGATCATGATTGTGTATAATGTTTACACTTGCATGATAAGTTCAAAGATAAGTTCATAGATAAGTTCAAAGATAAGTTTAAAGATAAGTTTAAAGGCTAGGGTTCGAACTTATCCATACCCAGACGAACTTAGTGAAGCTAAGTTCGTAGGGTATTGGACAAGTTATTGGGCTTGGGCCTAAACGAACATACTCTGTTAAATTCGAACTTAATTGATATAATCATGTGTTAATGTTAGGCACAAAAAGGCCTCAGTCAAACCTGTTCTACATCTAAGGGGGAGATTTTTTAATCAAACCTGTTGATGCATTTGAAGGTTGAATTTAAGGCCTGTTATATGCCTTATTGAAACCTGAAAATGATTTGCAATATCAGTCTAAAGCTGTTCTATATGTTGCATGTGTTGCAACTAAGACAGTTTGTCCAAGCTGCTCTGTCTGCTGAACAGGTTGGACATAAACTGTCTACGCTGCTCTTCACTGTTGAGCAGCTTGGGCATTTTTAAAGTGTTCTGTTCTTTGTGAACAGAACCTGTTCTTTGTGAACAGGCTAAACACTTTATGGAATATGTTTCCAAGTCATCATGTATTGTTTTTACTACAAGATCAGTTTACAAAGTCGAAGACAAAGTGGAAAACAGAACTGCTCAGCCTGCCCACGCTGTTCTGTAACATGAAGACAAAAGGTTATTTGAAAAAGGGTGACAGACCTTTTTCTTATATCAAAATAGGCCTTTACATGGAAGAAAGACGCAAGAGTTGACATTCCTAAATATAGTTAAAGGCAAATCAACAGTTAGACAAAGTTAAAAAGACAAAAATTCCAAATATTGAAAAAGTCTTTTTCAGGAAAAAGTTGCAAGAAAAGTTATTTGTCTTATTCAACAAGACTTTTCCTTTCATTCTGTCCAATGAAGATGTTCTCTAAGATCCTCTTAAGTGAGTATAAAAGGAAGCTTCTAAGGTCAGAAAGAAGGTGAAGAAAGCTAAGTGCTTAAACCAAGAGTGAACATGCAAGTGTGATCTTCATGCATGCAAGTCTTCTGTAAACCAGCATCTGTGTGTCTAAGCTGTTTTACCTAAGCTGTTCCTTAAGTCTTGTAAACACAGTGAGTGCTTCTTAGTGAGTGTATTCATTGTATACTAGTTCGAGTCTGTCTTAGACTAGTAAGCATACTATTGTATCTGTCATCTCAGCTTGAACTCTTCCGCATTCAAGCTTGTTTGTAATTAACAAATTGTTGATAATACATACAAACATTGAGAAAGAGTGTGTAGTTTTTAAATTGCTGTATTCACCCCCC
>JAANYP010009579.1:0-27380 GCA_020465985.1 Centrapalus pauciflorus | reverse complement strand
AATCTCTGATGAAGTGAAACCTGAATTCTATATGCTTGGTTTTTGGGAATTTCACTGGGTTTTGCACAATGCTAATTGCACTTGAATTGTCAATATAAATAGGAGTGGATAAGAAATTCATACCATAGTCTCTAAGCTGATTTTGGATCCACATTACCTGTGAGCAGCAACTTGCAGCTGCTACATATTCTGCTTCAGTAGATGATGTGGACACTGTTGTCTGCTATTTGCATTGCCAAGAGACCAGTCTTGCTCCTAAGTATTGACATCCACCAGTTGTGGATTTTCTGTCAATGTTGCATCCACCATAGTCACTGTCAGAATAAGCAGTTAGTTCAAAAGGAGAGTCTTTAGGATACCATAGGCCTAAATGTGGTTGGCCTTTAAGATATCTAAAGATTCTTTTAACAGCAACCAAGTGAGAATCCTTTGGAGAGCATTGAAACCTAGCACACACACAGACAGCAAACATAATATCAGGTCTTGAAGATGTTAGATACATGAGAGATCCTATAAGGGATCTGTATAGATGAATATCCACATCTATGCCATCTTTGTCTGTATGGAGCTGTTTATGAGGATCCATTGGAGTGCTTGCAACCTTTGTGTCTTGATAGCCAAACTTTTCCAATATGTCTTTGACATACTTTGATTGACTTATGAATAGACCAGTAGGCTTCTGTTTAACCTGCAGCCCTAGAAAGAATGTGAGTTCCCCATTGAACTCATTTGAAACTTTTTGTGCATTAGGGCCTCAAATTCTTTGCACAAACTATCATTAGTTGAGCCAAAGATGATGTCATCAACATAGATTTGGACAAGAAGAATCTCAGCTTTGATGGATTTAGTGAAAAGTGTTTTGTCCAGAGTGCCTCTCTTGAATCCATTCTGTAGAAGATATGATGACAGTGTGTCATACCATGCTCTGGGGGCTTGGTGAAGACCATAGAGAGCTTTGTCTAGCTTGTACACCCTGTCTGGATACTTGTAGTCTTCAAAACCAGGAGGTTGACACACATACACTTCCTCTTCAATTGTCCCATACAGGAAAGCAGACTTAACATCCATTTGATACACTTTAAATCCTTTGAAACTTGCATATGCTAGAAATAGTCTGATGGCTTCAATTCTTGCTACTGGAGCAAAGACATCATCATAATCTATTCCTTCTTCTTGAGTGTACCCTTGTGCTACTAGTCTTGCTTTGTTCTTGATGACTATCCCTCTCTCATCCTTCTTGTTTCTGAACACCCATCTTGTACCTATTGCTCTCTTACCTTTAGGAAGATCCACAGAGTCCAGACATTCTGAATTTTGAACTGTAAAAGCTCTTCGTGCATGGCTTCAATCCAGGATGAATCTTTTAATGCTTCTGATGCCTTTTTGGGTTCTAGTTGAGACATGAAACAGGCATGTTCAAAAGCAGCTAGACTGAATTCAGGAACTGATTGTTCAGCAGCAGCAGTCTCATTGTGAACCATTTTCCTTGTTTGAACAGGAGTGCTTGGATCACCCAGTATTTGATTGAGAGGGTGATATATGTGAACTCTTAGTGTGGGCTCTCTCTCTGTTTGAAAAGAAGTTCCAAGGTTTGTATCATCTCCATCAGAACCAGTGAATGGTTCAGTTTCTGGAACAGCTTGAGTTTCTAGGCTAACAGCATGAGAAGCTGTTGGGACTGCTAGCCTAGAAACTGGGACTGTTTCCTTTTGTGATGGAGCTGTGCTGTCAGGACTTGGGAATGGCACTTCAGTTTCTGGATTTGCATTAAGTGGAGCATTCAGGACCCCTGGAGGATCACATGACAGAAGTGGTAGAGTGGTGAAATCATCCCAACTTGTTGAATCTGCAGCAGTCTGAAACTTTGTGCCAACAGCATGAGAAATTGTATTGACAGCATGAGAGTTTGTGTTAGCAGTTTCAACCCTGTCTGCATCAGCTTCTGCAGTATACTCAACAAAGCTCAGAGAATTTGTTAGTGAATCTAAATCAAACAACCAATCAGGACCAGTGCCTTTGATATTAGCAGTATTTTAATTAAATTCAACATTGGCACTTTCTTCAATTGTTTTAGACACACTGTTGTATACTCTGTAGGCTTTGCTTTGAGTTGAGTATCCTACAAAGAATCCTTCTTCAGCCTTACTCTCAAACTTCCCTAAGTGAGTCTTAGTGTGAAGAATAGTACATGGGCATCCAAAAGGCTTGAAGAAAGCTATTAGGGGACTTCTGTTATGGAATAACTCATAGGGAGTTTTTCCTTGAGATTGGAAAACTTGAACCCTATTTAGAACATAACAGGCTGTATTAACAGCTTCTGCCCAGAAAGTCATTGGCAGATTTGAATCAGCTAGCATTGTTCTAGCAGCCTCAATTAATGTTCTATTCTTTCTTTCAGCTACACCATTTTGCTGTGGTGTTCTTGGTGCACTATATTGCCTAGCAATGCCTTTGGACTCACAGAAACTGTTTAGAATGTGATTTTTAAATTCAGTTCCATTGTCTGATCTTATCACCTTAACTTTTGGGTTGGATTGGTTTTCTATCTTAAGGATAAAAGACTTAACTAGCTCAGCAGTTTCATCTTTGGACCTAAGAAAGTAAACCCAAGTAAATCTGGTGAAATCATCAACAATGACTAAACAGTATGCCATTTTATTCAAACTCAAAACAGATGTTGGACCAAATAGATCCATATGTAACAACTGAAGAACAGATGAGATTGAATTTACTTCTTTGGCCTTATGAGAAGTTTTGTGTTGCTTACCTTTAAGACATGCTACACAATGCTCATCACAAATGAACTCCTTTTGTGGTAATCCTCTTACCAGATTCTTTTTAACTAAAGCATTCATGGACTTGAAGTTCATGTGACACATCCTTCTATGCCAAAGAGCAGACTCATTTGATGATGCTTTGGATATTAAACATCTTAAAGTATTTGATTTAGTCAAGAGATCTGTGTCCAGGCAGTAAACATTGTCCTTTCTTGGTGTTCTTAGTAAAACAAGTTTTTCAGGAACTTTGAAATCCTTTGAAAGAACAATGCACTCAGAATCTGTGAACAGAACAATGTTTTGTTTGTCACAGATTTGAGAGACACTCAATAAATTGTACTTAAGTTGTTCAACATACAGAACATCATGGAATGTCATGTTGCCTGCATTAACAGTACCTTTACCTGTAACCTTACCTCCTTTTGAGTTGCCTCCAAATGCAACAAAACCTCCATCCAAACCTTTGAAATTTGACAAGCATTCAGAATTGCCTGTCATGTGCCTAGAGCATCCACTGTCCAGATGCCATCTTGTTCTATGAGGAGACCTGTGGTTGCCCTGCACAAATAACAGCTTAGTTAGTAGTGGAGTAAACCCAAACCAAATTGGTTTTGGGTTGGCCTTGTACATTGACATAACTAAAAACTGTTTTTTGACTTCTTATATTTGGTGAGATCTACTGATGGAGTCTTTGGAGAGTATTTAGTGATGATATGAGGTATCCAACTATTTTGATCATCTTTTCTTCTGACAGTCTCAGATGATTCACTAGCAGCTCCAGTTTGATGCCCAGCAGCTTGAGCTGTGTTTGTAGTGCTAAAAGTTTCAGTTTTTGCACTAACAGCATCAGATTTTGACTTAGCAGTCTGATCTTTTGCATTAGCAGTTTGAGCAACAGATTTGTCCTTGACACACCACATTTGTTTAAAACTTGATTTAGGCTTTGCCAAAACTTGTTTTTGATGTGTGGACTGTTTTTTATTAACTTTTGAAAATATGTGATCAACTGTTTTCTTTGGAGCTGCTGTGGAAGGTTTCACTTTTGAGTGCTTTGCCTGAATAGGATTTGATTTTGTGTGATGCACAGTCTGTTTTGCAACAGCTGGTTTGTAAAAACAATCCTTAGCTAACTGATTCTTCCTTCCACAGTGAAAACATCTTTTGACAGTTTGAATTGGAACACCAGACTTTTCTGTCAATTTCTGGTTCTTGTTCCTCTGATTTCCTCTTACCTGCTGTTGTTTAGGAAACTTTTGAACACCATGCTTTTGGCATGTGCAGATAGAAACAGTTTTACCTCTTTTAGTTCCTTTTGATGAAGATGCAGTGTTACAGTTAGAATGTACAGAAACTTGTGGAGTAGCATTGCATACACTCATCTTCTCTTTTCGTTTCTTACTGGGAACTTGGACTTCTATGGGTGCACTCTTTGTGTCACAGTCTCTATTTTGACTCTTATCTTCCTTTAATTTAGGACTGTTATCAAGGATAGGATCTACAATAGTCATAGACTCATCTAGTGGTTCATTGACAAGTCTATCAGCAACCTCACTCATTGGATGAATGTACTTGTTATTGTATGGAGGTGGAGTAGCTCTATATCCTATTCCTTCTTTGGGATTGACCTGAGATTTCACTCTATCTTTGAATTGAACTTCCATTAGGTGTTCTAGCTTTTGATTTGCTAACTTGAAGTTTCCTAGATCTATGTTAATAGATTCTAGCTTCTTATTAGCCTCAAACACCTTTTGTTCAGTCTCTTCTACCTTTTTATTTAGAGATTCTATTTTCTTATTTAGCTCCTTTTTCTCCCACTCATGATAGGTTCTATCATACCCCATTTGAATCTCATTGTCCTTATAATCATTTATCGGTTTTTCCAGATCTTCTATGGCCTGCATGTATTCATATCTCCTTTCTTCCATCTTAGTTAGAGTTTTGCACATGCTCTCATTATGATCTCTGTACTTTTTAACCATATTTTTGCATGATTGAGAGCAGAGTTTGAATTTACCTCAGATGGTAGTTCAGTGGAGGAGACATTTGATGTTTCTGCCATAAGTGCTTGATTTTGAAATTCTTCCTCTGTCTGATCACTCCAGTCAAATACATTGTCTTCTTGAGAGACAAGTGCTGTGGATGATGATGCTTGGATGGGCTGTGAAGTCCTTGATGGCTGTTGACCTTGAGATCTACATTCTCTGGCAAAGTGACCAAGCTTATGGCATTTATAGCATTCCACTTTTGATTTATCAAAAGATGGTTTGCCTTCTGTCTTGGCTTGAAAGTTGGCCCTACCAGTTCTTTTCAGAAATCTTTTTGCTCTCATGGTCAGCATTGCATGTTGCCACTTTAAATCCATCTCTTCAAGATCATCTGGATGAATTTGTTCCAAGTCTTCAACATTTAGAGCAAATAATCCATCATTGACAACAAAAGCCTCATAGTGAGTTTCAGCAGAATTGCCATCACCACCTGAAAAAGAATCACAGTTATTAGATTTTTCAGAAGACAGAAGAGCAGTGTTGTGATTATAAGAAAAGGATTTCTTTTTAGCATCAATCTCAGTCTCAAACACTCTTAAACTGTTATACAGATCATCCGATTCTATCTCATCAAGAGTGTCTTTTGTTCTCCATTGTGCAGCATAGACTGTCCATTCTTCTCCAAGAGATCTGAGAAATTTTCTGTTGACTTCATCTTGATCCAGATTGACCTTTGCACTTTCCAGTTCACTTATCAGTTTGTTGAACCTGTCAAAGATTTGAGTAAGGTTTTCGTTCTTGCCACCAGAAAAGTTTTCATACTGCTGTTTCAAGATGTCCTTTTGATTTCTCTTGGTACTGGCATTACCAGCAAACCTCTTCTCTAAGGCATTCCAAAGAGAGTGAGCAGTATAAAACTTTTTGAACTGATGTTGATAAGCATTAGGAATGGCTATTTGTAATAGTGTAAGTGCTTTCACTTCATTCATTCTAGCCTTCCTTTCAAGTTCAGTTTTTGGAGGAGTTTTGACTGGTTTCCCCTCATCATCAAGTTCTGGATCAACTACAGGAGGAAATTCAACAGCTTCCCATATGGCATAATCAATGAATTGAATATGCTGTTGAATCCTGAGTTTCCACATCTCAAACTCAGTGGGCTTGAGCATAGGCACTTTGAGTCCTTGCCCAGATCCACTGCTGCTATTTTCAAATTCCATTGTAAAGATTAAAAATTTAAAAGAAAGTTTTTGACTTTGAAAAACAAAGAGTAACCTGGTTTGAAAAACCTGATTTGAACAACCTGGTTTGACAAACCTGGCTTTGATACCACTTGTCAGGATCTAAAATATGAATTACCAAGACTAACTGATTTGAATTTATCAGAGTATAAATCAATAATCTTGCTTTGAATCAAAGTTTAATCAAGAAGTTTGCGGAATAACACTTAATTATTTTGACAAAAACTTTCAGAATCAATAATAAATAAACACACAGGAATTAATCAAGACTGTTTGTATTGCTGAATTCATCAATTACAATCACCTCTAATCTGTTTGATTAGACGAAGAACACAAACTGTTCTTAGGGTTTTACAACCTTAGAGGCTTATGAAAACTTAATCAATAAAGCAATTACAGACTCAAAATATACAGAAACTCCTTATACAATAGGACGACCTATTCTCTGTATTTATATTGCTTCTTGATATGTTTCCTTGACGAACTATGACTTCTTTGATAGTAGATATGCTGGAATCTTCATGTAGATATCGTTTCCTGAAAATCAGCACTTTCTGTTTCTGAAACTGTTGAGCAGCTTGAATCTCTTGACAGCATGAACTGAGCAGCTTGAGTAGTTTTGCTCTGGCAGCTTGAACTTTTACACTGGCAGCTCGAGTTTCTTCAACTAGCAGCATGAACTTTGGATTTACAAGTAAAATCTACTAACAGTCTGAGAAGTCTAAACTAACAGCTTGAATGTACTTAAACTATTTCCCAACATGATTCTATCAGCAGGTTTAATAAACTTATTACTTTTTGATGAATCAACAGCTTGAGTGGAAAGTTCAATAGCCACAGCTTTGCCTGTCTCTTCTTTCCTCTTTTTAGGAGGGCAGATGTCTAAGATAGGAAGCTTAATTGGCTTTTGATCTTCCACAGATTTAGGAAACTTATTCCCAGATTTCTCAGGCTGAGCAATGGTTTTGCCTTTGCCCTTCCTGAGATGTGATTGATGTTGCCTATCAACATGATCATTATTTCTGGTTTTTAAATACTTATTCTTATTTAAAACCAGTTTGCCACTATGATTAGAAAACTTATTTGAAATCACAGCTGGTTTGCCTTCAATCTGAGACTTACCCTTGTTAAAGGCAGACTGCTTACCTTTTGAAAACTTATTTTCAAAATGTTCAGCATTAAAAGGATTAGTATGCCTTTTTACACCAGCTTTAGACCCAAAGCCTGTTTTGTCAACAGATTTGGTGTCCACAGCTGCAGTTTGGACATGCTTTCCTTTCTTTAGCTTGTGTGAATCAGCAGAACACTTAGCAAGCTTATTTGATGAAAAACTTATTTCATCAACAGCTTTTGAGCTAGGTTCACACGAGCTGTCAGTGTTTTGAGGCCTGACAAACCTGTTTGTTGAGATTAATTTACCATTCAATTTTTGAATAGAAGTGTTTGGAAGCTCACCAAGAGTGGACAAGTCTTCTTTTAAATTATTAACCTCAACAATGGAAGCTGCTGTGTCAAGATCCCCTCCAAGATAGGCTTGGATTTGTGCAGGAATCTGCTGACTTATGCAGTGGCTGACTTTTGTGCAGATTGGCACCAAGAGTCAACTATCTTTTGAAGTTTAGCATGTTTTATATCTGTTTCTCTCTTTTCTTCCAGTAAAATAGAATTGATGTGTTTTAATTCATCAAGCTCAGCTTCCAACTTATGGAAGCTGTCCAGTTTACTGGATTTTGTTTAATATCAGTTTTAAGCTTAGAGATTTCAGATAATAAAACAGCATGCTTTTCAACAGCAGCTTTTAGATCAACAAGCATATATTCAAACATTTTAACTTTTTCTTCAGAACTGTAATCCATAAAATTTTGTACCTTATACATCATTGTAGGGTTCCAGTTTTCCAAGCTGCTGAAAGCTTCAGCTTCAGCCAGATCCTGTTTGAAGTTGCTTGTTGATGGGACATCAGTGTTGGCCATCAGACAGTTGTTGTCTTCTTCATCAGATGATGAATCAGACTCCTCCCAGTCACAAGTTTCTGCCATTAGTCCCTTTTGCCGGTTAGAAACCACTGAGTTTTTCCAACTTCTTCATCTTAGCCATGGTCATAAGGTACTTGACCCTATAGCCATCATCCCTGTTTGTCTTGTGTGGTTTGGATGTCTGACCAACAGCTTTTGACACACAGTCAGCAGCTATATGGCCAGTTTTGCCACATTTGAAGCACTCAGCTTTGGTCTTGTCAAATGCTTTCTTTTTGGCAGCATTTGAGCTTCCCTGTAGCATGTTTCTTCCAAACCTTTTCTTGTTGAACCTTTTGACAAGCATAGCTATCATCTGCTCATCATCCAATTCAGCACTGTCTGCATTGTCTTCCTCATCAGACATTTCCTCCTTATCATCAGACTGTTGATCAGGTTGAGTGAACACATCACTCACTTGATTTACAGGTTGTCTCACACTAGCCACAAAGGCTGCACCTTTCTTAGATATTTCGAAGGCATTTCTCTTCTGTTGCCTTGATTGCTCATCATTTAGCAAGGATCCATATAAGTTAACAAGATCCATACTTTTGATGGTACCTGAATTCCTTAAAATTGTAGAAAAATAATTCCATTCTTCAGGCAGAACATCTAAGAACTTGTTTACCAAAGTCAGGTTGTCCTTGGTGATCCCAACAGCTTTGAGATCATTTACAAGAGCAGTAAACCTGGTGTAGGTTTCAGTGAGAGTCTCCTTTGGTTTTGCAAAGAAGAGTTCATACTGTCTGACAAGATTATCAATCCTGTTGTCAAGTGTGATTGTGGGTCCATCATAGACAGTACACAAAGTATCCCACATCTCCTTTGCAGTCTTCATTTTCTCAACCTGTTTGAACACATCATCAGGTAGAGAGATGACCACATTGTTTCTGGCCTTTGCATCAAGAGCCACCAGTCTTTTGTCTTCATCAGACCATTGAGCTTTTGCTTTCTCAAATGTTCTGATCTCAGGAGCAGCTTCTTCAACAGCAGGAGTTATTGTTGTAACAGAGGTTGGCACATAGGGACCCTCCATTACAATCTCTGGTAGTTGTACATCCAGATTCTCTAAGTAGAGCATCATTCTGCACTTCCAACTAGAAAATTTTTGATGATTGAACTTTGGAGGTTTGCCCATTGAGCCATTGTCATAGTATGAGGAATTTGCAGCACTGTTGTCCATGGAGATTTTGGGAGAATGAGAGATCTAGAGTGACACACACTCTAAACTGCTCTGATACCAGTTGTAGGTCCTAAAAGATATCCCAAGTATATAGCTTTAAGCTGTAGAGGGGGTGAATACAGCTGTTTAAAAACTACACACAATTTTCTCAATGTTTGTATGTATTATTAACAAATGTTAATTACAAACAAGCTTGAATGCGGAAAGGTTCAAGCTGAGATGACAGATACAACAGTATGTTTAACTAGTCTAAGACTGACTTAAACTAGTTACAATGAATACACTCACTAAGAATCACTCACTGTGTTTACAAGACTCTGAGGAACAGCTTGAACAAGAACAGCTTAGACACTGAGCACTGTTTTCTTCAAGCAGACTTGCATGCATGAAAGACACACTTTGAATGCACGCTCACTCTTGTTTTCAGCACTTAGCTTTTTGGCTTTTTTTCTTTCAATCCTTGGAAGTTTCCTTTTATACTCACTCAGAGGATCTAAGTGAAGCTTCTTCATTGGACGGAATGAAAAAGGAGAAGTCTTGTTGAAAAGACAACATAACCTTTTCTGCACTTTTCTGAAAAGCAGACTTGTCTTCATATGGGCAGAACTTTTGTCTTTTCACTTTATCTTCTGTTGTATTGCCTTTAACCAAATAAGGAATGTCAACTTTGTGTTTTTCTTCCTTGTAAAGACCTATTTTGATATAAGAAAAAGGTCTGTCACCCTTTTTCAAATAACCTTTTGTCTTCATGTAGCAGAATAGCTTGGGCAGGCTGAGCAATTCTGATTTCCACTTTGTCTTCAACTTTGTAAACTGATCTTGTGTAACTTCCTCGGATTTAAATTATTATAATTTGGATAATTAAATGAATTTTTGTATAATTAAGTTGAAATATGTATTTGAATTATGAAAGTTGGTTGCTATTTTGAGAAATTATGAAGCTTTGAAATTTTGAATTATTATTATGGAGTATTATGTTTTATAATTGATAGTAAAGATAAAACTAAGATAAATTCAGTATTTAGTGGAACCGGATAAGTTGAGGGACTAAAGGTGCCAAAATTGAAAGTGTGAAATAAAAAGGGGGAAATCCTTTAATTCCTTCATTTCACAAAACAGCCACTCTCTCACTAAAAACCTCTACTCTCTGTCGGCTGTCTCTCTCTAAAACATTCAAGATCATAAAAAACTCGGAATTTGAAGCTGGAAATTTGGATTCAGATTGCATTCAAGGAACTAAAACATCTGCAATCATCGAATTAAGGTAAACATTTCATCAATACTTCGATTTTGATGGTTTTTGGGTTCGGTTTTGATAAAAACCGAAAATTAGATTGTGGTGTTGAAATGTTAATGCATGTACGATCTAGTGGTGGATTAGTTTAAATCTTGTGTTTATGATGCTACATATTAAATTTCAGCTTCTATTCAACCTGAAAGTATGATTTTTGGATTTTAGTGTGTGTTTTTAGTGTGTGTTCGATGGATGAACAAAAATAGCCAAAAAGGATGTAAATTGGTATGAAAGTATGATAATATTAGTGTTAAATGTATTGGAAATTAAGTGTATTTAAGTTGGTATAATTTATTTCATGTATTGAAAAAGTACCGAAAATGATGGAATTAAAATCTGGAAAACGTTAAAAACTGCACAAGTTCGAAGGGGTCCGAATTCGGATCCGAGATGAACTCGGATCTGGTCCGAATTCGGATGAGGCCCGGATTTCAGGATATTTAATATACCAAAATATTTCTAAGTGTTGGAATTTGGATGGGGGTCCGAATTCGGTTGGGGACCGAATTCGGATATGGTCCGAATTTGTCAAGGGATTCGATCATAGTTGGGTCCGAGTTAGATTGTGGTCCGAAGTTGACTTAAGATCCGAACTTGGTATGGCTCGAATTTAATAGGACCGAATTAGGATTCACGTGGGATCCGAACTGGGGGTCCGAATTCGGGTGGGTCCGAATTCGGACATAGATCCGAAATGAGGACCAAATTTTGCAAGAATTATAAAATTAAGTTTTATGAAAATAAACAAGTTATTGACACAATGTGGTGTTACAACTGATTTAACAGGTCCCTTGTGGTGTTGTTTAACCCACAGTGGGGTACTTTGTGATCCGGTTGAAAGCCCGAAGAGAAATAAGATAAATTGAAGTTTAACTAACGCACCCACTGTGAGTACCTTTGATTTTAACATTGCTGCATCTGTTTTATGCTTTGCTTTGCCTGCTGAGGCATGTTGTTTCATTATCGTTTGGCACTCTACTAACTTGCGTATATATATTGATGCACATTCATACATGTTGCATGTCCGTTCATTTGTTGTGCATGCTTTTGATGGACCTGTGTGGTCGCATCTGTATTCTGATGTTACTGTGCTATATGACTCAGAGTTTGACACCTCTGTAGTCAGGATAGACAGTAAGCCATCCCCGATGTAATGTCTGCCTCAGATGGTTGGTTTTCTTATGCCGAGTGTCAGCTCGAATGAGCTGCGGCTCGGGTTTGCGTACCTTGGGTACGTGTGGAGTATACGGTATGTGTTACCGCGGTTACTCTGGGTGGCATCATAAAGATTTGTAGAATGCGTAAAATCATCTGGTATTCACTAAGCTTTAGCTTACCCCTTCAGTTGTTGTATTTTTACAGGAAAAGGGAAATCCGCTGCGGGACCATCTAGCTAGGACGCGTGTTGAAGTATTTGAAGACTTCTATTGTCCATCTTGGTATTTGGTTTATGGAACTATTGTTGTAATAAAATTTGGGATGATGTAATACTGTCGAGTTTGTAGACTAGACGTGAAACCTATGTAGCACAGTAGGGTGTTTGTCAAAATTTGTCTTATTTTATTTATGTATTTTTGCTTCCGCTCTTTAATTAAGATATCAGATCATTATGTAATTTGTTTGTTGGTGATTAATCCTGGGTGTATTGTAATTGTGGTTAAATGTGGCAAGGGTGTCATAGCTTATGGTATTAGAGCAGTAGTTTGAGATTCAAGTGTCCGAAAGGTCTTGGTCTCAAACATTAAGTGATGATATGTAGTGATTTTAAGTAATGATCTGAACTAAGATAGGTTATGATCTAGTAATCATAGGAGATTGACAATTATATGGGACAATTGGGTGGTGTCTTTAAATTAATGACATGTTACTAAATAAGTTATACGTTTTATATTACAGAACATGTCTGGAGGAGGAATGACACCAGAGGAAACAAGAGAAATGATGCTAGCCATGATGGCTGAGCAAAATCGGATGATGCAAGATCAGTTTCGGGCTCGAGATGAGGCCGAAGCTAAGCGAAGAGAAGATAAGAGGAAGAATAAGGAAAAAGAGAGGGGAAACAATGACGAGCAAGATGACAACACTGGGTCATCTAATAAGCCCAGAGGTTGTCGGTTTAAGAACTTCAAGGGAAATGGAGCAGTCGAGTTCAATGGACTGGGTGATGCTGTTGCCGCTTTGGAATGGATAACAGCCACAGAACGGACATTCCGAATCAGCGATTGTGCTGAGAAGGATATGGTCCGGTTTGCTACTGCAATGTTCACCAAAGATGCAGTTATGTGGTGGAATTCCATGGTGAATGCCTTAACAATGGAGAAGGTTTCTGTAATGACATGGGCTGAGTTTACTGAAATTTTCACTCAGCAATATTGCCCGGCCGATGAGCACCGAAGACTTGAAGCTAAGTTCATGACGCTGATTCAGGGGACTAAGTCTGTGTCCCAGTATGCTGTAGAGTTCACGAGGCTAAGTTTGTTCGCGCCTCATCAAGTGGATACCGAGGAAAGGAAAGTGACCAGGTTTGAGGCTGGTCTTGATTTGGAAATCCGAAGAGTGATGAGCAATGTATGCTACCCCACATTTGCTAGTCTACTGGAAGCCGCCAGAAATGTGGAACAGATTTTAAGTATGTCAGGATATGTGATGGGGTCCGCTGCTGCTTCGGCTAACCCAACTCAACCTTCACCACCGAAACGTCAACGCGAAGGAGGCTATTCTAGTTCGTTACGATCATCACAGTACTCGCCGCAACAGTCTTATCGCCGACAGTCTGGTTCTTCTGGTCATGCACGTGCTTACTCTATCAACACCGAGCCGCAGTATTGTAATAAGTGCCATCTGGAACACTTCGGCAAGTGCACAAACAGGCGTGCGTGTTTTTGCTGCGGAGAGTTGGGCCACTTTCAGAATGAATGCCCACGGAAATCTGATGCTTGCCATAAGTGTGGGGTATGGGGGCACTATAGTCGGAATTGTCGAAAGAATGCTCCAGCAGTTGCTGCTCCATCGACAACACGATCATCTGGAGGATCTAGTGGTGGTTCAGTCAACCGCCGGAACCAGCCACAAAAGGCACCGGCTCGTGCATTTCAGATTACTGCGGAGGAGGCTAGGGAAAACCCCGAGGTGGTTACTAGTATGTTTATTGTTAATTCCATGCCTGCACGAGTTCTTTTCGATTCGGGTGCCAACCGTTCGTTTGTATCCACTATGTTTGCACAACAACTTGCCATGCCTTTGTCTAAGCTATCTGCTGTACTAGATATTGAAACTGCTAGTAATATTCTAGTCAAAGTAGATCATGTATACCGTAACTGCACTTTAGTGATTGAAGACGTAGTCTTCAATTTGGACTTGATTCCGATCGAGTTTAGTGAATTTGATGTGATTATCGGGATGGATTGCTAGATAGAAAATGAAGCCCACATAGTATGTAAGAAGCAGATGATAAAGATAACTACTCCAGAGGGGCGTGAGATCTGTATTTACGGGGATAGGAGAAGTGGGGATCTGTGCTTATTGACTATTGCAAAAGCCCGAAAGCTTGTTGCAAAGGGATGTGACGCCTACTTAGCATATGCTATTGATGCTAAGGCTGAGAAGAAGACGTTGGCCGATGTGCCTGTTGTATCACAATTCCCGGATGTGTTTCCGGAAAACTTGTCTGGCGTGCCGCCTGAGAGACAAGTGGAGTTTAAAATTGACTTGATCCCTGGAGCTGCACCGGTAGCTCGTTCTCCTTATCGCCTTGCCCCAACCGAGATGAAAGAAATGATGACACAGCTTCAAGAGTTGTTGGACAAGGGCTTCATTCGACCGAGTTCATCGCCCTGGGGAGCTCCGGTATTGTTTGTGAAGAAGAAAGATGGCACCATGAGGATGTGCATCGATTATCGGGAGCTGAATAAATTAACAATTAAGAACAAGTACCCGCTGCCGCGGATAGATGACTTGTTTGATCAGTTACACGGAGCTTGTGTCTTTTCTAAGATTGACTTGAGGTCGGGGTATCATCAGTTAAAAGTTCGAGAGGAAGATGTGCCTAAGACAGCTTTTAGGATACGTTACGGGCATTACGAGTTCTTGGTGATGCCTTTCGGGTTAACCAATGCCCCGGCTGCTTTTATGGACTTAATGAACCGAGTTTGTAGACCAATGCTAGATAAGTCGGTGATTGTGTTCATTGATGATATTCTGGTGTATTCAAAGTCTGGGGCTGAGCATGCTGAACATCTAAGGGAGCTGTTGGAGTTATTGAGAAAAGAGAAGTTGTATGCCAAGTTCTCAAAATGTGAGTTTTGGCTGCAACAGATTCAGTTTTTGGGGCATGTGATTTCGGGGGCCGAAATTTCTGTAGATCCGGCTAAGGTAGAAGCGGTAAGAAACTGGGAGCCGCCTCGTTCAGCTACTGAAGTCAGAAGTTTTCTGGGGTTGGCGGGCTACTATAGGAGGTTTATCAAGGATTTTTCAAAGATTGCAGTTCCTTTGACTGCATTAACAAAGAAGAATGCATCTTTTGTTTGGGAAACCGTACAACAAGAGGCATTCGATATCTTGAAGAAGACGCTAAGCGAAGCACCGATACTTGCTCTACCGGAGGGCAATGACGATTTTGTGGTTTACACGGATGCATCAAGACTGGGGCTTGGTGCGGTATTGATGCAGCGTGGGAAAGTAATTGCGTATGCTTCGAGACAACTTAAGCAGCATGAAAATAACTACTCAACTCATGATCTTGAGTTGACAGCTGTCACATTTGCACTGAAACTGTGGAGACACTATCTCTATGGAACTAAGTGTCAGTTATACACAGATCATAAGAGCCTGAAGTATATTTTCAGCCAGAGAGAACTTAATATGAGGCAGAGACGTTCGATGGAACTAATAAAGGATTACGATTGTGAGATTCTTTACCATCCTGGTAAGGCTAATGTAGTAGCCGATGCTTTAAGTCGCAAAGCATATGCTAAGGATTGCTGCTACATGTTGACTTCTACTATGTTAACATCCACTATTATTGATGATGTCAAGGCCGCTCAAGAGGAAGCCTTGAAAGATGAAAACGTTGGTAATGAAGATATAATGGTGCAAATGAAGAATATGGAAACTAGTGAATCGGGTTTGAAAGGAATTTATGGAAGGATATGGGTGCCAAAGTTTGGAGGCATGAGAAAGGTAATCATAGAAGAAGCTCATCAATCGAAACTTTCTGTATATCCCGGGAGCACAAATATGTACAACGAGCTGAAAGCAGACTTTTGGTGGCCCAGATTAAAGAAGGATATTGGTCAACATGTGGAGAGATGCAGGACTTGTCGGTTAGTGAAAGCCGAACACCAGCAACCATATGGTAGTCTGCAACCGCTTCCCATTCCGGAATGGAAGTGGGAGCATATCACGATGGACTTTGTCACAAAGTTGCCGAAAACTAGGCGTCAACACGATGCAGTTTGGGTAGTAGTCGATAGGTTAACTAAGTCTGCACACTTTATTCCGATAAGAGAGAATTATTCTTTGGAAAAGTTAGCACAGATTTACGTGGCTGAGATAGTTTCTAGACACGGGGTGCCAAAGTCTATTGTATCGGACCGGGACAGCCGATTTACTTCCAACTTTTGGTCGGCTTTACAAGAAGGGTTGGGCACAAGAATAGCAATGAGTACAGCTTACCGTCCGCAAACTGATGGTCAAAGTGAAGGGACCATCCTAACACTTGAAGATATGATGCGGTCATGTGTATTGGATCTCGGTGGCAATTGGGATGATCATTTGTCGCTGATAGAATTCTCATATAATAACAGTTACCATACAACTATAAATAAAGCACCGTTTGAAGCTCTATATGGGAGAAGATGTAGGACTCCTACGTGTTGGAGGGAAACCGGAGAAACGCCGATTGCTGGGCCGGCATTGTTGCAAGAAACGAATGAGAAAATACAACTGGTTAGACAAAATATGAAAGCGGGCCAGGATCGTCAGAAGAGTTATTACGACAGGAGGCACAAACCAATCAGTTTTGATGTAAATGATTGGGTTTATTTGAAGGGGTCACCTATGAGAGGTGTTACACGTTTTGTAAAGAGAGGAAAGTTGGCTCCGAGATTTGTTGGGCCATTCAGGATTACTGAGAAAGTAGGAAATCAGTCGTATCGGTTGGAGTTGCCGGAAGAAATGTCGGGCACACACCCGGTGTTCCATGTGGGGAACCTTAGAAAGTCGTTCACAACCGAAAACGAGGATTCGGCCGATCACACTGAGCTGCAGATTGATGAAAGGCTCCGGTATGTTGAAGAGCCGGAGTGTGTGTTAGATACAAAAGTGAAGAAATTGAGAAGCAAGGAGATTGAAATGGTGCTTGTACGTTGGAAGCATCATAAGGGAGCGAATCATACCTGGGAGACTAAGTCTGAAATGATGAAGAAATATCCACAACTGTTTGAATCCGAGTAACTTCGAGGACGAAGTTGAGCGTGGTGGAGCCCATGCTGTAACATCCTCGGATTTAAATTATTATAATTTGGATAATTAAATGAATTTTTGTATAATTAAGTTGAAATATGTATTTGAATTATGAAAGTTGGTTGCTATTTTGAGAAATTATGAAGCTTTGGAATTTTGAATTATTATTATGGAGTATTATGTTTTATAATCGCTAGTAAGGATAAAACTAAGATAAAATCAGTATTTAGTGGAACCGGATAAGTTGAGGGACTAAAGGTGCCAAAATTGAAAGTGTGAAATAAAAAGGGGGAAATCCTTTAATTCCTTCATTTCACAAAACAACCACTCTCTCACTAAAAACCTCTACTCTCTGTCGGCTGTCTCTCTCTAAAACATTCAAGATCATAAAAAACTCGGAATTTGAAGCTGGAAATTTGGATTCAGATTGCATTCAAGGAACTAAAATGTCAGGATCTATAACTTATGAAAATTATGAATAACCAAGATTAACTGATTTGAATTTATCAGAGTATAAATCAATAATCTTGCTTTGAATCAAAGTTTAATTAAGAAGTTTGCGGAATAACACTTAATTATTTTGACAAAAACTTTCAGAATCAATAATAGCATAAAACATAAGAAGTAATCAAGACTGTTTGTATTGCTGAATTCACTGATTACAATCACCTCTAATCTGTTTTGATTAGACGAAGAACACAAACTGTTCTTAGGGTTTTACAACCTTAGAGGCTTAAGAAAACTTGAACAATAAAGCAATTACAGACTCAAAATATGCAGAAAACTCTTATTCTATGCGTATATCTTCTATACAATCTTCTGTCTATTTATATTGCTTTATGGACGTGTTTCCTTGAAGGACTATGACTTCTCTGATAGTAGATATGCTGGAATCTTCTTGTAGATATCTTCCCTGAAAATCAGCACATTCTGTTTATGAAACTGTTGAGCAGCTTGAATGACTTGGCAGCATGAACTGAGCAGCTTGAGTTATTTTGCTCTGGCAGCTTGAACTTTTATACTGGCAGCTCGAGTTTCTTCAACTAGCAGCATGAACTTTGTACTTACACAGAAATTCTACTAACAGTATGAGAAGTCTAACTAACAGCTTGAGTATACTTAAACTATTTCCCAACAATCTCCCCCTAACTTAAATTCTTTATACAAGACTTTAAGTTCTATACAAATAAGGAAATGAAAAAGTAAACTGTTATTTACAAACCAAGGCTTTCAAAAACTTACAATTGTGCAAGCTTCTGATCTATAGCCTTCAAAAATTCTCTCTTCATCTCTTCTTTATCACAAGATATCCTAACTGATTTTATTTGAAGCAACATATCTTTTGAAAAATTATAAAACTCGAGATTGAAGAAAATACCAAATCCATCTTTGAATTGAATTCTGTAGGTTCTGGATTTGACAAAAATATGTACTTCCTTGATCTGCTTCCCTTTCTTCTCAGAATCTTCCACTTCTTTTCTTGCAAATTCAGCATCAGCAACTGAACTTAGATCTCTGATGAGTTGTTTTACTTGTGGAAGATCAGATCTGACTTGAGAAACAGACCCTATGTGGTACATCTTTATTAGTTCATCCCTGGTCAGCTTATGGATCATCTGCCAGAATGTATCATACTCCTCTTCTGGTCCAGATTCTCTCCTTATCACAAACTTGACCCTTATATTTCTTTCATCCAGAGACCTGGCAAACCAGTAGTTGATTTCTGCCTTTGTGAAGTCATGTTGATCAATCAACTTTTCTATTTCCATAGCTTTTTGCAAATGGTGCTGAAAGATCACCCTCTTAACAGATGATGGAACAGAAACAGTAGGTTGATCAGTGGGAGCAGGTGCACTGGCAGCTTCAGTTTGGACTGGTTTTGTTGATGGTTGGACTGATTGGGACGGTTGAACTTTTGGTACTGGCTGAACTGCTGAAGAGACTCTTGTTTTCTTTCTTTTCTCCATTTCTTTATCATGTATTTCCTGCAGCCTTTCAGTACTCATGGACTGATCAATTTTCTTTGGAATGTCTGCTGCAACGGCAAAATTGATCAAGAATCTTCTATTTTCAGCCTTGGTATGCCCAGTTGGCATCTTCCTCTTCCTTTCACCTTGCTTGACCACAAACCCTCTTAGGTAATCTCCTAAGGTTTCATCATCTTGCATTGGGGCATGGGTTTGCTGGTCTAAGGCCTAATCTTGTTCTTCTGCTAATTTTCTGGCAATCTCAGCATCAAAGGCAATCTGGGCTTTTCTGGAAGAAAACTTGTGCTTTGGAGACTCAATGAGAATACCCTTGCCCTTATCTTTTGTAGCAGAAGATGTAGCTTGGACTGAACTGGATGGAGCTTGAATACCTTCTCTTATAACAACTCCAGTTGCTCTTGTAGAAGCAGCTTGAGTTTCTAGGCTAACAGCTTGAGAAGCTGTTGGGACTGCTAGCCTAGAAGATGGAGCTGTTGATGCTGCTTGGACTGTTGGTGTTGGAGCTGCTTGGACTGGTTCAGGAACTTCCTGATTCTCCCCCTTTTTGGAAGCATTGGTTTGGTCAGAAGGACCTACAACCTTTGCCACATGGGTTTGAATCAACTGCTCTAGTTTGATGAGCTTATTTCCACAAAGAGTAAACCCTTTGTGTAGATTAGCCAGTTTCTGATTGTGAGCAGCTTCTGCCTGTTTGAGTGCATGAATTTGTGCCCCCTGTGCAGCAATGATGGACATTTGGTATTCCAACATTGTTACAACAGGTTTCAGCTTTGGATCCGTTAAGAGCATCAGTTGCAGACTAGTCTCAAGATCAGATAACACCAGGGGTGTTTGTGGTCTATCACTGACATTAACACCAGAAGTAGGAACCTCTGGGCCCCTCTTTTCTTGGTACTGGGGACTTCCAGCTCGTGTTTGCACACTTGCTGTTGCCATGGGTGTGGTCTTAGAGATGTTGGCCCTGTCCTGTGCCTCTTGTGCAGAGACATCAGTAGTGCCAGCCACAGAACCCATATGAACAGTCTCAGAAGAGATGTTCACCTCCTGATTGAGGTTGGGAGTGTCCTCAATTGGTTCCCTTTGGATATTCTGTGCAGAAGGATCCTCCTGCACAGGGATATATGGCTCTTGTCTAAGGGAGGAGGAGGAAGGAGCTCCTCGTCCCCTTTTCCTTTTATATAAGTATTGTAGTGGGCGTGTGGGCTGTACAAAAGGATCAGTGGGAATATCTGTATCATGAGGAGTGGGTTGGGGTCCTGGGGTTGAAGCAGTAATGTTAGGCTGTGTCTGCTCAGGCCCCTCTCCTCTGTTTCTTGTGATGATGTTCATCATTGCAGAGGGCAATGGAGCATCAATGCTAACTGTTGGTACACCCTGTGTGACGATAGCAGTCTAATCGATCTGCATTATGGTTTAGGTAATATTCTGAGTATTAACCAAGTATTTTGATATATATGTTTAATATGTGTTTGTCTGTTATTGATTGTGTGTTTGAACTTGATGTAACATATTACAAGAAGTTCAAACATAAAGGTCAAAGATTAACTCAAGCATAAGTTAAAACATAAGTTTCAAACACTTAGTTATATATGTCAAAGACTAGATTCGAATTGCATAAAAGGATACATTCGAATCTGTGATAGATTCGAATGAGTCCTTAGATTCGAATAGGCTAGATTCGAATCTGTCAAATGGACAGATTCGAATGGGCCTTAGGCCAGATTCGAGGTTGGCCCACAACAGACTCGAATCAGGGCCTATAATTAGGGATAGACTCGAATGATTAAGTGACTTTTTGCAGAATTCGTGAGGAATTGAGCAAGAGGCGATCTCGAGTTTATCAGCAAGGTGAGTCCCGTTTAGGAGAGAATTAGTACGTAGGATCGTTCGTGTGTCGTTCGTTCAGCGTCTAAAAGTCTCCGTGTTTCCGTTGGTTGAGAGTTGTCCGTCTGACCGTCAACGAGGATTCCGCACTCGTTAACGGATCCGCGTCTAGATAGATCTTGCAGTGGTAGACCTTACAAGTGGTATCAGAGCCTACGGAGTGTTCTTGGTGTTCTTCGTGTTCATCAGATACATTCTAGGTTTCTTGACGCTAGTTGGACGGTTTTGCTCTCAAAAACGTGTTTTTGAGCTTAGCAAATTCGTATTCGGGAAACACTTTGTTGTTGTTCACGTTTTTGATCGAAATCATTATTTTTCATTTGAAAAATAGTGGTTTAATCTGTAAAACGTCAAAAAATCAATGTGTTAGCCGTTTTTCGAGTTTGCGGAGCTCGAATCTATAGGGGTAATTAGGGTTTTACTTTATTTTCGAGTCTAACCAAAATACGCTCCTTTCGAGTCAATTTCAGAGTGTTTCGAATCTACTTTGTTTCGAATCTGTTGCTTCATTCGAATAGGATCTCGAGTCTAGTTTAAGTGTCGAGTTTATTTCGAATCTAGTATTATTTCGAATCTAGTGTTTCGAATCTGCTGTCATTCGACTCAACTGTGCCTTCGATTCTAAGGGTCTTCGAATCTATAGAGTCCTTCGAATCTGATATACCTTCGAATCTAAGGAGTTCCTCGAATCTGACATTATTTCGAATCTAATTGACTTTTAAGACTTAATCGAATTTAATCTCAAAAGATTTAATATTAATTAGTTTCGAATCTATCTAGATTCGAATAAGTTAATCTAAATCAGTTTCAAATTAAATTAATTAAGTTCAAATTCAAATTCTTTCAGAAAAGATGTCAAACCTTCAGAAATTCCTTGAGATGGATCACGAAGTTGGGAAGGCAAATGCACCGCCAAAGCTGATGAAAGTTGAGGACTATTACTGGTGGAAGGACAGATTTACGGATTTTGTACGATTCAACGATATGCGCATGTGGGTGTGCATAGATGAAGGGTACATTCCACCAGTATCTGAGGTCGAAGGCCGTCAAAAGGTTCTGTCATACCAGATGATGAAAGAGGATGACAAGAAACTATTTGAAGCTGAAAACAAGGCTTTCTCCATTATCCGTATGGCGTTACCTCAAGATATCTTGCACACATTTCGGACTCAAAGGACGTCGAAAGAACTTTGGGAATCTCTCCAGAAAAGGTGTGAGGGTAATCCACGGGTACGTAGAAAGCGTACAGAGCTGTTGACCCAACAGTTTGCGATTTTCAAGGCTCTTAAGGATGAACAGTTAGATGATATTATCACAAGGTTCTATCATCTGATAACAGAGCTTGAAAGTCATGGCATTGAATACTCGGACACTGACAAGAACAACAAGCTTCTTGATGCCCTACCAGCCAAATGGGCTATGTACGTGGCCATGATTAAGCTTAATGAAGACAAGTATTATGCTCAATCACTTGATGACATCGTGGGAACGTTGCGGGCATATCACTTCGAAATGATTAAGGCTGAGACTGATTACGAGCAAGTCCAGAATCCAGCTATGTATTTTGGAAAGACATCTAAATCATCCGTGACAGCTGAACTGAAGAGTGCTACAGCGTTTTTCACCGGAGAAACGTCATCGCCACCAGAGTCCGAAGACTCACTGAATCGCGCGTTCTTAGGGTTAGGAAGATCAGAAGAACCGCAACCTCAAGTCCAACAGGCATCGACCAGCCAGAGTTATTCGAAGATGCCGATGAGCGCAAAGTCCGCAGAAGAACATTTGAATCTGCTTGCTTCCTTTGTGGCAGCTTATGGAAATTGTGTTCAAGGGAAGATCAATGATCCGGCTCTTTGGGATGAAGATTACGATCAGGTCGACCCTGATGACTTAGAGGAAATGGATCTTAAATGGCAACTGACCATGGTGACTCAGAGGGTTAAAAGATTCATTAAGAGAACTGGAAGGAATTTGCAAATGAACAACAAAGGGATAGGATTTGATAAGTCTAAGGTCAAATGCTACAACTGTCAGGGATTAGGACACTTCGCCAGGGAGTGTCAAAGACCGAAGGTAGAAACATACCAAGGACAGAGTCAGCATCAAGGACAGTACCAAAATCAGTCCCAACAGAGATACCTTCCGAGTTCCTCATCTGGTCAAGCTAATCTAGCGGGTCTAATATCCAATGTCACGTCTGACAGACAGCTAGATGGTTCCTATGACTGGAGTTCACATCCTGAGTCCAATGCTAGAGCTTTCATGGCTGAAGTTACGGAGAATGGTTGTGAAGAAGACGAGCAGACCACACGGGACTGCAGTCCGATGTGGGTAGAGAAAGCGAATGATCAGACCGTGCTGGAGTTTGCTGCTCAGATGGCCAACGTGGAATCTGATAACTCTAAGGTTAGTCTTTCTTATTCTCTATTTCAAGAATTATGTGCTTTGTGTGCTACTTCTAATGATAGGTTAAATCTAGTCTTAGAATCACATAAAACCATATCTGCTCAAAATGAAAATTTAAAAATTGAAAACGCTAGCCTAAATGATATAAAGCAAGATTTAAAAGAAAAGCATAAGGCTGATGCTCAAGACGTAATAGTTCTAAAAGACAAACTGAGTGAGCAGTGTGTTAGGATAGAGCTTATGTATGAGCACGTAGAGGCCTTGACCAAAAGTCTGAAAGATAAGGACATAGAGCTAGCTGAGACCAAGGTTAAGGTAGCAGAGGCAAATAGCAAGCTGGAAAAGTTTAGGAATTCGAGCCTAAACCTAGGGAAAGTCTTAGATGCCCAAAGACAGTCTAAGAAGCCTGTAGGTCTAGGTTTTCACGAAATTCCTCCACCGTTCAATGCAAACTATGTGCCTCAGCCTCAGGAGAAAACTGACAACTCAGTAGACTTAGAGGACCTACCTGAACCGACACCTGAGCCTACAGTTGAAAATACACCTAAGGTGACTGACTCAACTGTCAAGGTCAAGAAAGTGAAATTTGTGTCTTCCTCAAGTGAAACACCTGCAGGAAAACAGAAGATTTCATGGGCTGACCAGGTCGAAGAGTCAGACACAATAGATGTACAAAAGGAAGTAGACACCAGTGAGACACCTAGATCTAAGGGACCAACCAAAAAGTCCATGGATAAGATGTCTTGCTTTAGATGTCACGAGAAAGGGCATGTTGCTTCTCACTGTCCAAATAGGAAAGCAGATGTTACCCCTAAGACAGTGAACCCAACACCTGTTAAGCCCTCACCAAGTGTGGCAAGCAGCAGTAGTTCTCAACCTACCGAGAAAACTGTGCAGGCCGCACCAAAACTTGTTGTGAAACAAACACCGGTTAAGGTTGGACCAAAAGAAGTGGATAGGACAAATTCACCGAATCGTGTCATTAATCAATCTAGGTCAGCACCTCAACAAGTCTATAGGAGCACAACACCTAGCAGGTCACACACTCCAGTTAGGTCACATACTCCTGTTAGACAATATGTTCCGGTAAAAGCTCAAGGATCACAGTCTGAAATGCATTATAATAAGACTTATTCTAGAGCACCACAACAAATGCCTACTCAAAGGCAAAGAGTGAATCTAATTCACTCGGCACCACAACAGAATTCAGTTCAAAGGCCCAAGTCACCTGAAAGGCGAGATGGGTACTTGAAAGAGTTCACGTATGTGGACGAGAATGGTATTACCAAGTCAGTCATGGCTTGGGTTCCCCGTGATAACTAACCTATTTTCTTTCATGTGCAGGAGATAACTACCGGTCCAAACAACAAGTGGTTCGTCGACAGTGGTTGCTCCAGGCATATGACGGGGGAAAGAAGTCTTCTCATAGACTTCAAGGGGGTAATAGGGGATTTGTATCATTCGCGGGCAACAAAGGAGGAAATATCACTGGAACTGGAGAAGTCACTAATGGGACGATTACATTGGATCAAGTTTATCACGTTGATAAATTGGTTCATAATCTCATTAGTTTATCTCAAATCTGTGATAAGAAGAACTCGGTGTTATTTACTGACACTGAGGCGTTAGTGCTAAAGCCGGGATTCAAAATACCTGAAGATTGGATATTGATGCGGGCTCCAAGGAAGAATGACTTGTACATGCTCGATATGAACAAGCCAGATAATTCGATGGGTCCGATCTGCTTACTATCAAAAGCTTCAGAGACGGAATCGGTTTTGTGGCACAGACGCATGGCTCACTTGCACCTGAGGAAAATGAACTACATAACGAAGAATGGTTTGGTGCAAGGTGTGCCTCTGAAGAGCTGTCAGTTTGAAGACAAGTGTCTACCGTGCATGAAGGGCAAGCAACATAAAAAGACACACAAGTCCAAGAAGCTGAACTCCATAACCTCGACATTCGATTTGTTGCATATGGACCTTTTCGGCCCTATCAACAAAAGGAGTATAGGAGGTAGTTGGTTTTGCTTAGTTATCACTGACGATTACTCACGGTTTTTCATGGGTTTTCTTTTTAGGTACGAAGGACGAGACGGCTGCAAAGCTCATCGGGTTCTTAGACCAAGTGGAGAACTCCTACGGAACAAGGGTTAAACATATTCGTAGTGATAATGGGACTGAATTTAAAAACTCTGTAATTGGTGTATATTGCCTATCAAAGGGCATCGTGCATCAATTCAGTGCACCATATGAACCTCAACAGAATGGGGTGGCCGAACGTAAAAACAGAACATTGATTGAGGCTGCAAGGACTATGCTTTCGGATTCAAAGCTTCCTACCATGTTTTGGGGGAGGCAGTGAATACCGCGTGCCATATTTTAAATAGAGTCCTTACAGTCAAATCATTGAACAAAACATGTTATGAAATTTTGAATAAAAGGCCACCTAACTTAACTGGATTCGAACCGTTTGGAGTACCATGCACACTTTTAAGAACAAAACATCAACCGAAGTTTGGTGAAAAGGCTGACGAAGGATACTTCCTAGGTTATGTGCCAAACTCACCAAACAAACGGGTTTTTAACAAAACGAGTGGTACTGTGGAGATTGTGTATAATATTGAAGTCACAAGTTATACACATGAACCCCAAACTGGTCCGGAATGGATATTTGACTATGATAAGTTATTTGAGTAATTTAACATTCCTTTGGATGATACTGCAGGTACAATCGAAAAAGACATGGCGACGTTGCACCTAAATGACGATGGCCATATTTTTCCGAGGACCACGTTCGAATCTACGTCCGAGCCTACTGCGACTGTAGATAGTTCTCCAGAAGTTGCTGATCAAGAGGCACCTAATACTGAGAATCAGACTCAAGCATCTAGTTCTGCCTCTGAGGAAAACGTCCGTGAGGAAGAAAACGTAGAAGCTGAGCCTGTTCCCCCATTAGGTGAAATAGGATCCAACTTAGGAGATAATCTAAGGGTTGATGAAATAGAGACCTCTAGGATTAACAAGAACCATCCAATAGAAAGCATCATAGGAAATCCTAACGAGGGTGTGAGGACTCGGAGTAGTGTAAATAAAAACACTGTGTTGTTGTCGATGATAAACGACTCCGAGGCATATCACACATGTCTATATTCATGTTTCATATCGCAAGTAGAGCCCAAAAATGTGCAAATGGCACTTAAGGACAACTCCTGGGTTGAAGCGATGCAGGAAGAACTTTCACAATTTAGGAAACTAGAAGTGTGGGAGTTAGTTCCGTTACCTCGAGGGGAAATAGCAATAGGAACCAAATGGGTTTTTAAGTGCAAAAGAGACGATCGGGGTATAGTCACGCGCAACAAGGCGAGGTTAGTTGTAAAGGGTTTCAATCAAGAGGAGGGAATCGATTACAACGAGGTTTTTGCACCAGTAGCAAGGCTGGAAGCCATTAGGTTGTTTCTAGCGTTTGCCTCCTTCAAAGGCTTTAAGGTATATCAACTGGACGTTAAGAGTGCTTTCCTGTATGGGAAAGTGAAGGAGTTGGTGTATGTAGAACAACCGCCCGGGTTTACAGATCCAAAATATCCTGATAGAGTATATCGCTTAGATAAGGCTCTTTATGGATTACATCAGGCACCTAGGGCATGGTATGAGACTCTATCCAACCATCTGTTAGAAAATGGCTTTGAGAGGGGTAGGATAGATAGTACTCTGTTTGTTAAGAGAAAGGGAGATCACTTTATCTTGGTACAAGTGTACGTCGATGATATCATTTTTGGATCATCAGACGAACAGATGTGCAAAGATTTCGAGAAGGTTATGAAGTCTAAGTTCGAGATGAGTGCTATGGGGGAGTTGAATTTCTTTTTAGGGTTACAAGTTGACCAAAAGAAGGAAGGAATGTTTATCCATCAAACTAAGTATGTCTATGACATATTAGAACGGTTTGGGATGGAGGGAACTAAGTTGACTGCCCATTTCAGCACGCCGATTCAAGTGAATCACAATCTCGGGCCGGATACTGAAAGTGATTCCGATGTGGATCCGACTTTATATCGGGCCATGATTGGTCACTTATGTATTTAACTGCTTCAAGACCTGACATAATGTTTGCTGTGTGTATTTGTGCTAGGTTTCAAGCGAATCCGA
>JAANYP010009578.1:0-18448 GCA_020465985.1 Centrapalus pauciflorus | reverse complement strand
TTTTGAAAATGAACAACATCCAGGTTTTGTCTATAAGTTGGACAAAGCTCTCTATGGTCTCAAACAAGCCCCTAGAGCCTGGTATGACACTCTTACTGAGTTCCTTATGAGCAATGGGTATTCCAGAGGTAAAGTGGATACTACACTGTTCATAAAGAAAGTGAAATCTGACATTATGCTTGTTCAAATTTATGTGGATGATATAATATTTGGTTCTACAAATGAGCAGTTGTGCAAGAATTTTTCATTACTCATGAAATCCAAGTATGAAATGAGTATGATGGGAGAACTTACTTTCTTTTTAGGATTACAGGTTAAACAAACCTCAACTGGAATTTTTATAAATCAAATTGGATGCTGATGCAAGTGGCAAAGCTGTTTCAGTAACAGCTTACAGAGGCATGATTGGGAGCTTGCTATACTTAACTGCTAGTAGACCTGATATTATGTTTGCTACCTGTCTGTGTGCTAGGTTCCAAGCTGATCCAAAGGAGTCTCATCTAGCTGCTGTTAAAATAATCTTCAGATACCTGAAGGGTATACCAGGTTTGGGTCTTTGGTATCCCAAAGACTACAGCCTTGAACTAACAGGTTATTCAGATTCTGATTTTGCAGGCTGCAGGCTAGACAGGAAAAGCACAACAGGTGGATGTCAACTCCTTGGTGGTAAGTTGATAAGTTGGTGTAGCAAGAAGCAGAACTCTGTGTCTACTTCTACTGCTGAAGCTGAGTACATTGCTGCTGGAAGCTGTTGTGGACAGATTCTGTGGATGCAGCATCAGCTTGAAGATTATGGTCTTGTGTATAGGAAAATTCCTATTCTGTGTGATAACACAAGTGCCATAGCCATTTCCAACAATCCAGTATTTCATTCTAGAACAAAGCATATTGGAGTCAGACATCACTTCATCAGGGATCACATTTAGAAAGGTAATGTGGAGGTAAGTTTTATTTCCACAAATGAACAGCTTGCAGACATTTTCACCAAACCTCTGGATGAAACAAGGTTTAATTACCTTGTCAGCAAGCTGGGCATGTTAAACAAGAGTGACTAAGTGTTTCTCAAAGGTCTAAGAATTTGTGTGTTTCACACTGCTCAAGTTTCTCAGAACAGCTTAGACAGAACAGATTATACATGTTCTGTACTTAGTCATTTGTCTGAAAAACTTGAATAGCTTGAGCATACAACAGGCTGAACAAAAACAGTTTACTCGTCCAGCCTGCTCTAATGGTCCAATCTTCAACCTGTTCACTTCTTCACACTGTCTTACAAGCCATTGTCTTGTAACCTGTTCAACTATTGAACACAACCTGCTCTTACAAAAGAGAGCAGGCTGGAGGCACAGTTTGAAAAATGAACAGCTTTAAGTTTGAACAGCTTGTGATGGCCTTGCTCATCACAGGTTTGACCAACAGCTTAGACCAAAAAATTTTAATTACCTTTCTTCAAACTTAAGTTACTTAATTAATGTTTTATTTAACTTAATTACTGCGGATAATGTGGGTTACGTGTGTTAGTGATTAAAAAGGACTCAAGTGGTCTGACAAACGGTCTGACATGGACAACCGTTCCGTTTTCCGTTAACGACTTTTTCAAATCAAACCGCCCAAAACTTTCTCTCTCATACACACTCACATTCAAATCCTATAAAATACCTAACTACTGTTTCATCTTCGTCTTCCTCATCATTTCCAGAAATCCTCAAGAACCCTAAAAATCGACTAAGTGTCTTTTGCTTCTCCAAACCTCAAAACTTCCCAAATGGCTCACAGACCTAATCCCTTTCTTCCAGTGTTCGTTGGTGATGATGTTTTCAAACACTCATCAGTCACCACAATGCTGACCTTAAAACCCACAAACTACGTTGCAAACCTTACTATCCCCAAAAACTATGTGGGGAAAGGTTACGATCAAATGGTGGAGTTTCTGCAAGTTCGTCCGTTGAACTATGCTATGACTGCAACTCTTGGTGTCCTGTACCAGGAGATGGTGTACGAGTTCTGGTACACCTGTGCCTACAACCCCAACACCAAAGTTATCAAGGGGACTATTCTCAATGGGACTCAGACCATTGAGATAACTGCTGATCTTCTGAGGGAGGTTCTTCATCTTGCTGTTGCTGAGTCAGATGATATGTCCCAGCCTGAAAATGAGCAAATGGGAAATTTGCTACGCTTCTGTGGTGTAGCAGAACCTAAAATTGGAGCAACACTGTATAGGAAGGAGTTGTCCCCTACCTATAGCTTTCTGTTTGCCTCCGTGATGATGAGCTTCAGCAGCAAAGTTGGTTCATTTGACCAGCTAAGTCGTGATGAAGTCCCAATAGTCCTACAGCTGGTGGATGGGACTACCATTGATATGGCTCAGTGGATATTTCTGAACATGAGGAACCTGGTGCAACAAGAGCCAAGACCAGCTGCTGTCCGCTATCCCAGGTTTCTGAGCCTCATATTCAAGCATCATTGTGGTGAGCACCTGTACAATTCTCAACCTTTACTTAAAACTGCTGCCTTCCCTGTAATAGGGAATAGAGTTTTCTATACTCCTGTACTACCAAATGAACCTCCTCTATCCACACCAATGAGGAGGTTGTTAGGATTGGTGGAAGGACCCTCTGCTGTGAGGGTGGATCCAGAAGCTTTTGCTCCCACAGGAAAATCCAAAGCCAGATCCAAGCTTGTTAAAAGGACTCTGGCAACTGCTGAAGCTGGGCCTGTGAAAAAGAAGGCCAAAACAGCTCAGTCCGAGTCTGTTCCCTTAGCCTCTGTGGCTGAGGGGGAGCAGGCTCATCACCCTGAAGCCTCTGTGGCTGGTGCCTTTGTGGCACCTGAGACTATGGAAGAGGCCAACCCACCTGTTTCTGACCCAGTCTCAAAACCTGTCCAGTCTGAACCCCTCATCACCTCTCCCCAATCACCCACTTCATCCATCCTCTACCAAAGAAAATCCATCTCCAAAAAGAAAACAGCCAAAACAACCACCTCCTCTGTTCCCTCTCAACAGGGTTCAGTTGTAAAAGAAGCAACCCCTGCTGCCTCTCCTATATTGGGAGAAGGTTCAGCCACATTGGAGCATGCTTCACTCCAATCTGAGTCTACCCAGAGTCAGCCTAGACCCTCTGGTTCCTCCCAACAGGAACCAGTTGTATAAACGGAGATACCCACATCAACTATCCCAGCCTCCCAACAGGCTGAGGATATTGAAAGACAAGAGTCCTCTCCACTCCATACTGCGTCCACATTGTCCCCCACTCAAATCTCCTCACACCCTGAGTCTGCACGAGGAGCCCACGCTGCTGTTATAGACCAATCAGCAGCTCAGCCTCAAACTTCTGCTCCCCATGATACAGCTGTTCTACCCCAAACAGCTGCTGAGGGACCAACAACCCAAGCTGATGAACCTCAGGGATCACACCATCCCTCTGGTGAGGCTGCTCCCTCCATGCAAACTCCATAAGCAGGTTTCACCACTGCTGATGTTGAAATGCATATCCCATCTCCCAATGATGAGGTGCTTTTAAACCAAGGCACTGCAGAGGGAACAACCACTGGTCTTCATGAGGATGTTGCAGCACAAGCAGCATCTGAAAGGCCCTCAACACCAACCCCTTCTCCTGGTGATGCAGCTACAGCCACTGCTGAAGGACCCTTTGACCCCTCCAAGCTGGGCCATATTACTTTTGCCCAGGCTATGGAGCTTCTTTAAAAAGTTTCTCTTCCCTCTCCATCACATCCCCCTACACCAGCCTCATCATCATCTTCTCCATCTACCCAATCTAAACAGTCAACCCATACACCTCCATCTCCCAAAGACCTGCCTTTGAAGGATCAGCTTTCCTTGCTGACCAACAAAGTTGGTTCTTTGGAAACTACCATGACCTCTCTACCCTCTCTTATTTCAGACTCTGTGTCTGAACAGCTTAAGGGGTTCTTTGATTCGTTCAAAGACTCCTTCCCTGCTACTCCACAAACAGATAATTCCCCACAACTGATAGCACTCACTGCACAGCTGCAAACAGTGTCCAATTCCCTCTCCTCCATTCTTTCACTACAACAGGACACTGTGTCCTCAATGACAGTCATTTCCCAACAGCTGTCATCTCTCCTCACCTCTTGCAATTCTACCCTTCCTGCTACTCTGGCCAACTTGACCACCCTAATTGGCTCCCTATCTAATTCTATGTCATCAAACCTTGCTGATGTGCAAGATTCTCTCGAATTACATCTTGCACAGCTTCAAAGTTTGCTGTTCACAGCGTCTGATCGGGAAAACATTGTTAAGCTGACCTCCCTCGCTGATACTCAATCCTCTTCTCTTCAAACCTGTCTTTCCCAGCTTGCAGAGGTTAAGGACAATTTGGCTTTCTTAGTGACTAGCCTTATTGGCCCCAGGCCTGCTGCCAAAACTGCTGGCAAGCCTGATGACTTTGTGTGTTCAGGCAGACCGGGTGTTGAAGGTGCTGGTCCATCTCCTTCAAAGAGGGAGAAGTCGTCTGCCTCTAAGACCAAGTCTAAGGGGGAGAAAACTTCCACTCCTAAGGAGAAACCAGTGCCTGCAGCACAAACTGGTCATCCAGCAGGAATCTCTGCAACAGGTAATGTAGAGGGTGCTTCTCATGCTGCTCAGTCTACTCAGGTTGAATCTCCAATCCCTACTCAGTCTAAAGGGGAGGAATCCATTCCTGAGGGCAGGCCAAGCAGCAGAAGAAGGCATCTGATCCTAGAGGAAGAAGAAGAAGAGGAGGAAAGTCCTCAAGCTGCTACCACTACAGCAGCTAAAGGAAAAGAAATAGCAGAAGAGGATCCCATACAACAGAAACAAGCAGAAATCCAATTTCACAAAGCCAGGGCCAAAGAAATGGGTCTTCCTATGCACAAGTACTTTGAGTTTAGAGAAGAACAGCTTCAAGCCCTGGAAGTGCTTAGAAAAGAAGAAGAATCTGCCAAAGCTGCCAAATCATTTGCACTTCAAGAAGCAAAGAAAATTAAAATGTCTACTCTGGAAGTGCAAAAGAAAATATTGGAAGCTGCTAAGGGATCAGCAGGGGAGAAGGAAGCAGAGAAAGAAAAAGGTACTCTGGTCTCAGTGACCAAGCCTAAAGTGCCTCATGCAAGAGTTCAGTACCATTTTGACAACCTGGCAAAGAAAAAATTTCAAGATGTTGCTGAAAGAAGGCTTGCCAAGGAAGCAAATGTCAAAGCTGTCCCTATATCAAGAAAAGGCAGTCAGTGGAAGTTGAAAATAACAAGGATGGAAGCAGCAGGCCCTGAATTGGAAACATATGACTACACTGACGTAGCACAGATGGGGTACAGAGAATGGATTGAATTGGCAGTTGCCCTGAGTGAGTCAAAGTCAGAAACGGCTAAGACAATCAGGGCATATGTTAAGAAACTGATGGAGAGAGTAAAGAACCTTGGCCTGATTTCAAAAGAAGCAAGTGAAGGTGTCTTGGTGACACATCCAAAAATTAAGGCCGGGAGGACAAGGAAGGACACTGAAATGGAACTACTCCTTACACTGATTGAACAAGGCGATTATGCCATTGAAATGAAAGGAGTTGATCACAGCCTGCCTAGTGGAATAGAGTTTGAAGATGGCAAGATCATTGAAGAGCCTGAGCTGGGGGCATTTTTTGTAGATCCCTTAACTCAGAAGAAATGCTTTCAAAGAGCTTCAGATCTATACAAAGTTGATCTAAGACAACTTGTGGCCTTCAGACTTGCAGTTTCATTCAGGCAGTCTAGTAAGTGGAGAGCAGCCATCTGGGATCAGCTCAGAGGCTTCTTTGAGAGAGGAGAACTTGAGGATCCCAAGTTCATGTTTATAAAAAGTGAAATTCAAGAGCTTGAGGATACCAGAGAGCAACTTGAAAAAATGTTTGAAGGTGCCCCTCCAGTGTGATGAAGTCCATCTGCCATCTGGGCAGGTGAAGAATGGAAGCTGTCCATCAGTTGGACAGGCTTACCATTTTCTGCTCCCAACAAAAACAGTCCAATGTACATTAGTTGTACTCTATTTTACATATGTTGTAATTTCCTTTTACATTAGTAGTAATATATATTAGTACATTAGTTATACTTTTGTAAGAACATGTGTTGTTCTAATGTAATAAAAAATTAGTGTATATATAAACTGATCTTTTACTTTATGTTGATGTTGTAATTCTATTTCAACAAATTTATTGTAAGAATATATAGTGATTTTTGACAAGACCAGCTTAGACTGGTTATTGCAAATAGGGGGAGATTGTTAGGCACAAAAAGGCCTCAGTCAAACCTGTTCTGCATCTGAGGGGGAGATTATTAATCAAACCTGTTGATGCACTTGATGGGGTAAAAGTTAAGGCCTGTTTATGCCTTAATAATTCCTAAAAAGTGATTTGCAATATTAGTCCAAAGCTGTTCTATATGTTGCATGTTCTTTGTGAACAGAACCTGTTCTTTGTGAACAGGCTAAACACTTTATGGAATGTGTTTCCAAGTCCTCATGTATTGTTTTTAACTACAAGATCAGTTTACAAAGTCGAAGACAAAGTGGAAATCAGAACTGCTCAGCCTGCCCAAGTTGTTCTGTTACATGAAGACAAAAGGTTATTTGAAAAAGGGTGACAGACCTTTTTCTTATATCAAAATAGGCCTTTACAAGAAAGAAAGACGCAAAGTTGACATTCCTTATTTAGTTAAAGGCAATGCAACAGTAGACAAAGTGAAAAGACAAAAGTTCTGCACACAAGAAGACAGGTCTGCTTTTCAGAAAGTGCAGAAAAGGTTATGTTGTCTTTTCAACAAGACTTCTCCTTTTTCATTTCGTCCAATGAAGAAACTTCTCTTAGATCCTCTGAGTGAGTATAAAAGGAAGCTTCTAAGGACAGAAAGATTAAGCCAAAAAAAGCTAAGTGCTGAAGCCAAGAGTGAACGTGCAAATGTGTTTTTCATGCATGCAAGCCTGCCTGTGTAATACAGTTTCTTTGTGTCTAAGCTGTTCTACATAAGTTGTCCCTCTAAGTTTTGTAAACACAGTGAGTGCTTCTTTGTGAGTGTATTCATTGTAATCTAGTTTGAGTCTGTCTTAGACTGGTGAACATACTGTTGTATCTGTCATCTCAGCTTGAACCTTTCCGCATTCAAGCTTGTTTGTAATTAACAATTTGTTGATAATACATACAAACATTGAGAAAATAGTGTGTAGTTTTTAAATAGCTGTATTCACCCCCCCTCTACAGCTTAAAGCTATATACTTTGGGAACCTCTCGGGACCTACATATATATATATATATATATATATATATATATATATATATATGTTAGATTGTATTTCAATTGATGGAAACAAAGTCTAGGGGTTGTTTTGTATTTCTTTAATAGTTGTGAAATATGTATATAAATAGTATGTTTGACTTTCAATATATAGATCTATGACATTTGCACTTTTTGTACGGAAGAAAAGCGGTTACTGATTTGGAATTATTCTCTCATCATTGTAATCAACATTCTCTGCTATTGAATCATTCGGTTAGTAGTTTTGATTAATGAATTGTTATTGTTCTTGATTTGGTGTTTGATTGATATGAAACTATAATTCACAATTGGTATCAGAGCTTTAGGGGTGAATTTTTTTTATTCTGAGATTGCACAATTATTTTTTTGATAATGCTACTGTTCTTGAACATTTTTTTTTCGAAAAACCCTAAAATCACTAAGGGTTTTTAATCTGTTGATCATAGACAGTGAAAATTGGATCGAAGGTACAGGATCAAAAGTCGAATCAATTGATTATAAACTTGAATTGATTCACCAAACACAGAAAAAGATCTAGGTATTTTTGTCAAATTTTGAAAAAAATACAAAAACGAACACTGTTCTATTGAAAAAGTCCAACCTAGATCTATTTTTGCACAAAGGTGTTTCAAAAAAAGTGTTTGTATTCAAAATCCTCACCTTCGATTGCAATTTGAGTGAAAATGGGCATATTTTTGGATTTAATTTGAATTTCAGACTTGAAAAATCTGAAAATATTAAGAAACTCGAAATACACATATCATATGTGTCAATCGAGTTGTCAACCTGTGCCAATCGAGTTGGACATTAAGTTGATTCGGGTTTGAGTGAGAGATCATTCGAGTTTATGAGAAGTTTGAATTTTAATCATATTTCAAAGAAGACAAATTCGAGTTTTTCAAAAGACTAATTCGAGTTTCACATAAGAGTTGATCGAGTTTCCCACCAAAACCATTCGAGTTTAATTCTAAACTCATTCGTGTTTAATTCTGAACTCATTCGAGTTTAATTCCAAACTCATCCGAGTTTAATTACAAACTCATTCGAGTTTCATTTCAAATCCATTCGAGTTTCCTACTAGGTTTGATTCCAAACTCATTCGAGTTTGATTCCAAACTCATTCGAGTTTAACTACAAACTCATTCGAGTTTCACTTCAAACACATTCGAGTTTCACTCCAAACTCATTCGAGTTTCACATTACACTCATTCGAGTTTCACTCCAAACTCATTCGAGTTTCACATTACACTCATTCGAGTTTCACTCTAAACTCATTTGAGTTTCACATTACACATTCAAGTTTCACTCAGAACTCATTTGAGTTTCATACTTAGATCATTCAAGATAAATACAAACATTATTCGAGATTATTGTTACTAACAAGTTACTGTGTTCTAGATTTCAGTTGATCATTTCAGTACTAATCTGTGTTTCAAAGTTTGATCAACTTTCAACTGTTGATCAAAATTTTCAATCTCAATCAAAGTTCATCAGATCTTGGACAGTTTCTCATATATCAATCAATATGTCTAAAGACGCTCTGGCAATGGGATCAGAAACCAAACCCCCAATTCTATACAGGGGTGAATATATTCAATGGAGGGAGAGGTTTCTTGAATTTATTAGTTTTCATGATCTATCGGAAGAGATGCTGAAATCCTTAACAGAAGGACCAGCCACTTTCATGGAAACAATCCCTGGAGTACCAACTGGTAATCCCCCAATTCCACCAAGGACAGTCGAGGTCACCAACCTGACTGAGGCTCAAAAGAAGAGAAAATTAGGGGATAAAACTGCCAGGAAGTTACTTCTGATATCTATCCCCAATGATATTTACACATGCCTCACAAACACAAAAACTGCTAAGTCAATTTGGGATGAAGTGTGTAAAATCATGAGGGTATCTGACAGAGCAGCCACAAACAGGGCTAGAAACAGCCTAATGACGTATGAAAATTTCAGAGCCCGTGAAGGTGAACTACTGGAAAACACTTACCTAAGGTTTGTGAATTTGGTAAGTGAAATGAAACGAAACGGAGTGACAAAGTCCAATCTGGACATAAATTTCAAATTCCTAAATGTTCTGAATCCTGAATGGGAAAAATATGCTATGATTATCCAGCAAACAAAGGATATTGAAGAAATGGATTTACATATGATATTTGAGAACCTCAACAACTATCAAGAGGTTGTGTTGAGGAAAATATTAGGAAAGAAGAAAGCCGAGAAAGAAACTGCTGATCCATTGGCTCTACTGGTAGAGAAAAAGTACAAATACAAAATGAAAAAGGAGAAAAGAGCCGTAGTCAGCAGTACATCTTCCGAATCAGAATCCTCAGATTCATCTGCTGATTCAGAGATAGAAGAAATGAAAAAGCAGATGGCACTACTAACAAAAGCATTTCAAAAGAAATTCTACAGAAGGCCAACCAACAATAAGATGCGCTACAAAACAGGCTCGAGAAAATTGAGAAGAAGGACAAATATGAGAAATCTGGAGAAAGCAGTGGAAGAAAGACTGACAAATATGAAAAGTCAGACAAGTCAGCAAAGAAAGATTCAGAACAGAAATGTTACAACTGTGGAAAACCAGGTCATTATGCCCGAGAATGCAGATCCCCAGTAGTCAAAAACTCAGACTACTATACGAGAAAGGCTCTCTTAGCCAAATAAAAAGAGTCTGGCAAAGCTCTTATGGCGGATGATGACCACTGGTTGCAGTTATCTGAAGATGAAGATATTCTGGATGAAGATGCTCATATTCGCCTCAAATCAGAAATTTTCAATGAGTCAGAATTGAGTGAATCAGCATTGATAGCTAAAGATGAAGTATGGGTTGGATTAACTGATGAAGAAGAGGATGCAGAAAGACGAGAATCTGAAGAGGAAGAGACAGAAGAAGTTGCATTGATGGCAACTGGCAAAAATGAGGCTGAAAATGATGAAGATTCAGAGTCTGAAAGATCAGATGGTTCAGATAAGCCGGAGGTACATTCTAATTCTGACTCTGATATTGATGAATCATGTGTACTTGAAGAAAAAGTAACTCATATGGCCTTTATGCTTAAAAAGATTGAAAAATCTTTAGGCGGAAAAGAAAAATGCTCATTCTTTGGAAAACAAACTTCGTAATGAACATAACTTAGTTTTAGACTTTTCCAAAGATAAAGCATTAGCTTTACGAGCAGTTTCAGATTTACAAGATAAGGAAAGAGAACTACAAAGCAATATACTTAATCTTAATCACAATATATCTGATTTACAAGAAAGACTGCGAATAGCAGAATTAGAAGCTTCAAACTTTTCTGTAAAATATCATGCTATTTTTGAAGAATGAACTAAACTTTATGAGAAAATAAAGAGGATGGAAGATGAATTTATCAAAAGAGGGCAAACAGATCAAACAATTTATTTAAATCAACCAAAAGACACAGAATTTTATAATTCTAAATCTGGAATTGGTTGGGAAAATCCAAAGTATCTGACAAAAGCAATATCTAGTTCACCAACATTATATGATGTCAGATACATGAACTTAGGATTAAAAATGGCATTTATGAAAGCCTCTGATGAAGTAGAATCTAGTGAAGAAATAAAAAGATTACGATCAGACAAAATGCAAAATTCTGGTGATTATACCAGAATAAATGAAACAAGTAATATTTAATGATATTAAAGAAGAGTACATTCAAACATATTCTGAAAAGGATTTGTCTGAATTACCTACTCAAACTCAAAAGTTATATCTGCCATATTCAATTTTAGAAAAGATAAATTCTGATCTAGAATTGAAAGTTAAAAATTTTGAAACAGAGAATGGATCTCTCAAGGCTGAACTTAGAACTATGGAAAAAAAATTGCAAAATCAGCCTAAAAACATAAAGTTGTCTGATCCACAATCCTCAACTTCTCTAGATTCTATAAATTCAGAAAAGGAATTTGATCTGTACATGCACTCTGACTTTAATTCATTAGAGCAAATGTTTGGTAAAATTGATGAATTTATCAATTCTTTGCATAACAAACAATCAGATGATAATAAAGAACCAGTTAAAATTCTGCAAAGAATTTCTACAGATTCATTAAAATCATCTGAAAATTCACCATTATTACAACAAAAGAAGGAGAAAACAAAAGTTATTGTTAATACTCCTAACTTTGAAAAGGGTGAATCATCTTCATCAGCGGACTCAATTGCACTTAAAGTCCAATCTTCAAAAGGTATGAGAAATTTACAGAAGAAACAAGTATCTAAATCTACTAATTCTCATACTTCTTTTATGTCAGATATCATTGTGAATGGTTCGAGAAAACAAGTTTGGAGAAAGAAGAAAAGAGAACAGAAAAACAAGAGTATAAAACAAGAGTGGCGCGTGAAGGACAAAATTGTTACTGATAGAAATAGCAACATTGAACATTCTGTCTGTAATAATAAACTTGTTAATAATTCTTATATAAAGTTTTCAAGAATGGACTTAATTGCTTTGAATTCTTGTGCTTGTAAGCCTTCAATTGTTAAAACTAATAAGCTCGTCTGGCAACCGAAGAAAAAGGACCCATTTTATGAACAGAAAAAGGTTCCACAGAAAAGTATTTCAAAAACAATTCCACCGCGAATTGTACAAAAGTGGATATGTTAGGCACAAAAAGGCCTCAGTCAAACCTGTTCTGCATCTGAGGGGGAGATTATTAATCAAACCTGTTGATGCACTTGATGGGTAAAAGTTAAGGCCTGTTTATGCCTTAATAATACCTAAAAAGTGATTTGCAATATCAGTCCAAAGCTGTTCTACGTATTGCATGTGTTGCAACTAAGACAGTTTGTCCAAGCTGCTCTGTCTGCTGAACTGGCTGGACATAAACTGTCTACGCTGCTCTACACTGGTGAGCAGCTTGGGCATTTTTCAAGTGTTCTGTTCTTTGTGAACAGAACCTCTTCTTTGTGAACAGGCTAAACACTTTATGGAATATGTTTCCAAGTCCTCATGTATTGTCTTTAGCTACAAGATCAGTTTACAAAGTCAAAGACAAAGTGGAAAACAGAACTGCTCAGCCTGCCCACGCTAATCTGTAACATGAAGACAAAAGGTTATTTGAAAAAGGTGACAGGCCTTTTTCTTATATCAAAATAGGCCTTTACAAGGAAGAAAGACGCAAAGTTGACATTCCTTATTTTGTTAAAGGCAATGCAACAGTAGACAAAGTGAAAAGACAAAAGTTATGCACATGTGAAGACAAGTCTGCTTTTCAGAAAAGTGCAGAAAAGTTATGTTGTCTTTTCAAACAAGACTTCTCCTTTTTCATTCCGTCCAATGAAGAAGTTTCTATTAGATCCTCTGATTAAGTATAAAAGGAAGCTTCTAAGGTCAGAAAGAATACAAGCCAAAAAGCTAAGTGCTGAAGCCAAGAGTGAACGTGCAAGTATATTCTTCATGCATGCAAGCCTGCTTGTGTAATACAGTTTCTTTGTGTCTAAGCTGTTCTACTTAAGCTGTTCCTCTCAGTCTTGTAAACACAGTGAGTGCTTATTAGTGAGTGTATTCATTGTAATCTAGTTTGAGAAGATGAAGACTGCTAAGGAGATGTGGGACACTTTGTGTACCGTCTATGATGGACCCACAATCACAATGGATAACAGGATTAACAATCTTGTTAGACAGTATGAACTCTTCTTTGCAAAACCAACGGAGACTCTCACAGAAACCTACACCAGGTTTACTGCTCTTGTGAATGATCTCAAAGCTGTTGGGATCACTAAGGACAGCCTTACTCTGGTGAACAAGTTTTTGGACATCCTCCCTGAAGAATGGAATTACTTTTCAACAATTTTAAGAAATTCAGGAACAATCAGAAGTATGGATCTTGTCAACTTGTATGGATCTTTACTAAATGATGAACAGTCAAGGCAACAGAAAAGAAATGCCTTGGAGATGTCTAAAAGAGGTGCAGCCTTTGTGGCTAATGTGAGACAGTCTGTGAGTCAGGTGAGTGATGTGTTCACTCAACCTGATCAACAAGATGATGACAAGGAGGAGGTGTCAGATGAGGAAGACAATGCAGATCTTGCTGAACAGGATGATGAGCAAATGATAGCTATGCTTGTCAAAAGGTTCAACAAGAAAAGGTTTGGAAGAAACATGCTGCAAGGAAGTTCAGGTGCTGGCAAAAAGAAGGCATTTGAGAAATCCAAGGCTGAGTGCTTCAAATGTGGCAAAACTGGCCATATAGCTGCTGACTGTGTGTCAAAAGCTGTTGGTCAGTCATCCAAACCATACAAGACAAACAAGGATGATTGTTATAGGGTTAAGTACCTTATGGCCATGGCTAAGCTGAGGAAGTTGGAAAACTCAGTGGGTTCCAACCGCCAAAAGGGACTCATGGCAGAGACTTGTGATTGGGAGGAATCTGATTCATCATCTGATGAAGAAGACAATCAATGTCTGATGGCCAACACTGATGTCCCATCAACAAGCAGTTTCAAACAGGATATGGCTGAAGCTGAAGCTTTCAGCAGCTTAGAGAACTGGAATCCTACAATGATGTATAAGGTACAAAATTTTATGGCTTACAGTTCTGAAGAAAAGATTAAGATGTTTGAATATATGCTAGTTGATTTGAAAGCTGCTGTTGAGAAGCATGATGCTTTATTATCTGAAATCTCAAAACTTAAAACTGATCTTAAAACAAAATCCAGCAAATTGGACAGTTTCCATCAGTTGGAAACTGAGCTTGATGAATTAAAACACATCAACTCTATTTTACTGGAAGAAAAGAGAGAAACAGATATAAAGCATGCTAAGCTTCAAAAGATAGTTGACTCTTGGTGCCAATCTGCACAAAAAGTCAGCCATTGTATAAGTCAACAGATCCCTGCACAAATTCAAGCCTATCTTGGAGGGGATCTTGATACAGCAGCTTCCATTGTTGAGATTAATAATCTGAAAGAAGATTTATCCACTCTTGGTAAGCTTCCAAACACTTTTGTTCAAAAAGTGAATGGTAAACTAATTTCAACAAACAGGTTTGTCAGGCCTCAAAATACTGACAGCTCGTGTGAACCTAGCTCAAAAGCTGGTGTTGGAATATGTTCTCCATCAATCCAGCCTGCTAAGTGCTCTGCTGATTCACACAAGCAAAAGAAAGGAAAACATGTCCAAACTACAGCTGTGGATACTAAACCTGTTGACAAAACAGGTTCTGGGTCCAAAGCTGATGGTAAAAGGCATAATAATCCTTTTGATGCTAAACATTTTGAAAACAAGTTTTCAAAAGTTAAGCAGTCTGTTTTCAACAAGGGCAAGTCTCATGTTGAAAGCAAATCTGCTGTGATTTCTAATAAGTTTACTAATCATAGTGGTAAACTGGTTTTACATGAAAATAAGTTTTTCAAAACCAGAAACAATGATTATGTTGATAGGCAGCATAAATCACGTCTCAGTAGTGACAAAGGCAAAGCCATTGCTCAACCTGAGAAACATGGGAATAAGTTCCCCAAACCTGTGGAAGTTCAAAAGCCAATTAAGCTTCCTGTCTTTGACATTTGTCCTCCTAAAAGGAGGAAAGAAGAGACAAACAAAGCTGTGACTTTTGAATCCTCCACTCAAGCTGTTGATTCATCAAATAGTAATGAAGTTGCAAAACCTGCTAAAAGAATCAACAAAAATAACTCAGAATGTGTTTCTGAAAGTTCTTCTTCCAAAAATCCTAAAAAGAGAAAATGTTATAAATGTGGGAATAAGACACATCTGGCCAAAGACTGTCCTGAACCTGAGGACATGAGGCCTGTTGACTCTGATAGTTCTCTCACAGCTGTTACAAGCAGTGTTGGAAACATCTCAGTCAATAAAAATGGTATCCAAGCTGACACCATTCAAATTGGAAATATTAGTGTGGATATTATAAGTCCATCAACAAATGTTGATGAAGTAGGAGAACTCATCTCTGTGATGAGTTCCCCTAAAAATGACTAATATTTCTCTTATCACTTTGAAGGAAAAACAGCCTTCCCAGGATTGGTACTTGGACAGTGGCTGCTCAGGGCACATGACAAGTTGTAAAGAATTGCTGAGTGATCTCAGGCCTGAAAAAGGGCCAAAAGTCACATTTGGTGACGATGTACAGGGATCCACTGAGGGATATGGAACTCTTAAAGCTGGTGCTGCAGTATTCAAAAGAGTAGCCTATGTGGTTGGGCTAAAACATAACCTTGTTAGCATAAGCCAACTGTGTGATGCTGGCTACAAGGTTAACTTTGATGAGCACCTGGGTTACATATTGGATCCCCAAGGCAAAGTTGTGCTATGTGCTCAACAAAAGAAAGGTGTATATGTTGTGGACATGCAATCTGCTGATTCCACAACTGAAACCTGCTTTCTCACAAGAACAAATGCAGACTTAAACTGGTTATGGCACAAAAGGCTGTCACATCTGAACTTCAAGAACATCAATAAACTCTGTAAGAAAGAGTTGGTGACAGGTTTGCCCTCTATAACCTTTGTTAAAGATAAACTCTGCACAGCTTGTGAAAAAGGCAAGCAGAGGAAAACATCTTTTAAATCCAAACATAATTTCTCTATTGATACTCCACTCTTCTTAATCCACATGGACTTGTTTGGACCTGTAAATGTCCCAAGTCTAGGAGGAAGAAGATACACTCTAGTAATGGTTGATGAGTTCTCCAGGTACACATGGGTGATCTTTCTGAAGAGCAAAGGAGAGGCTGCTAGAGAAATTATTGGATTTGTGAAAAAGATGGAGATGCTGAACTCTGCTCAAGTTAAGCAGCTTAGAAGTGATCATGGTACTGAATTCAGAAACAGTACCCTTGAAGACTTCTGTGAAGAGAAAGGAATCACTCAAAACTTTTCAGTTGTAAGAACTCCACAACAAAATGGAGTTGCTGAAAGGAGAAACAGAACTCTTATTGAAGCTGCTAGGACCATGCTGTGTGCATCAGGTTTACCTTCATCATTCTGGGCTGAAGCTGTCAACACTGCCTGCTTCACTCAAAACAGATCCTTAGTGGTAAAAAGGTTGAACAAGACTCCTTATGAGCTGATCAAAGGAAGGAAGCCAAATGTCAGTTACTTCCATGTGTTTGGATGTCCCTGCTTCATTCTGAATCAGAGGGACCAACTGACAAAGTTTGAACCTAAAGCTGATGAAGGTGTATTTGTTGGCTACTCTGCTATCTCTAAAGCCTACAGAGTATACAACAACAAAAGAAAGGTGATAGATGAATCTATCAATGTCACCTTTGAAGAGTCCAAGAATGCTTCAGCCAAAGCTGTTCCTGAATCAGTTTCAGGAGAGCTTAATTTTGATGATCTGATGCATTCAAACAATGAAGAGGACTCAAAAGCTTCCACTACCCCCAGTGTGGAACCTGTTAATTATGATGGACATGATGATGATTATGTCAATACATCCTGTGTGAATAAATGTACTGACTTAATTACAACTGCATGTCTTGAACCTATCAATGCTGATTTTCCCAATTCCTCTGCTGATATGTTCAACAGCGGTCAGACATGTTCAATAAGTGAACAGGCTCAAGACAACAGTGTGTCTGAAAATCTTGAGAACTGTTCAACAGGACTTGCTGAAGATGTTAGCAACTCAGGTGAATCATCATTGAAAAATGATCCTAAGTGGATCAGGTGTCACCCCAATGATCAAATAATTGGTGACATCAACAAAGGGATACAAACATGGTGGGACAGCTTAGGGAACTTTTGTATGTTCTCTAGTTTTGTTTCACTGATGGAGCCAAAGAAGGTGGATGAAGCACTAAAAGATGCCATTGGATCATTGCCATGCAAGAAGAACTCAATCAGTTTGAGAGAAACAATGTATGGAAGCTGGTCCCTGCTCCTAAAGGTAAAACTATAATTGGCACAAAATGGGTTTTCAGGAATAAGATGGATGAGCAAGGTCATGTCATTAGAAATTAGGCAAGACTGGTTGCTCAGGGCTACAGACAGGAGGAAGGAATTGATTATGATGAAACATTTGCTCCTGTGGCCAGGCTAGAAGCAATTCGTTTGTATCTAGCCTACGCTGCTCATAAGAGCATTAAGGTATTTCAAATGGATGTGAAGAGTGCATTTTTAAATGGGAAGCTGCAAGAAGAAGTTTATGTCAAGCAACCTCCAGGTTTTGAAAATTAACAACATTCAGGTTTTGTCTATAAGTTGAACAAAGCTCTCTATGGTCTCAAACAAGCCCCTAAAGCCTGGTATGACACTCTTACTGAGTTCCTTATGAGCAATGGGTATTCCAGAGGTAAAGTGGATACTACATTGTTCATAAAGAAAGTGAAATCTGACATTATGCTTGTTCAAATTTATGTGGATGATATAATATTTGGTTCTACTAATGAGCAGTTGTGCAAGAATTTTTCATTACTCATGAAATCCAAGTATGAAATGAGTATGATGGGAGAACTTACTTTCTTTTTAGGATTACAGGTTAAACAAAACTCAACTGGAATTTTTATAAATCAAAGAAAGTACACTTTAGATCTATTGAAAAAGTTCAAATTTGATCAAAGTTCTCCAATAAAAACCCCAATGGCAACTAATGTAAAATTAGATGCTGATGCCAGTGGTAAAGCTGTTTCAGTAACAGCTTACAGAGGCATGATTGGGAGCTTGCTATATTTAACTGCTAGTAGACCTGATATTATGTTTGCCACCTGTTTGTGTGCTAGGTTCCAAGATGATCCAAAGGAATCTCATCTAGCTGCTGTTAAAAGAATCTTTAGATACCTAAAGGGTACACCAGGTTTGGGTCTTTGGTATCCCAAAGACTCAAGCCTTGAACTAACAGGTTATTCAGATTCTGATTTTGCAGGCTGCAGGCTAGACAGGAAAAGCACAACAGGTGGATGTCAACTCCTTGGTGGTAAGTTGATAAGTTGGTGTAGCAAGAAGCAGAACTCTGTGTCTACCTCTACTGCTGAAGCTGAGTACATTGCTGCTGGAAGCTGTTGTGGACAGATTCTGTGGATGCAGCATCAGCTTGAAGATTATGGTCTTGTGTATAGGAAAATTCCTATTCTGTGTGATAACACAAGTGCCATAGCCATTTCAAACAATCCAGTATTTCATTCTAGAACAAAGCATATTGAAGTCAGACATCACTTCATCAGGGATCACATTCAGAA